>BMAU01003415.1:2682500-2853852 GCA_019973935.1 Trichonephila clavipes
TGGTTCCAACAAGACGGCGCAACATGTCACACAGCTCGGGCCACAATCGATTTATTGAAAGACACGTTTGGGGGGTGATCGCCTAATTTCACGTTTTGAACGTGTGAATTGGCCTCCAAGATCTTGTGATTTAACACCGTTAGACTATTTTCTGTGGGGCTATGTAAAGTTATTGGTCTATGCGGATAAGCCACAAACGCTTGACCATTTGGAAGACAACATTGGCCGTGTTATTGCCGATATACGGCCACAAATGTTGGAAAAAGTCATCGAAAATTGGACGTCCAGATTGGACTACATCTGAGCCAGCCGTGGCAGTCATATGCCAGAAATCATATTTAAAATGTAATGCCATAAGATTATCTTTCGAATAAAAAAAAATTCATGTCAATCGAAATATACATCGTTGTTTTATTGCAATTTAAAGTTCTATACCTCTAAAAGAAACACCCTTTACATGAAAGGAATCTGCTTATCAAATTTCAAGATAAGTCTAATAGCTTAAAAATGGAAATAACTATCAGTAACGCCCGTTAATTCACCGAAAAGCCACTTGAGGGTCGATTTTCATTAAATCAATTTTGTAGCGGATTTCTACTCCATGAAATGAATTGGTCTACCAAATTTCAAAATTGCTCATCTAATAGTTTCAAAATTGATATAATAATCTATAACGCCCCTTAAGCCCCCACAGCGCCACTTGGGGGTCGGTTATCAACAACCATTTTGTAGCAGATGTGTACTCCATGAAAAGAACCTGCTTATCATATTTCAAGACTTAACGCTAATAGATTAAAAATGGAAATAACTGTCTGCAACGCCGCTTGGTGGACGATTTTCGTAAAAAATATTTTTCAGCGGACTTCTACTCGATGAAAGGAACCAGCATACCAAATTTCAAGACTGTACGTCAATTAGTTCGAATAATGATATAATTATATATAACGCCCCTTAAGCACCTACAACGCCACTTGGTGGTCGATTTTCGTAAAAACTACTTTGTAGCGAGCCTCTACTCCAGAGTTCCCAAACTGTTTTGTCTCATAGACCCCTTGCCATGTTTTTTGTTTTTGTGTAGACCCCTACTTACATAATATTAATTTTTCGCAAATTTATCAACATAAATGTTTTTTGACAGCTGGTGTAGGACTACTTACTTTAAAAATTTTATGTTTCTAACTGTAGTTAAGTAGAGTGTTTAAAATTTAAGAAACATTAAGAAACATGGGATTTAATTACATTAAAATTTAATTTATATAAGAAATAGTTGTTGCTTAAAATAACTGAGCAACAAACCAATTTTTTAATGGGTGGGATGAATCTGTTGCTTCAATTACAAGTTTTCAACATTTGGCTTTAATCTTTTCAGGTTTAACCCTAAATCTCCTCAGTTAGTAGTATCCAATCTTTCTTTTTTTTCTTTCTGCTTTTATTTTGGAGATTGGCAAGCGTGTTGAAACTCCTCCTGTCTGGGAAAAGCAATTAAAAACTTCCTTGAGATGTTCCATAATTCGTGAAAAATAACAGGTATACCTTTTTAAAGCCAAAATTGCTGACATTTGTTTCTAAACTTTACTTTAATGTCTTCGTTAGGGCTATTAAAGTCAGTTCATTTTGTAATAAGACATTTTTCTTCTTTAAGGTATGAACTCATTGCCAACTGTAATATTACCATATTCACAAACCTAGTTTCAAAACCTGAATACAGTGCATTTAAATGTTGAACATAGGTTAAAACGTCATTTTTCTAGCAGATTGCCTGTGACAAATTGAGAAACTGTTAAAATTCAAGAAACACTGAAAGTATGGTTATTTTTAATAAAATTTATGCTGTCGCCTTGTAACTGCAAATTAACACCAGTAAATGTATTAAATAAAGGCTCTTAATTAGGTAAATCTGGTTCATACTTGATTAATTTTCGCTTATAATTAAAGTCACGATTTGGTTTAAGCTATCGTAGACCCCCATTTACACCTCAAGGACCCCTAAATTATTTTTTCGCTGACATGGACCCCTTGAGGGCCGTCATAGACTCCTGGGGGTCCATATGGACCACTTTAGGAATCACTGCTCTACTCTATGAAAGTAATCTGCATAATTTTCTCAAAACCCGTTTTGCAGTGGAACTCTGCACCAGGAAAGGATTCTGCTTACCAGATTTCAAGAATGTACGTCAAACAATTTTAAAACGGAAATGATTATCTATAACTCCTCTTAAGCCCCGTAACACAACTTGGAGGTTTATTTTTGTAAAATCTAATTTATAGTGAACCTCTACTGCAGGAAATGAATCTGCTTACCAAATTTAGAGACTATGCATCTAATAGATTAAAAATGGAAATAATAATCTATAACGCAACTTAAGTTCCCGCAACGCCACTTGGGATTCGATTTTCATAAAAATCATTTTCTAGCTGGTCTCTACTCTATGAAAGGAATCCGCTTACCAACTTTCAAAACTGTACGTCTAATAAATTAAGAATGAAAATAATTATCTGGAACACCCCTGAAGCCCCTGTAACGCAACTTGGGGACGATATTCGCCCCTTAGGGTTTGTCTTTTGCGAAACCCGTTCTTAGCGGTTGTTTACTCCATGAAAAGAACCTGCCTACTGAATTTCAAATCTATAGGTTTCATAGTTCCGGAGATATCGGGATTACTCGGTGAGTGAGTCGCTTTCTCCTTTATATATACTCATGGACAAAAAAATTAGCGCATCAATAAATAATTGCGGGATCGTAACGAAACTTTGCATGAAGGTACATATAGTGGAGATATGCCAATGATTAGAAATGCAGCTTGATTGCGCATTACGTATAACCTGTACAGAACGTTTAACGTCGTTCTAGGTGGAGTATAAAACAGGTAACCAAAGCTTGTTTGAGTGTGCTGAATCGTTTACAAAGGAAGAGCTGAGGTACACATGCCATTACGCCGTTTTCGAAGACAATATGAGCAGCTGTCGCAGTTTGAGAAGGGGGAAATCATCGGCATGATGGAAGCTGGGTGGTCAACTAGGCGAGTAGCTCGTCAATTAGGCTGCTCTGATTGTGTTGTGAGGAGGTGTTGGGACCATTGGATCCGAGAAATGTCATTTACATGAAGATCAGGTTCAGGACGCCCTCGACAGACCAGTCGTCGAGAAAACCGCCACGTCGTAAGAAATGCATGCGTACAGCCGACTGCTTCATCGGCCGCTATCCAAGTACAGGTAGCAATCTTCATTTGGAGCCCCTGTGTCTTCTTGAACTATACGAAGGTGCCTGAATGAGGGACATTTGGGGTCGCGGTCCTATTACGTGTGCTGCCCTTGACGTCCACCCATCGACACCTCCGTTTGGAGTGGTGCGGCGCACGAGGAAACTGGACTGTATCGAATGGGAATCAGGTCGTTTGTAGCGACGAATCCAGATTCAATCTCACGAGTGATGACAATCGTGCTCGTGTGGGGAGACCCCGTGGTGAACGCCTCAACCCTGCCTTTGCTTTACAGCAACACACCGCTCCCACAGCTGGTGTGATGGTATGGGGTGCCATTGCCTACAATACACTGTCACCCCTAGCATTGGTCCGTGGCACCATGACAGCGCAATGGTATGTCCATGACAACCTGCAACCACGTGTTTCCACTCATGCAACGGCTCCCAGGAGCCATTTTTCAACTAGACAATGCTCGGCCTCACACGGCAATGGTGTCACAAGACTGTCGCCGCACTGTTATTACCCTTCCTTTAGCTGCCCGATCCCCAGATTTGTCTCCAATCAAGCATATCTGGGATCATTTGGGATGGCGAGTTGGACATCTCACGAGTTTGAACGAACTAGAGGCAAGGTTACAGCAAATAAGGAACGAAATGTCTCAAGACATTATACAGAACTTGTATGTCTCAATGCCGGATCGTATCACATCGTGCATTCGCGCTAGAGAAAGTTCAACAGGGTATTAAATCTGTGACAAATCTATATGGAACTTTATCACTAACCTTCTGAGTCGTCCTTTTTAGGGAAATTTAATTCCCTACCTATTTCCAATCAACTCCAAAAAGCGGACAGGATTCCTTGTTATATGCAGATTAGATAAAGTATTTAAGTCAAACGGAATAGTAAAGTGAGAGCAGTAGGAGATAGAGATTGAAGCAGAAAGTTATAGTGAAGTTAAATTGAAGATTTCTTGTTGGAGAAAATTTACTCTCAAGAAGAGTTGAGATTCCGTTGGTAATTATTGATTTATAATTAAAGTCTCATTAAAGTTTTAGGAGTGAGATTAAAGTTAAATGTTCAATAGGAACATTAATAAATATAAATCTGGGATCTCTTATCGTGGTAACCTCTGCGTGATCGTTATTTAATTGTTAATTAATTGGATTATTAATTAATTAAGTTAATTTAAAGGATATTACCTCTAAAACCTCATAATACTAGTTAGATATATTTGTTAATAAGTCTTTGATTCTATTTGGATAAGATAACCAAATAAAGAAAGTTGTTTATAAAAATGGCTACTGGTTCTTACATGACTCCTATTTATTCTCGTTCTCAAAGTGAGGTCCAAGGAGACCTTCACAAATCCTCCGTTCTTTTGCCTTTTTCTCTGAAATAAATGATCCTTTTTCTTTGATCTTCTAATCATTTACTTATATCAAAGCATTCATTATGTATGCAAAATTTCGTTTCATTTTGACGACTCCTTCTTGGTGCGCTATTTTTTTTATCCATGAGTGTATATAGATTAGAAAATTAGAGCTTTATGGGCATAATAAGTTTTTGTTTTATGCCTTTACAAACTTTAAATGCGTTTGTTTCAGATTTTTAATTTTGAAGATACAAATATTTTCTAATCCCAAAGATTTTTTTTTCTGCTCAAAGTATAGTCTTGAATTTGTTTTTGTATATGCTCCCAAACGTTGAGATGGGCACTTTAGGCCTTGACCCTCACAAGCTGTTGCATCACTGAGTTAGTTTAGTTTACTACTAAACGTACGTTCTGTAAAAGTTAGTATCGATTTTTATATATAGGTCTGAGATCTCTAGTTAGTTTTTAAAAAATGTTAAAGTTAATATTTTAAAAAATGTGTGTTTTTTCCAGGTTTAGCTAGAAAAATAATTATTAAAAATTTACAAGACAGATTTTCACACACACACAAATCTCTCTCTCTCTCTATCTCTCTCTCTATCTCTATCTCTCTCTACCTCTCTCCATACTAACTTCTGTTCTCAATAATCTAAGAAATATAAATCACTTAAAATGACTAAAAAGTTTTAAAAATTGAATATTTTATAAAAGTTTAAAAAAACTCTTAAAAAAACTCTTAAAAATTCTTAATTTTTTTAAAATTGTTCGCTGGTTAAACTGACATTTTGCTTTCAAAATCAACTTAATAATATAATCTGAATACAAAGCATAAATTATTTTTATTGTTACTGTCTTCAAAAAATTTATTGAAAAAGAGTACTGTGCATCCTTAAGATGAAAAAAATTGAGACTGAATTTCATTGGATAATTAAGAAACCGTCTTAATTAGTATTTACAAAAAATATTTTGAATGTTTACACAGGGGTAAAACACCTATGGTACACGGACAACATGTGACACGCGGTACAATTCTCGATGGCACTCTGCACTGCTCTACAAATGTGTCAATTTTGAGTGAATGGAAGTTGAGATTAATTTGTAATGGACCTTATTTGACAAACATCTTCAGAGTTATGAACATTTGAGGTTTTACAAAAATTTGGAACCTAACTCTAAAAATAAATTTATAGATATTTTGTAAATTATTTAATGGCATTGCTGGAGAGATTTAATTGTTTAAAGAGAAAAAATTACATGTGTACTCTGCTTTCCCCTTTTAGTTCTACATATCTAAGTAAAAATTCGTTCCTCAAATGAAAAATATTTTGAACCCACAAAGATATTGTTTAACAACTGAATGCTTTGAATAATATCAAATTAAAAGTAACAAATTATACAGATGATTTTGCGATATGAAAGTATAACGATGCAAGCACTAGTAGCACATTCAAATATTTATTTAACTATAATGAAGGGAAATACTTATATTTTATGTTGTCTATTTCTTATTTTAGTAAATATGCTTAGAAATGCATGATGCAGATACAATTTTAATTTTTTTTATATTTTTGTTGAAAAATAGCTGTTTATTTTTGTGTTAAGAAATATTTTTAAATGATAATATATATATATATATAATAAAACTGTAAATCTCTATATTACTTACCTCTATTCTCTTACTCAGCATGCATTATCGCCAGTTTCAAACTGTCCTAGTGTATGGCACGCTGCAACATATTGATAGATTGGTTTGGCACGCCACAGCTAAAAGGTTGTCAATCTCTGGTTTACAAACTATCAGATAAATAACTTATATTTCTTTATTTGATATTCCCCTTATTTTTTTTTCTTATGATAAGAATTCAAGTACACATCTTCAAGAAAATTACTGTAATTGTCAAATGATATTGCAGAACTTAATTATTCATTATAATTTGTGGAAGCATAGAATTTCTAATTTTTCTTCATGTGATTTCATTATGAGTATAAATGGTTCCTGGTTCTTTTTGATAAAATAAAGTAGAATATGAGGCTTAGAATACTTTCATTGAATTAAGAATACATTTAACCACATCGGAATCTTTCGAAAATTCTTTTTTATTGAATTTTCATCAGCTAAAAAGTCTTCTAAAATTGTTCACTCTATATTCCAAAGATTACTCGACAATTTGATTTTGGACAGTAATTAATAGCTTTTTACTGAGAGATCTGGAGAACAAACCAAATTTAATTAAATCTAACTATTACCAGAACTATTTAGATATTGAAATAGAAAATTAACCTAATTTATCTCCTCTCTGCTCTATTTTCAAAGTCCCTGGCCGATATCATTAGAGTTTTATTGTTTTTTGTACTTTTAGCCAATTTATATATCTAGGAAGATAAATTTACTTCAATTTATTAAGGAATATTAAATTATATTTTTCTTCCTCCAAAAATTGGAGCAGTCTGTATACGACTACCATTTATACAAACATAAATTATAATGAAATATTAAATTTATTTTTCTCACAAATTATATATATAAAAAAAGATGAGAACATTGTCAATTATAAGGATTTGAAACATGCAAGAGAAAAATCATACCTTTGTACTATTTTCATTATTATGAAATTAAATTATATTAACTGTACTGTGTAAAATTGTGCTGATATTCACACACACACACATGATTTCATCACACTCAATGTTTTAACTGATACAATATTGAACAAATTTGTTCATGTGACGTCATAGTCACATGATAACAGCAATAACGTGCTTCCTGCCTATCAGTATGGCCGCGGTAGACGAGTGGTCAAGGCCACGGACTCGTGACTGATGTGTCATGAATTCGAATCTAGTACCGCTGAAAACCCGTCGTGTAGAGGAAGCCACTGTACCTTAATTCTGTCGAGGTTGTCCTCCCGTTGGTGTGGAAGTTAGAAAAGAGGGGTGCCAGCGCAGAAGTTATCCTTCTCACTTGACCATTATTCAGAATTAAGAGAGCCGTCTCCTATAGCCATGTAGCCGCGGTAGCCGAGTGGTATGAGTATCGGATCGTGGCTTGCCTTGTCACGAGTTCGAGCCTAGTACCACTTAAAACTCGCCGTGTAGGGCAGCGATGCACGTTAAATCTGTCGAGAGCTCAAACGTCATTCCGTTGGTGTGGTGTGGTAGTTTGGAGAGGGGGTGCCAGCTCAGATGTCGTCCACGTCACTTGACCATGGTTCAAAATTACGTGGTCCGTCACCAAAAGCCCTCCTGTTGCTGAACAGTGTGACGTTAATAATCAATCAATCTCCTACAGCCATCGTGCAACTTTTCATAGTGTGACGTTAATATAACTATCAATCCCCAATCCTATCAGTTCCTAAATTCATCTGATGTCATAATCACATGATGACTGCAATCAAATGCTTCACGAGACGGTACAGTGGTTAACGACGCTGACTGCTGTGCCATAGGACCTGGGTTCGAATCCCGAAGAAGGCATGGATGTTTGTAAATGTGTAGTGCCTTCACGACATAGGGTTACTCTAAATAGCCATCGAGACGCAGGTCCTCTCGTGAGTTTGGTAGAAGGGGAAAAGGGGGGAAGGCCCCTAACCTCCCTTCAGGACCTATCTCTCAAAACTGGGGTGGAAGCGAGCCAAAACGTACTGGCACTTGCATGGTGCTCAAGGCTTCTGCTAACATCAGGCGTACAATCTAGCGATTTGCCTATGAAGAATTTCGTGGACCTCGATCTGGCACATGCCGATCAGATGGCATTAGTAATAACAACAACAAATGTTTCAAGCCAATCAGTCCATGCGCTTCGATGTCGCCAACTTTTGCTTTTTTACCAACTTTTCTTCTAAAAAGTACAAATTAGTTAATTATACTTGTGATGACCCCCCTGGGTCACACCTTGAACACCAAGATTAATTTGAGGCAAAGAACCACCAAAAGCCATTTTAAATAATAATATTATTTATTTTTGTTATAATTTCCTCAAAAATCTCTGATAACAAATAATATAATAATGTTACGTCTTCTAAGGGGATTTGCCTTTATGTTAAATTAAATTACTAAGAATACGATTGATTACTAATCTAGCTCAACTCAAGTAAGGTTTACCGAAATAGGAGATCCGAGAAACACACGTATTCGAATTCTTATAATTGTCATTAACTTTAACTAAGTAGCTCAATCTGACGCTTACTTTAAGCGTACGTGAATTATATTTACCACTGGCTTATATCAGCTTTCTGGTACGTCTAGCAGCACGACGTCTTCACGAATCTAATCTCTTTGAATCTTCTAGTTTTGCTTTTAACGTTGTTGGCTCAATAGCCTACCATCATCTCTCTTGCTATCTCGCAACCCTCGACTTAAATATCTTATCTAATTTAAATATCCCGAACTTCTTTTAGGAGTTGATTGGAAATAAACGCGAATTTATATTCCCCAGAAAGACGCCTAAGAAGATTAGTGGAAAGGTTCCGTACAGATTCGTCACATACTAACGCACTTCAGTAAAAAAAAATGCACGTCATTTACAAGTACACGCATAATATAAGTTTTTTTTTTTTTTAATTTTGAAAATCTCACTTTTTGACCCGAATGGTAATACGTGAATTTGAAATTTTATCTGAATTTTACAAATAGAACACATACAAGTCTTTTGTAAGTTTTCAATTCAATGGAGAACGCGTGATAGCATTTATCACGTGACAGTCATGAATATAGCCCTATTTTGAACACAAGGAAAGCATTCTATGTTTCATTGTTATTCGGAGAACCAAACGAAAGGAACACAGGCAAATTTTCCATTCAATAAGAATAATCAATATCGGCTTTGGAAAAGTTATGTATACACATACATTGTTAATCAGTTTGCCACATTCAGTGTTAGAACTCAAAGCAGTGTAAAATGATTTTCTGTGTATTCTCAAAGATTTCAATAATCCACCATTCAGTAAGGGGTAATAATTTATGCAGATTTCCTCTTACTTTCTCTATCGACTGTAAAGATCTATAAATGAATTTCAGGCATTTGTCTGTGCAGTGCAACTACAATGATATTTATTTCCCTTTTCATCCTCGCCACGCATATTCAAAGAGATAAAACATTGATTCGCGAAACAGATTGTGAAGTCACTGATTTAGCTTAGTGTTTTCATTTATCCTACTATATAAAAAGAGAGCTTGCTATTTCTTTTTTAATATATAATCTTTGTTTTGTTTCATTTCGAGATAGTGCTTTTCGACTTTTTATTCTATGAAATAAAATAAAATCAGTTCATAAAAGAATAGTGCTAGAAAACTTTAAAAAAAAATTTTTTAAAGAAAAGTAAATTTGGTTCAATTTATGAGTTCAATGATCAATTTTTTTTTAAGATTATCTTACGATATAATTTTTAAATTTTGATCCTTGTTCAATGAAACTGCACAACTTGTCTTCCAAAGGAAAAGAAAAATAAGAATTAAGAACCAGGAAAACTAAAATAGAAGTAATATTTCATTTTGAATTGAATTATGACGAGTAAGATTTGAACGTGTGTGTGTGTGTGTGTGTGTGTGTGTGTGTGTGTGTGTGTGTGTGTGTGTGTGTGTGTGTGTGTGTGTGTGTGTGTGTGTGTGTGTGTGTGTGTGTGTGTGTGTGTGTGTGTGTGTGTGTGTGTGTGTGTGTGTGTGTGTGTGAGTGAGTGAGTGAGTGAGTGTGATGAATGAATGAATGTTAGTATGTTTTTCTGTCATCGAATTATTTTTACAAAGAGACATTTACATTTTACGTTTTCCTTCTGAAATAATGAAATAATTATTAAAATTCACTGGGTAATTATATTTTTACTTTTATTCGAGATTTTGCACCTATGAATTTAAGAAATATAATTCCCTTATAAAACAGCGGATCTTAAACAGTGTGTGTGTATTTCAGTATTTTTTGTGTTAGTGATTTATGTATGTAAATATATTTAATTTTTATGTAGCTTAATTTGCATTTATTTTCCGTGTAACAGGATAAAATAGCATTCAAACACCTGGGAACAGTTTTTTGTGCCTGCATTTACAATATATACCGAAATGTGAAATTTGTAATTTTTTTAAGGGACCTACATGTTGACTTATGTTTCAAACATGCTCAAACATTATTTTTGTTATTAAAATGCAATTTATATGGAGCATAAAAATATGAATAATAACAGATATTCTATAGACATAATAATACTAAATCTACTTTTGGTGGGTTGTTTCTACATTTGGGATATAAAATGCAACGTTCATTGATCAGAACTTAAGATATCAATGAAAAATAACTTTTAAAGTATAATAAAAATTAAAATTTATCTTTCTCATGATTCTTACTTTTGCTTACTTAGTACATACAGCTTAGTACAGACAATTTAGACAAGGCGTCCCAAAAATAGTGTCCAATTGCTGCACAGATAGAATCCTCGTGGGAGTACATAATAAATCTCCAAAGCTCCATAGTTTACGAGAAATATACAGAAAACAAAGTATGCCGGAGCAAGGACAAAACACAGTATTGGAAACATCAACAGCAGCATTTGCTAACATTTCAAAAGGCAGATGTTCAACGTGCCGGTCGTACATGTAGGGGTAGACCTCAGGGCCCTATGAAATAGATGAGGGCACACGCCGCTGCACCATTGTGTCACGGAAGTACAAGCAGTATGCAGACGAGAAACTAGCCCGTTTGTGTAGTCTCTACGCCTCAATAAACCGATTCTCTCATTGGAAAAAATCCAACAGTGTGAAATCTGGTGATCGTGGTGGCCATAGAACTGGACCCACATGACCAACCAGTGGCTGGAGTGTGCTAAATCTAGCCAATCATGTAGAGGAGCACAGAAATGTGCCGAATCCTTTTTCTGAACCATTATACATCATCATTTAACATATTTTTCCAGTAAACTATGGATAGTACAGATACAGTTCTTTGGAAGTTTTTTATGTGCTTCCGATGAGGAATCCAGCTGTGTAAAGTTTGGGCGTTAGTATTAGAGGACATCGTGTATTTTTATTTCTTATTATTTGTTATGCATTCTAATCTTTTTTACAAAGTACAAATTTCATATAATTACAAAACATTGGTAAGCTAAACTTTAAATCGAAACGACAAACTTATATCAACTGTACAGTCTCTGTTCTGAAAGTAGTAGGACTACTCGTTTTTTCCTGAGCAAACGGGTGGACGAGAGGTGATGTGCGCTCACACGATCGGTGTAGGGAAATATTACGAATGCTGGGAAAAATCGGAAGTCGGCTTTCGGCCGCAGAAGAGAGAAGGTCTCTTGTACTGTGAACCCTTGTCGAAACGACTCGTTACGGAGACACATGGGGCGTTTTCTGGAGCAGGATATGCCGTTAAATTATGTGTAAGGCTTGGTAAAACGGCCAAAAAGACTCACGACATGATTAAAGAGGCCTACGGTGGTGCTTCCATGGGCATATCGGGTGTTTTTGAGTGGCATAAGATGTTCCAAGAAGGTAGGGAAAGAGGGGAAGATGACGACCACCTCCGGACACCCTTCGACTAGCAAGACCAACCAAAACCTGTCGCGAGTGAAAAATTTACTGAACAGTGATCGGATGAGTATCAGAATGATTGCTGATGAACTGAGCATTCCTCAAAGCCAAGTGTTTGAGATCGTGACAGGAACCTGTGACGGGGCTTTATCGCGCCTTCTTACTAATCCTCTTGGGGAATGTTTGGGGCCAGAATGGCATTTGAATCCAACCTTCTCAAGAAGAAAACGCGTTATGCATATTAGGGAATATATATATATATATATATATATATATATATATATATATATATATATATATATATATAAGGGAGCCTTGGCATTCACGAGTTAGTCATATAGGAGGAATGTAGGAGTCATATAGAAGTCGGCTTAAAGCCTGAAAGTTAAATAGAAGCTGGATCAAATCGAATAGTAATATATATAGAAGATTAATATTAAAAAAATAGATACAAGAGGAGGACATAAAGCTTGGTTGCTGATCGCCGTGTGATATCGGTAAGCGATTGATTATTAAAGTTTAATTATAGAACGGACTCTACCTTGTTAAGGAATCTACTATAGATAAAGATTCGGAAGTTAATTTATCATAAAAATAGTGAGTAGGATTTCAGGCGCTTAGTTTTGATAATTACGTCGTATCATTCCTGATCTGATTTTCCTAGTAAGACTTATGTTGCAATGATTAATATATATTGAGACGATAATAAATTAGATTTATTATGGAGAGTTCGAGTGGTCAATCATTTATTCCTACAAATCTAGGTCGCGTGGATGAAGAGATGATACCCCAGGGCAAAGGGTATTACAATCCTTGGCCAAGAGAAAAATGTGCGCGTTCCGCGTAGTAGAGTAACTTACCCAGCACAATGTGACAACGCTGTCTCATCCCCCTAGAGCCCCGACTTGTCTCTGCCAGACTTTTTTCTGTACAAAAAAGTAAAGTCAACTCTCAAAGGGAAGCAGAGGAGATCGGTAGAGGTGGTTTAACAGGCTGTGATGAGTGTGCTAAACAGCATTCCAGTCCAAGCATTCCTAGAGGCGTACGAAAACTCTTTCGCAGCAGTGTATAGATGCGAAGTCTAATCGCTTGTACTATTGTCTGGAATATTTTTTTTTAAAAAATGAGTCCTACTACTTTTAGAACACACCCTGTAGACTTGAAATGTTTAGTTTATAACCTGATGGGTATGCACTTTTATTAGGCTTGGGTTTTTCTTTTTGGATATGATAAAAAATGTGCATTTGAATGGGGGAGGGCATATACATGCCAAAATAAACACTAGGAAATTCTACCTGAGTTCTTTTTGCCGGTACCATAATCCATGATGGAAAAGGAAGGCCTCAATTGATGAATTCCCTAACTAAACATTTTCTTACGGGGAAATTCTTTCTTATGTTTACATAACATACGAAATCAGATGGTGTTACGCTGATCGAAAAAGATCAGTCTTAGGTGAACTAAATGTTGTCTCTCAAAAGTATGAATAGCTTCGATCGACATTCTAAAATAATGCAGTTCGATAATTATTTGAAAGATCCTGGTGCGGAGATGATAAAGTTGAAGTATATAGAGAATATATAGAATAAAATTTTACTTTGACGTCGGTAAATAAAAATGGAACATTTCTTCATACTATTCTTTGGAATAAGACAAACAAAAAATTACAGTTACTAAAAGTTTTAAGCAAATTCCAAAAATTCTGAGCGAACTTTAAGTTTTGTATGAGGAAGAAATGTTTTCTTTAAGTCAATAGAAAATAAAACTTAATTTTTATTGGCTCTTTTTTCATCTCAGGGGCGATTTTTGTAAGAAAAAGAGGTATATATGTGATAAAATAACATGGCGATGAATTGTAGGCGTATGTTGAATTTTTTAATAGTATTTCTTACTCGTTAAATATATTTCAGTACGCATTTAATATTCTTAATTTTAACATTAACTAAGCAGTTTAATTAATTTTTCTTGTTATAATTTTATTTAATAACTAGCTGTTATACCCGTTCTTCGCATGAGTGAATTTAAAAATATAACAATAGAGATTGGAGGAAAATGAAATTTTTTATGCTTTTTAAATTTAAGTGAGTTGCAAATTAAACAAAAAAAATGCTTTTTTTTTTAAGATATCTCTGCTCAACAACAAAATCAGATTTTCCAAATTTGAAATCTGTAGGTCTAATAACTGAAAAAAGGGGATTTTTTAAATCTATAACTCCCCCGTAACGAACATGTGGCTTTACTTTTGAAAAACTCCTACTTATCAGAGGTCTATGCTCATCAAAGTTATATGTTCTCTAAATTTCAAGTTTATAGATTTAGTTATACATAAAAGGGAATTTTTTTTTTCATAAAACGCCCTAGCAATCCCTCTTGGATGTGTTAACTTTCTCAAAACTCTCAGAGGATCTCTACTCGATGAAAGAGACATGCCAGCTAAATTTCAAGTCTAAGTGTAATAGTTCAAACAAACGGAATTCTATATAACACCCCTTTTACCCCTCGCAACCTCCTTCGGATTCAATGTTCGTAAGCGATTTTTTGTAATGGTTTTCTACTCCTTCAAAGGAATATGCTAAATTCATTTCAAATCTGCAGATATAATAGTTAAAAACGGGAATATTTATCTATAACGGCATTTAACCCTTTGCAAACCCTTTGGGGAAGGGGATTTTATCAAAACCCTTTCTTAGCGGATCTCTAATTTAGGAAAGAAACATGCCTGCCAAATTTCTAGTCTGCAGGTCTAATACAGCGATACTCAACCTGCAATCTGCGGCGGCCCTCCGGGCCTTTTTAAGTGGACCGGTGATGGCCCATTGCTCTGAGATATTCACTTATTTAAGAAAAGTGTACAAAAAATTTGGTGGGAAATTCTATGTCAAGAGATATAATATATCAATTTTGCTTTTTGTGGTCGGTATTGTTACGAGTACGAATTGCTGTTCTTTTTTCTATTTGGAACAGTTACAGTTAGTAATAGCAGATAGCAGTGGAATGAATACTGGGTTGAATTAATTTTTAACTATCTTTCATATCTTGCATGTGAAAAATATGCGAAGAAAACATATCGTTTCAAAAGACGATTGGGAAGTTGACTATTTTGTAGTGAAAAATAAACATGGATCAGTAATCGATTGATTTGTCACGAAAGTGTGTTGTATTTAAAAAATACCAATAAACAGGAATCATTCAATAACACTTTTCCTCGAAGATCTGTTTCAAGAGGTAATAAATAGGATTTCTTGAATATTTTTTGCAACAGAGAGAGAGAGAGAGAGCAACAAAGTGTTCTGTCAGTGGTAATGTCACAACGGTAACAAAGACATATTATGAAGTTTGTTGTATTATTGATAATCGTATGAAACCGTTTACTGATGCAGAACTTGTGAAGAAGTGTTTCTTAAATGCTTCTAATTTGGATTTTTATATTTATATTAGTAATAAAATTGGTAAAAATAAAAATATATAAAAAATAATAATTAAAAAAAGCAAAACAGGAATTATAATATTGTAATTAATTTTCCACTTTTTAAATTTCGAATGTTATCTTGATCTTCTCAGGCATTTCTCCACCACCTCCCCCATTTATCCTAATGTTGCGGCCCGTGTGAAATACTTGGTATTGTTATTGTTAATAAAACATATATGCATGTGGCCCAGCAGTAATAAAAATAAAAATATATAAAAAATAATAATTAAAAAAAAAAAAAAGGTTGAGTACCCCTGATCTAATAGTTCAAAAACGGAAATATTTATCTCTAACGCCCCATTAACCCCTGGCTAGAGAGCATTAGTGTATTTTATCTTCTAATAATGACATATATATTTATAGTACTCTCTCCTTTTCCTTTTGCACAGTAGTATTGACAAATTACAGATGAATGTTTCCTGGCGTCAAAACATTGTTAAACCTTCATTCTTGGTTCTTAACCACAGTAGTACAATAGAAAACTCTTAGTCTTAAGAGTTTTCTATTGTACTACTGTGGTTAATGGTTCCTACTATACTGTCTAGTTATACTTCTATCTATGCTTATTTTGGATAATAGCTATTTTGTACATATTATTATTATTGTTGTTGTTGTTATTATTTATTGTTATATACCGCGTTATACATCGGATATAGAAACGATTATTTTAAGGTATCCAACTACCCTAAAATCATTATTTTTTTCCAAAAATTGACAAATTTTTTTAAGATTTTATTTTTTAGGCCATCTTATAAGCTTATTAAAAATACCAAGTTTCGGGATTCGATCTGGGTACCTTCCGTTCCGAAAGCGAGTACTTTATCGACCACGCCAAAACAATCGCCATCGCGTGATGTTTGGTATTAGTTTTTATAGATATCACACCGCCACAAGTGCATGCCACTAGTAACAATCGCCAAATATATCTATACTAGCTGCATGACCCGCCGTTGCAAGGGCTATCTCTACTTTTACTCCTTTTCCTTCACAAAATCAGCACTTCTAATACTCTTTTTCAAAAAGACTTCCACCCCCTTGCACCACTTAGCCGGCGTTGCTCGGGCTTTCTCTTTTTCTTATGACACCATCATTTCTGTGTGTGTGTGTTTGTACGCGCACAATGTGATTTCTAACATTATGTCAAAAAATTTCCTTGTTTGATTAAACATATAAATATATATAAGTTAGAAAAAAACAGTATGGGGGAAAGCCTGCATATATATGTGTGTGTGTACTGAAAAAAACATTCAAAAAACCGATCTGATAAAAACATTTTAATATTTTATTTTAATTTTAACCTTTTTTATTCCACTAAAAAAATTTTAACTTTAACAAATAGTGCAGTGCGAGATATTGAATATCTGTTCCTCTTCAGTTTTGAACCTGGGAACTACCATTTTATAAAGCAGCGAGTTTAACAACCGCGTTGTGGGTTCCCCTGGGGGAAAAGCAGTGACAATACCTTTCAAATAAAGGAAGATTTTTATAATTTCGCATTACGTTATTTGTTAAAGTTAAAAAAAATTCGGGCTTCATTTTTAAGTTAATGCATTCAAACTTCATATATCGATTACAAAAAACGGTAATTTTTAAATAAAAAACTTTAAAAGAAATAATGCTGACATATTTCTCGTAAAAAGGGGAAAAAACGAAAACACATTTTTTTTTTAAAGAAACCGTAATTTTTAAGATATTTTATCAATTTTTGTACAGATTGCGTAAAATGTCATTCTACACACGGAAAAAAAGTTTCTTGGGATTATTTTTATAAATAAAGATTTTTTCAATCTTTGAAGTTTTTGACATTAAATTTTTTTTAAATGACTGATTCTAAAAGAGAAAATCATGAACTTTTTTAGTGTAAAATATTTTTTCATTAGCGCGAAAGAAAATGCAAGCGGAATGATTTAGAAATCATACTCATAAAAACATCGATTTTGACTCATTTTAAAAAAAACCGTAAAAATAGAAAATATAATTATTTTGTTAGATAAATTATACTTTTTCGTGGCGAAGTAAATGAGCTTTCCGAATCTGTAATTTTTTTTTTCTGAGTCTCATGAAAAAAATTAGATCGCATTTTAAAAACGTCAGAAACCATCGATGCGATTCAATAAGTATCGGTTCGTCCTCCGTACATGCACAAAGCACTCAGATGTTATTTGGAGGTTAAATGCCCAACAGTCGTTTGGGGGCGTGCCTTTATTAAAATCAAGTTTTTTAAAAAAAATTTCGAGCTTCATTTTTAAGTTAATGCTTTCAAACTTCATATATCGATTGCAAACAACGGTAATTTTTAAACAAAAAACTTTAAAAGAAGTAATACTTACATATTTCTCGCAAAAAGGGGGAAAACGAAAAACACATTTTTTTGAATAAAAAACCGTAATTTTTAATATATTTTATCAATCTTTGTACAGATTATGTATAATATCGTTCTACACATGGAAAAAAAGTTTCGTGAGATTTTTTTTATAAATAAAGAAGTTATTAAGTATTTAAATAAAATTTTGTGTATTTTTTAAAAATCGTGAAAAAAAACAGTTTTTGACATTAAATTTTTTAAATGACTGATTTTAAATGGGAAAAGCATGAACTTTTTTAGTGTAAAATATTTTTTTCATTAGCGCGAAAGAAAATGCAAGCGGAATGATTTAGAAATCATACTCATAAAAACGTATCGATTTTGACTCATTTTTTAAAAAATCGTAAAAAATAGAAAATACAATTATTTTGTAAAATAAATTTTTCCGTTTCGTGGCGAAGTAAATGATCTTTCCGAATCTGTAATTATTTTTTTTCTGAATCTTATGAAAAAGTTAGATCGCGTTTTAAAAACGTCGGGAAAAAAAGAAGTTGAACTTGGCCCCTGGCGGTGAAAATGGCACTAATTATGCGTTTTAAGGTTTTTAATCAATATCTTTTTATCTATCTAGAACATCGGAACATAAATAGTCAAAACAGATTCCTCGAATAATTCCTGACATTTTAGTACCTTCGGCGAGTTTCTGCGTCGTGTGGATCGTGAAAAGATAGGGCATCATTGATTCATAGATAGATAGATAGATACGTTTGTTTACGTTCGGATTTCAATAGTGTAGATGGAAACATCTTTCTTTCTCTGCACATGCTGTAAAAGGTCACAGAAGTGAATTCAGTAGGGAAGGGGGGGGCTCTGCTTGTCATTTGATAAACCAATCCATGCTTGCTGACGCCGTTCTGGTAGTTACAGTACCTCCCCAAGTTGCCCCATTCCATTGTTCCAACTATTTTTGTTACAGTCAGTGCACGTGGATACATCTAGGTGAATGTCAGCTAAAATTTGGTATGTAGACCAACATGCCATTCTCATTTTAATTACCATGTACCTCGAAAAATCAACTGACTGTTTTAATTTCGCCCATTGATTGTATCCAAGCTTTCTTTGCTATTACATGTGCTCTTGGAGCGAAAAAAATTTCCACAATGGTTCCCTCGGTAAAAATAATAATTTGAATAATTCACATCATTTATTTTCCTTTCTTTATATTCTACTTAACGTGAGCCGAGAGAAAGTTATATTACAATCGTACTATAAAGCAACACGAGGGCCGTTGGTGACGGTCAAAGGAGGAAGACAACACCTGACTGACACTTACCCTCCGAACTTCCACACCACGCTGATGAGAGGATTTCAACGCGCATCAACAAGGGGACCCGAAAAGCTGAGCATATCGCCTTATTAGGGGCTTGTTTAGTAGCACTCTAATAAATACTCAAAGTGTTGAGTTTTCTAAAATTCATAATTTCAACTTTAGCAATAACTACTGGCAATTTATTATGCGTGTCCATTCGACACCATCAGCAAAGCAAGTCCCAAAAAACGTTGTACAAAAATGCCACGTTTCACAAAAAATACAGTTACGTTACAGTTAAGCATATATATAATCGATACAGGTACACAAGTAAAAATATATAACTGAAATATAAATTATGAGGATCATTTTAAAAATTATTAGAAATTAAGTGCATTTATATAAAATAAGTTAAATAATGATTGTTAAAGTTTAACATTTATTAGAATAGAATTAATTTGGACTATCTTGCACCATACCACATGTTTCGCTGATTCGGAAACAGCTGACAGGTGCAGCCATCTAGTGAGAGAAAATCTCCACAAAAACTGTCCTTTACAGCCTCATATAAATAATTCGACGTGTCTGTCCTGAAGTTCGTATAATTTTCTGGTTTCTTGGTGTTGAATTTTCAATGCTATTATAAGGGTATTTTTTCAGTTCCTGCTACTAACTTACACTCTCTACATATTCATTTATTTATTTACCTTGGTGGAATTTTCAATCGTTAATAAAATACATTTTAAAGCACTTCATTGAGCTGAAATTTTATGTACATGATTATTTTGGATGACAATACAGTAATTTAACTATAATTAATAAAAATTAATTGATTAAAACTAATTATTTAAAGAATTATTTTTTCTCACGTTTTAAAGCATTCAGTCAAACTGAAATTTTATATACACGATTGTTTTGGATGACAGTACGATATTTTAATGTGAATTAATAAAAACTAATTACCACTTAATGCTGTGATTCTGTCCTATGTATATACATATTTATATTAATTGTAACTATTTAACAAAAAGTAGCTAATATAAAATTTTTCTTTGATCTAAGTAGAAATTGACTTAAAAAACACTTTTTTTATATTACTTGTTTAACTGAAGGTATCTATTTAATGGATTCATTAAACCTTATATTATATATAGATTAAGTTATTTATTTATTAAAGCTGAACAAAAAAATTTTAAAGACACAAATTATTTATAAGTCAAAAAACACTTTTTTAAGAATAAAGGAACTATTTTATTCTGACCATTCCAAACAATAAAATTTATTGTTCGATATTTAATATCGAAAGATTTATTTGTTAAATATTTAGTTCTATTATGTTGCATATTTATATTTGGGTTTTGCGAACTTTTTAGTCATAAAATAGCATTATATATATATATTTCAGAATCATTCTCTTTAATACAATCTATTGTTCTACTTCTGAATATTTTCTTTTATCTAGATTTGCTTTGCATCAGAAACGTTAATCATGACTTTTATTACCAACCATAAAAAGCTTTCCCACTCGTAAATATTGCATTAGTAGAGTTCGATTCAGATGTTTCATGCATCCCTACAAGCTGAAAACTTTTGTCGTAAAAGTGGTAGACAAACCAATTTTCTTTTCAAAGACTTATAGGGAAAAAATAGTTGGTTTTATTATATTTGTTTATTTGTTACGTTATGTATATTTTCGAAGAAAATGCTGCAGAGCTAAAGCACTAAAGACAAATTTTCCATGGAATGGGAGTAGTCTCTTGTTGAGATGGCAAGTCTAATCGACGCATGCGCGATAAATCACTAGCCATGATTTATTGAAAATGTCTTAGTTAGACTCTACATACAATAGGAATGCAAAAGCAACCAGTAGCGTTAGCCTGGGTTGCCATCTAGTGTTTAATTCCTGGGTCACCACTGAAGAATCTTGGGCAGAGGAGTTTATTTGAACACACACACACAATCGACATACCTAATCACTGCTACTCCGTGCATGTATTAGACGACTGCGAAGAAATGGAGGTTCGTATTCGGGCCAGTCCTTAAAGGCTTTTATTACTGTTCTTTGTTGCTTAAGACTTGCAGAAAAGCCCGCTGCAAGACAATCATTTATTAAGATTTCTTCAAAACGTTATTGGGGGAAATGGATACGTAAATTTTCAAGGTGTTAAATGTCAGCAAAATTATTTTTTTCCGTTAAAAAGGGATGATTTTTTCACCAAAAGATTGCATAAACTACCAGAATGAAGGCGAAATAAAAAAAAAAACATTCAGAACTAATGAAAGAGAAATTATGTTTCATAATAAACTTTTATGAATAAAAAAAATAATAATTTTGTACTTCTGTTTAAAAAATGAAAAATAATTACCCAATACAGATTTCTTAAAAATATTCATTCGAATTGGCATAATAATAGTTCAATCCATAGATAATTTATTTAAAGATTGTATAAAACTTTTTAAGTCACTACGCTTATTTCTTTTATAAGTAATAATGTTGTTTAAAGCAAGTGTTTCAATATTATTGATAAATTACGCAAAAAATCGATCATAATTTATAAGAGTGCATGAAAATTAAAACTATATTTCGTTGTTCTTCCTGTAAATAATCAATTCATTGCAAATATATGGGAAATGACGACTTCCGAAAAGCCCTTAAAATCAATAATTTCAAATCTACTCTTCAAGAAATAGCGAAAAATTTCTTTAATTCTCTTCTTCACACCAATGATATCAATATGATGAAATTAATTGAATACGGTTCAAATAATAGTACTAATAGAACGAGAAGAATACTTCTCGTTTCTTATAATCCTTCTTAACTTTAAATTCCAATGCACTTTTTTTTGCATACTTAAGTCATCCGACTACGTTTGGAACCGTGATTTTAAAAAAGCGCATAAATGGATAATTTGCATGATATTTAGTGTCACTTAGATTAGAATATATGTATAAAATTATCTTAAGGACATTTTGATAAAAAAAATTATTTAAATACAATATTTTGGCAAAAAAATAACTTAGAATAACCTTTATTCAAAATGTTGTCCTTTTATAAAAATTGCTTCTAAAATAATAATATTTTGCTTATATAAAGCAAAGACTTCTCCAGAGAGTATGAACTATTTTTTTTAAAAAATTCACATTATTTTCAGAGTTACAACCAATTGAAATAATTATCGGCGTTTTTCTTCTTAAAATTTCTTCCCTCTGTTGTCGTAAAACATGAATAAACCCACTTCTAAGTTATGTATTTCAAAAATTCTACTTGAGTTTCTGTACAGAGGTTTGAACTATATACAGACAAAATATTATTATAATGGAAGCATTTTTCACAAAAGGAGAATATTTTGAAAATGGATCATTTTATGTTCATTTTTTGTCAAAATATTGTACTTAAATATTTTTTTATTGCAATGCTATTCTTGAAATAATTTTATATACATTTTCTAATCTAAGTGACACTAAATATCATAAATATTATCTATTTATACGCTTTTGCAAAATCACGGTACCGAACGTAGTCGGATACCAAGGTATTCGACTACGTTGGGAGACTATCTGGAAAAGTCTTTACCTTATATAAGCAAAATATTATTATTTCCGAAGCATTTTTCACAAAAGGAGAACATTTTGAAAAAAGGTTATTCCAAGTTCATTTTTAGCCGATTTGTTGTATTTAAATATTTTTTTGTCAAAATGTCCTTAAAACAATTTTATACGTGTATTCTAATCTAAGTGAACTTGCGACAAATCTATACGGAACTTTATCACTAACCTTCTGAGACGTCTTTTTTAGGGAAATTTAACTCCCTACCTATTTCCAATCAACTCCAAAAAGAGGACAGGGATTCCTTATTATGCAGATTAGATAAAGTATTTAAATCAAACGGAATAGTAAAGGGAGAGGCAGTAGGAGAGAGAGATTGAAGCAGGAAGTTATAATAGTGAAGTTAGAGATTTATTATTGAAGTTTTTTCTAGGTGGATAAATTAGGCACAGGAAGAGCTGAAATTCAGTGTGGTAAATATTGATTTATAATTAAAGTCTCATTAAAGCTTTATATTAGGAGTAAGATTAAAGTTAAATGTTCAATAGGAATATTATTGCATATAATTCTGGAATCTCTTATTGCGGTAATCTCTGCGTGATCGATATTCTAATTGTTAATTAATTGGATCATTAAATATTTAAGTAAATATAAAGGAATGTCCCTTTTAAACCGCATAAAGCTATTTTGATTTATTTGTTATTAAAAGTCTTTGATTCTATTTGGGAAAGATAACCAAATATATAAAGAAAGTTATTTATAAAAATGGCTACTGGTCCTTCTTTGACTGAAAATTATTCTCGTTCTCAAAGTGAGATCCAAGGGAATATTCACAAACCTCATATCATGAAAATTATTCATTTGTGTTCCTTTTTAAAATCCCGTTTCCGAACGTAGTGGGATACCTTAAATAGTAAGTTTTAAACTTTTCAAAAATTTTGTCATTTTTCAATTTTTTATCTTCCTCTGCTTGACAAGCCGCTCCCTACAATACTTACGAAGTGTGTAAATTAAATAATGAGACTGATTTTTTTCACTTGTTTATTCCAACAATCTTACAATTCAACAACTTACAATTCATCTCCTTCAAAATAACAGCTTTCTGAAGCCACACAGTGCTGGAGACGTTTCTTCCACTCCTCATAGCACTGGGGGAACTCGGATATTAGAATAGCCTTCAGGTGGTCGGTTACAGCCGTTTGAATGTTTTCCAGTGTCCCAAAATGATGTCCCTTGAGGTGATTCTTCAATTTCGGAAAGAGGAAAAAGTCACAAGGACTCAAGTCGGGTGAATAAGGGGGCTGTTCTTACTGGCCAAGAAGCGGTTCACTGAGGAAGGTTTTTCGGAACCATTTTGGCGCAGATCTTTTCTCATCTTCAATTCATTGGTCAAAATCTGATGAACGGTAGTGTAATTCAATTTCAACTGTTCCCCAATCATTCTGACTGTCAAGCTAAGATCTGAACGCACAAGATCCTGGACTCTAACGACATTTTCAGCGGTTTTTGAAACTGAGGGTCTTCCGCTGCGAGGTTCATCTTCAGTTGACTCTCTTCCTTCTGAAAATTCCTTAAACCACCGAAAAACCTGGGCCCTTGACAAAACACTATCTCCATAGGCTTGCTGAAGTTTTGCAGATGTTTTCGTTGCGTTGTGTCCAATTCTGAAGCAAAACTTGATAGCACATCGTTACTCGAAATTATTGTCACTCCTTTCAGAACACACAAGAAAAACCTGTTTCACTAAGCAAATCACTACAGACAATTAACTTGACTCAGCGACTTCAAACTCATACTGATGACGCATCACATGTTTACCTACCTCCCCGCCATGTCTTACTTTTCCAGTGTTGCCAGATTAAACACTACGCTACCAGTCTCATTACTTAATTTACATACCTCGTACATCACTTTCTCCGGCCCCATAGGCAGCCAATGAGTCTCAATTTCCTCACTTGCCAGCAACCAATCAGAGAGCTACCCCTCCGTTCTCTCCCAGCAGCTGGGGCCGCGGTGGCTCAGAGATCAAAGTATAGGAATGTGGCTGGCATGTCACGAATTCAAGCCCAGTACCACTAAAAAACCCACTGAATCCCTCCAGCGGGCAGTGGCTAATAGGTCTAGCCACATATTAAAAAAATTCCAAACGGGTGATGGATATTTAGTCTATCCACATGCGTTAATTGAAGCTAAAACGCATGAAAATCAATACAGATGGCAACACGATACCTTTGTTTTTTGCATTTCATGTCCTCTGATGGATAGTTAAAAACAGTTTTTCTCGGTGTGAATCTATAAACTATATTTTGATTACTATAAATAAAATTTCTAATCTTTGAAAAAAAATTTCGATATGTCTTAAGTATACTTTTCTCTCATCTGAATGAATTAAACAATTGTACAACTAAAAAAAGGTTTTATTTAGGTTTTTGGAAAGCTTTTATATGTGGATAGAGACTCTATCCATTGCCCTTATAGAACAGAAAAATGACCTACATCCTTTACTCGAGAGAGAGCACTTACAATCACGTGAGAATGCTGGGGGTCGGAAATAAAAACATACTTTGCTTACAATATGGGGTGCAAGATTCTCGGGTTCGAAAATCTTTCATTACAGCTTTTCTGCTCGGGGAAAACGTTTGCGTATTATAAAGTTCCACATTAAATAGCTCATTAAATTTGTGAAATAACTCTAATTTAAATCCTCAAAAATATTTCTCTATTTCTAATTTTTTATACTGAAATTAAAATATAAAATGGGGATATATACCAATTTCAATGTATATTCTAAGTATTCTATGTATATTCTAAGTAAGTATTCTATGCTGTACAATTATTCTATTATTATTTAATTACACTCATACTTTGTATTTAATTGTTATTGAAATAGTTATTAGCATAAATATTAGTTTTTCATTAAAAAAAAGTTTATTGTAAAACGATTTATTTTTTCTGTCCTGAAAAGTAAGTTAAATGTCGTAAATGCGCAGTGGCTATAACGTCTAGCCACCACGCAGGAATAAAATCCCTGATCAGGTATTTTTTGTGACTAAATAATATTTATAGAGGATGAGAACATTACACGTATCAAGTATTTTATCATAGAAAAGTGTATTTTAGCTTTGTGCCTGTTAAAGGGGTATAGAACAGCGATGCAAGTTAAGTCTGTCGAGAGCTCAAACGTCCTTCCATGGGAATGGTGTGGTGGTTAGGAGAGGGGCTGCCGGCTTAGATGTCGTTCTCGTCACTTGACCATGGCTCCAAATTACGAGGTCCGTTCTCAAAGGTCCTCGTGTAGATGAACAGTGCGACGTTAATATTCACTCACTCACCCCCAAGCATCAACTTTTTCTACCTCGTACCTAACATTTACCGAACGATTGGCTCAGCCAATCAGAATGCAGCTTCCACCTAACACGACAACAACACCATCGCATCCATACTTATCCAGATATGGGATTGCAAGAGGCCCGAATGCTTACAAGTAGCATCGAATCCATTCGTAAAATAAGAATTCTATTTGAAAATTGAGCCAATTATATTCGCTTATATATATATAATTCTACTATTATTCGAAATCCATAAGCAAATAGAAAGAATGAAAGTTTATTATAAACGAAGTTTGATTCTAAATGTGCCTTATAGAAAGATACGGAAGAAACAATGGTATTTGGGGGGAAGTTCTGATTTTTTATATATAATTGGTGATTATAATTAAAGTTAAATTTCCAAAACGCTATAAAAAAGTAGCACCGAGCAGATCAGTTTTTAACTGTCCTGTAGCCAAAAACCGCATAAAAACCGTCCTTCAATTTGGTTTTTAAATTTTTCGAGACTAGCGCAAAAAATGTTCAATATGCTGCCCACCGTTGTCTGCAACAAGTTTAAATCTTAAACAGCAAGTTCCACATTTCATCGAAGTGTCACGTTCAGAATGTGTTGCGCAATGCTTGACTTCAATACAGCTAAGTGTGCAATCGGAGTACTGAATACGACATCTTTCAGATAGACCCACAGCCAGAAGTCTCACGGATTAAGATCAGGTGATCGAGGTGGACAGGCTGTAGGGAAATGGTGGCTTATAACTCTAGTATTTCCAAAATGCCCCTTCAGCAGCTTCTTCACTGGATTTTCAATGAGCGAAGGAGCGCCATCTTGCATAAAAATGATCCCATCCACACGACCACGCTGTTAAAAATCTCGAATAACGTGGTTGCGCAAAAGACACTGACAGCGCTGACCAGATGGTAACAGTAACAGGACCAAAAGCACCCGTCTCCTCGAAAAAATATGGCCCTATGATAAATTATGCCGTAAAACCGCACCACACGGTGACCTTTGTAGAATGAAATGGTACTCGTTGAGTTGCGAGTGGGTTCTCTGTTGCCCATATTCGGCAATTCTGTGTCTTGACATATCCTATGAGATGGAAATGGGCTTCGTTTAACCACAAAATTTTCCAAGAGCAAGAAATTCTAAAGCAAAGGTCTCTCTAGCTGGCAGGTCAAAAGGAAGCAACTCCTGCACACGGCTAATTTTGTATGGATAGCAATGCAGGATGTTTCATAGAATTTTATGCACTGGCCTGTCCAGTGTTTGGTTAATTCCCCGAGCACTGCATGGTTGCAAACCACTTCTCAACTCCTCCTGAAATGCTGTGGTCACTACTTCAACCACCGTCGAATTAATTATTTTCCTCCCTCTACCAGATTGCATTTACAAAGAAACTGTCTCTTCGAAGTCTTGAATCATTTTCCCCAGACCCTGGACAGTCATCGGACTAACGCCTTTTTTCATACCTTGGAGTGTACTGAACTTCTGTAGAGCTATTGTTGCGCAGCTATTATTCTGGTAAAAAAGCTTCACAAGCAGAGAGCGTTCCTTCAATGAGACCATCATGGCGAAATTCTCAGACGTGAAACGAGGAAAAGTCGTGTACCCGCGTTTTTATAACAATTGAAAAGAATCGGGCGCATGACAGGTATTTTCATTTACATATTCTGACGCTCACAGCGCCATCTGTTGATAAAATTAAAAGAACCAGTTTTCTTTTCTTATGCAATACACTTCCCCCTTCTTTAGTGACCTCGGTAGCCGAGTGGTATGGGTATCGGAACCGGGTTTGCCTTGTTACGAGTTCGAGCCCAGTACCACTAAAGACCCGCCATGTAAGGCAGCGATGCACGTTAAATCTGTAGAGAGCTGAAACGTCCTCCCGTGGGTGTGGTGTGGTAGTTAGGAGAGGAGGGTGCCAGCTCAGGTGTCGTCCACGTCACTTAACCATGGTTCAAAATTACGTGGTCCGTCGCCAAAAGCCCTCGAGTAGCTGAACAGTGCGACGTTAATATTCAATCAATCCCCCCTTTAATAATATTCCGTTCAAATTTGACGTCATTCAGATTAGTGTTTCTTTTTCAATTCCTACTATTATCTCAAAGTCTCTATATATTTATTTATTTATTTATCTTGGTGGAATTTTCAATCGTTTATAAAATACATTTTAAAGCGCTCGATTGAGCTGAAATTTTATATACATGATTATTTTGGATGACAACACAATAATTTAGTTTTCCTTAATAAAAATTATATGATTAAAACTAATTATTTAAAGAATTACAAATACAGCTACGCTGGCACATCTTTGGCGACTTGTGTGTCTAAACTTTAAAAGATTCTTTTTTTCACGTTTTGAAGCATTCAGTTAAACTGAAATTTTAAATACACGATTGTTTTGGATGACAATGCGATACTTTAATGATAATTATTAAAAGCTAATTATCCCTTAATGTTGTAATTCTATCCTATGTATATACATATTTATATTAATTGTAACTATTTAATAAAAAGTAGCTAAAATAAAACTTTTATTTGTTGATCTAAGTAGGAATTGACTTTAAAAACATTTTTTTACATTACTTGTTTTACAGTGTTTTGAAACTTTAACTTTGATTATAATCACTTAGTATTTTACAAAATTAAAGAGAAATAAAGTAAGCAAACTTAGGTCTTTACGATCAAAATATTTGTATGTATGCTCCATAACAGTACTTTTATATTGCAATTACACCTGTAAGTTTTACATAATATAATATATAATTTTAATTTAGAAAGCATAATTTATATTACCAAATGATTGGTTGTCTTAAAAGAATTTTGTGGATATAAATAAAATTAAACTAAAAGCTAGAGAAGGCTTTTATTTGCTAAGACCCGTAAAACATATTTACCGCAGAGCTAAAGCAGTTTTTTTAAAATAGGATTAATATCAACGAATTGTATTTACTTTAAAAACAGACGCACCATTTATATTATTAAAATGAAGGCAATTTTATTTATTGTTGTCGTTATGATAGTTTCATAAATATTTAGAAAAAAAAGAAGTATAAAAAAGGGCTTTTTTTTCTATATAATATATATCTTTATTTAGGAAAAGTTTTGCCCTTCCACATTACGTATTTGCGATTTAAATAAATATAAATTTCCTTCATTAAATTGATGTGGTCGTTAAACAACTGCTCTTTTCTGCAAATCTCGTTCTTAAAAACTAAAATAACAAGAAAAGACATATATTACCCGAAATTTCAGAAAATATGTCTGTCAGCTGAAAGAATTTTCCATTATTATCAAGAAATTTTGAAATACAAACATTTTGGCTTAGATAAAATTGATAAGATTTATTGAACACATTTTATAATAAAAATTGACTCAAGTGTTTTACAAAAAAGGTCACTTTACATATATACATACTAGTCGTTACACACCCTCTTGATGTATGAATAAATTATAGAAACTATTGATATCTATGTCCTACTATTAGGCAATCGATTTTATTGAAAAATATGCTTATAGCATTCACACCTTTTGATTGAAAATTAAAAGGACTCGATTATTTCTAAAGTTGAAGCAAAATTATCTTATATGCTCCCGAAACCCTCTCCCCAGAGTGGGTTTCCGCAAAACCCATTCACAGTGAATCAATATTCAAGGAAATAAATATGCTTTCCAAATTTCATGTCCGAGTCCAATGGTTCAAAAACGGAAATTCTTTTTTATAAATGTGCCCGTAACAACCTATAAGAGTCGGTTTTCAAAAGTCCTGTACTTAGTGGTTTTCAATTCAATAAAAGAAGCATGAATACTAAATTTCATTACTATAGGTCTAGTAGCTCAAAAATTGGATTTTTTTATCTATACACCCCCCCCGCAGTAATTCCCCGCAAGCCCCATAGGAGTTGATTTTCGCAAAACTCGGATCTCTACTCAACAAGAGAAACATGGAGACAAAATTTCAAGTTTGTAGGTCTATTAGTTCAAAAACGTGAATTTTTGTCTATAACGCCCTCAACCCAATCACAGCTCTCCTTAGAGTTTGATTTTATTAAAACCCCTTTTGTAGTGGATCTCAACTATATGAAAGAAACATAACTGCTTAATTTCAAGTCTGTAAATCTAATAGTTCAAATGAGGGAATATTTATCAATAGCGCCCTTTAACCCCTCACACTCTCCCCTTCAGGTTCGATTTTTCGCAAAAGCCTTTCTTAACAGATTTCTACTCCATGAGAGAAAGGTTCCTTCCTTCCTTCCTCGGTGACTTGACGCCTTGGCCTTCTCTAGAGGCCTTTTCCAGACCAGCATTCTTCCTGCTAATGCTCACCAGTCTTTAGTTCTCAAAACAAGGATATCTTTTTCTAAGTATTTAATCCATTTTAGATTTGGTTTGCCTTTTCTCCGTGTGCCAATTGGATGGACATTTAAGACTCTTTTAGAGGTGCGGTCTTCGCCCATTCTGACAACAGGGCCTGCCCATTTAATTCTTTGTACTTTAATGAAGTTAACGATGTAAAGTTCTTTACATGAGTGATACAGTTCTATATTTGATCTTTTTCGGCACGTGACATTTTCTTGAATTCCGCCAAAAAAATAAATCGTAAAATCTTCCTTTCGTGAATACTTATCATATTGTCCTCTTTTCGAGACATGGACGAAGTTTCACATGCATAAGTTAATACTTATCTTAAAAGGCTTTTATACAATAGAGCCTTTGTTTTTCTTTTGATTAAATTCGAGATTTCAAATATTTTCATGTTCCATTAAGACATCTATTAGCCATAATAATTCTCTTTTGGATTTCAGTAGTACAATCGTTCCTATTGTTATTTTCAGAACCGAACTAAGTGAAACTGTCAACAACTTTAACATTATACTCTTCAATTTTAAAGTGGGAATTGTTCAAACATAATTTAGTGCAAGCTATTTATTTCGACTTATCTTATTAACTCTGAGTCCCATCCTGAAGGCCTCTTTCTCTAAATATAAGAAGACTTGAATACAACCCATAGAATAGTAAAATTTCATAGTTATAAGATTTTAAACACTACAAGGCATTTGCATACTTATGCCATTAAAACAGTGCTTCTCAAACTTTCAATACTTGTGACCCAATATTCAATCATAATTTCCATCGTGCCCCCTCCATACAATAATAATGTATTGAATTCAATAATAATATACTTTGACGCTAAAGCTGCCACCGGTGTATATGAACGTCTAGCTCAGTCAAAGCGTTAATTTCCCCGGACGTATATATACGTGTTTCTGAAGTATGATCTTTTCCATGCATTGCTTTCCATAAAATTTATACTAAAAGCTTCAGAATGGAATAAAAGGACCTTGACAATGTTAGTGAAGTGTTTACTTAATTCGGAGGATTTGCTAATTTTTATTCCTTTTCTATCTCCACCCCCTCCCCAATATATCGAATAGCGTACATTTTTATCAGTAGTTAAAGGATTATTTATAAACCGTACAAATTGTCTAGATAAGTGTTAATTTTGTGTTCGTATAATTTTATACATGACAAGCCCATGGGGTCACTAGTAATTTTTAAACTTGTTCTTAACTTACTATAGTTAAATTAATTATAAAATACATTGTGCAGTACTGAAACATTTATAAGTGTATTACATCAGTGTAAATGTGTATTTTATTTTTTATTATGTCAGAATGTGTTTTGTTTCTTTATTTTCAGTAAATTAATAGTTATTTTAAAAAGTCTTTTGTTTTCGATTTTTCAATATGCTCGCGCCCCATTTTCAGAATTGACACTCCCACAGGGGGGCTACAGTTTGAGGAAAGCTGCTTTAAGACAAAATATTATTACAAAATAATTTAGAAAAGTATTAGAAGTAAGAGACTTCTAAAGAAATAGCTCAAAAGTAAGGAAAGAATCATTATTTTATAATACCAAAAATTTACATAAATTAAGTTATACCTATAGAAGGATCATTCAAAGGTCAAATAAAGATTATTTTAAAAACCATAAGAGTGCACACATATGATTTTAGAGACATATCTGCAGACTAAAAAAAAATATTTTGGATTATACGCATTTAATTTATTTACGGTTCTTCTACTTTAATCGTACTTTAAAATTATGTCCCATAAGAAAGTTATTAATGGCTTTATTCATGCTCCCTTTTAAAAAGAGTTCTGATTTATTGTGACATTAATTGTTCTTGACGGCAATAAAAAGCAAGATATTAAAAGCTTTTTCAAAAAGAAAAAAATATTTAAATTAATTTTAATGCAAATCTCGGGAGAAAACTTTAGCACCGCAGTTAAGCAAAACTTAATTAAGAACACAATGGACAAAAAAGTTATGGAAGAAAAGAAAAATATTAATTCATGATGAAAAACACTGCAAAAAGAAATAGCAGCGCGAATTTTTTTCACTGTTAACATATGCATAAATGATTTCTTCACTTTTTTACTCGACTTAGGGGAGGGATTGAATACTCTCAAAAGATTATTAGCACGTATTTTTAATTCTTTTACTGAATCATTTAATAATTGGTATTTTGCCATATGGTATTGAGGATTCGACATTGAAATAAAAATTAAAAAATCCTATTTTCTGTATCAATATCGATCTCTTGACCAGACTAATTTCATTCCAGTTTTTTTTTTTCAATTCCTACTAATAGTTTACAATCTCCCTGTGTGTGTAGATATATTGTTCAAATTTTCAATCATTAATAAAATGCATTTAAAAGCGCTCATTAGAACTGAAGTTTTATATACACGATTATTTTGGATGTCAATGTGGTAATTTAATTATAATTAATTAATATTAATTAATTAAAACTAATTATTCAAAGAATTACAGTTACAGCCAAGTTTGCATCATTTTTGGTGAATTGTGTCAAAACTTTAAAAGCTTTTTTTTCTCACATTTTAAAGCAATCATTCGAGCTGAAATTTTCTATACACGATTGTTTTGGTGACAATACGATAACACTGGATTATAATTAATTAAAATTAATTGATTAAAACTAATTATTTAAATAATTACAAATACAGTCACGTTGGTTTCATTTTTAACTCTACTTGGGTCACAAAACTTTAAAATATATTTTTCTCTCACGTTTTAAAGCATTCACAGTTGAGTTAAAATTTTATATATACGAATGTTTTGGACGACAATATGATACTTTGATGATAATTAATAAAAATTAATTGCCACTTAAAATTTTGATTCTATCATATGTATATACTTACTTATATTAATTGTAATTATTTGATAAAAAGTAACTAAAACAAAAAATTTCTTTGTTGAACTAAGTAAGAAATGACTTTTAAAACAATTTTTATATTACTTGTTATTTGTTTATTTTAATTAAAAGTACTTCAAGTTTAAGTATACCAGGTGATCCAAAAGTCCGTTTACATTTGAAAATTCAGTAATTCACAGAATAATGTTGTTAGAGAGGTAAAAATTGACACACATGCTTGAAAGAACACGGGATTTTTTTTCACGCCAAAGAAAGTGCCATAAAGGGTCACTTATATCTGTCGTGATCGAGCGCTTTTTCTTCAAAGAAATTTATGATCTACTTTATAAACTGTCAGTATGATGGGTATGAGACAGTCCCATAGGTCATATGATTACATAATCCTGACCCACATAGCAGCCTAAGGCTAATAAACATGCCAGAAGATACGACTTTTATGCAATATGGCACTCCACCCTTTATTGCTACAAGAGTCAAAGATCTCTTGTAGATTTGGTGAGGCCCAGAAACTGAACCACCAATTTCATCATATTTGGCTTCCCGGGTCCTTTAACCCCAACCCGAGTGATTATTGGCTGTGGAGTTATCTTGTAACGGGTACTTTCGGATTCTTCTACTAATCCTCTTGGGGAAACTATTCTTTAACTAAGATTTCAATCCAAAAGCACTTTCCGTAGAGATGACGTGATTTTATGCAAATGTAACTACTATTTAAGTGCCTGTCATTGAGTATGTGAGTTCATCGCTAAGCGTGAAATCTAAGTATTAGTATAGGTAAACAGCGACTGGATAGTCACACGCGTCTTGAGATAATAATCGACGTAGAGTCCACCAGGAAGTGGTGAAGTAAATAACCTTGGAACTGACTGAGCATTGGGCTTTGAGAAGGAACGCAACAAGGAGATTTTGTTCCACATAAGTACTTTCAATATTTAGTATGCTGTGTTTGGGGTTAGAATTTCATATTGCTCGCAGAGTTAAGTTACAAAATTATATATTTCAATTTCGTAGAGTGCTAAACATTGAATAAAAGTAGCTATTTTTATGATCATGTCTGCTTCTTTCTCTTCCCGTGACCTTCGGGGCCGAGACAACCTGAAGTAGCAAATCTATCATGATCGTCCGACCTCATTAGGGATGCTAAAAGACAGCATCCGATGGCAATTTCTTACTATACCAACAAATTTCTGTAAATTGTTGTTTTCAATATTGTTTCTCGCCTACAGGTATTATTGACGAATGACGGCCGACATGTTGAAAGTTTTTTATAAATAAGGTGACCAAACGTCCTCCTTTTATAGGTTCTGTCTTTCCTCGAAAAGTGTCCTCATTTTTCAATATTTTAAAACTGATCTGTTAATCTCTGTATTCAGAGATGAACCAAACATGTTTCCAAAATGTCGAAGAATAGTCTAAAACATATATCACTGGAAATAGCAGTTTTCAATGGTATGTTTTGACTTTGTCGCAAGTAAATTGGGCAGATATAGAAAATTACGTTGAGTTTTTATCGAAAGAAATGCCTGATATTAAAATCGTTGACAATTGTCTGTTTGAAGTAGAAAGAAGACTGAATGTATAGTTAAATTCTAATAAATTAGAACAATTGAAAAATCAACTTGCTGAGAAATTGGTAAAAGATGGGTGAAATTACTTAAACCATTTCAAAAATGAAAACATTCCACATGAAAATGTAATTACTCTTGCTGAATTTACGTTGTGATGCCCTGGAACTAATGCAGCAGTTGAAAGAATTTTTTTCAGTTAGAAATGATTTTTGTGAAGTGAATAGAGAGAAATCACACAAAATTGAATGTTAATATTTTAGCTACAGTGCTTACCATAAAATTCCGTATGAAGGATATTTTTTGCCCGAACTTTCCGATATATTAGAAAATATGTTGGAAAAAAAATCTCAATGTAAAAATACTCATTTAAGATAATAATTAAAAAGAATTTAAGCGTACTTAGCGTATTTTTGTTTTGAATTAATCAAACATTTCATATATTTAAGTTGCAATTTTTTCTTAAATTTTTCGTCCTCCTTTTTCATTGTAAAAAAATGGTCACCTTATTATAAAGAACGCCATTTATTGCTAAGATATTGTTATGCTAATTATTGCTTTTGTTACCGCATAAAGCGCCCTCTGTTGACCATTTTTGTACGTTTTAATGTCAATAAAACCCAAATTCAATTTTAAGCATTCGTATCAATTTTTACTTCTCTCCCTACATTATTGCATGAATAATTGAATTTTTTTTAAAATGTTAACGGTCTTTTAGATCACCTCGTATTTTAAAAATTGCAGCTTTTGGTAAGTCGAATTTTTATCTTTCAATATTACTTTTTTTTCTAGTAACGAAAAAGAACTGAAAATGAAAGTCTATTCAAAAGTTAAATCTCACTTATCAACTTCTTCAGTGTCTGATATTTTTAAGCCGAAGAGTGAGAAGAAATCTAAATTTTTTAGAAGATTGAAAATGCAAAATGGGAATAGGACCAAATTTATAGATGTCGAAATGTAGAAAAAAAAAAGACAGAATACTGAAATTTTAATCAGCCTTTTATGGTGCTGTTATCGTTTTATATTTTCTGGGCTCTCATACCTGAATTAGATACATATTTAAATTTCTTGTCTTCAAAAAAACAATTGTTTTTGATAGCTCAGACGATATTTTCAAGAGATAAATAATGAGCTAAATTCATGAAAGCCATATGATAAATACAGTCACGTGTTCTTTTTTTTTTTAATTCTAAACTGACATTAACTTGTACTTGCTGTACTTTCAAAACAAAGATATAATTTTACATTTAATAATTTGGTAAAACTCTGTTCAAGTATTAAAACACTAAAAAGCAAAAGTTAGCAGCAGCTAAACGCATGAACTGATTGACTGAAAATACGTGATAATAGTGTAGGAAGGAAGGATTCGATCTGAGTACCTTCCGTACCGTACGCAAGTACTTTATCGACCACGCCAAAACAATCGTCTTCGCGTGATGTTTGGTACCAGTTTATATGGATATCCCACCGCCACAGTAGTTATCACTTGATTATCGTCACATGAACTTAGCTCATTACTGCAGTCATAGAAAGATGACTATGAGGAAAGGCATTTAAATAATTAAGAATTACATTAACTATGTACTAAAACAAGCATTGTTTATTTTCACTGTATATTTTTAACTCGCCGTTTTAAATGAGTATTTCATTTTCAAAAACTTTATCTATTTAAGGGGGGGGATTTTAAATCTAGGATAGATTATGAGTGTGTGAATGCTGAAATTAGGTCAATAGTTCATTCCTATAAAAAATATAAATATATACTTTTAAAAAATGTCTCATTGTATAGAGTATTTTCCTTAAAAAACGAAAGCTCAATTAAATTTGAGATTCATAGCAATTTAAAAATCATCAATGCTTTGAAATTCAACTATATCAATAGTTTCATCTAGGGAATTGATAAAAAAAATATGCAATCAAATTTATTTTCACTGAGAAACTTAGAATAAAAGATACTATTCACGCAAAAAATGGAAAACAATTTACTTTCTCTCTCTCTCTCTCTCAATAAATTGATACTTTAATAGGTATAGAAAACAATTCCCATTAGATTCATAAACAAGTCTTTTCTTTCTACAACCGAACAGCTTACGTAATTTTGAGAAACAAAAGATACTCAGTATTTTTTGTTTTGTGTACAAACCGGTAAAATTAATCATTAATTGCCCATGGCTAAATTAACTTAGCAAGTTTAGAAGTGCACCATTTAGTATTTATTTTTAATTTTCTACCATTCGTCGATTACAGTTCTTGATTCAATTACAAAAGGAATTGTTCTGTTGAATGTGTAATCTGATTAGTTATATTAGACGAAGTAGAATAGTTACCGTTCTTTTAAGCAATTTAAACGACTTTTCACTTCGAAATGAACGTTACAAGAAAACCTAAATCGCATTGTTCGTTATAGTTTTTGAAACAATAACGTGAAACTAAACTACTTGAAAAATATAATAAGATTTATTACTTAACATTCACAAAAATCTTGATGATTCAAAAATTTACAATTTAGTAATAAACATTTCCTAGCTCCCCCCGAAGCAACACAAGTTTTGTTTAATTTACTAACTACATAACTCAATGTGAAGTTTTCCCCACAAGACAAGATAAGAATGAAACAGCTGTCATAAGTTAAGATTAGTATTTGTATGTACAGTTATAACAAATTGAAAATAAATTACTTGCAAAGATTAGGATGAACAATTAACACAAAAGTTCCTTAAACAAAGACAGGCACTTTCAGATAGCTATTTTTCGTATAATTAACTTCAGTGCGAAGGAGAAAGACGCATAAAAAGTATCAAAATTAATGCAATTTATTACATCATTCGACCAAATTCTAATTGGAACTATGTACGTTGCCAGAGATATGCAATATTTATCTTCATGCAGTCATGTCACCCAGACGGTTTCATAATTTTATTAAATAATAAAAATGAAACGAATGGTTGCAGCCGTACCTGCCGAGCCAACTGATGCCTTTAATGTACAAAGAGTGGCAGCGCCGTACAAGCGATGAGTATATCATCGTCCACATCATATAGAAGCTTCTATAGCTCAGAAGCGTCAGACAAGCGTACAATCTTCGCCACATTCAGCCAACAAAGAGTTTTTTGTAGCCAAACATGGCAGTCAGAAAATCAAATTTAAAGAAAATGTTCTCTACATTTGGGTTGACATATATTTGTGAGCAAAGTTTTTCTTCTATGCAGATCAACTAGAGTAAATATACACACAAGTTGGCTGACACTAATTTGCACGGTATGATGAGAATTTCAACACAAGTAATCTCATTCCTAATTTCAAAAAATATTGTAGAAAAGTTTGATAGGGTACATTTGTCTCATTAAACCAGCGCTTCTCAAACTGTGGGGCGCACCACTAGGGGGCGTGATAACCCTAGGAGCAAGCATATTGAAAAGTGAAAAACAAAAGATTATTTTAAAACATTATTAATTTATTGAAAGTAAAAAAAATACATTCTGACATAGTAAAAAAAAACATTTACACTGATGTAATACACTTATAAATGTATCAGTGCTTCACAATGTATTGTAAAATTAATTTAACAATGCTAAGTTAATACTAAATAGTTTCCAGTGACCTCACGGACTTTCCATTTATAAAAGTGTATGCAAACATTAACACTTATCTTGATAATTTGTATGGTTTATAATTAATCCCTAACTGTCGATTAAAAAAATTACGCGATTCGCTCCCCAGTTCCACCGCTTTGTAAGTATGCAAATGTATGTGGTGTATTGGGGAAGGGGGAGACAGGGAATAAATAAGAAAATCCTCTGAAATAAGTCAATCTTTCGCATACACTATCAAGTTCATTTTATTGCATTCCAAAGCTTTCGGAATAATTTTATGGATAGCAGTGTACAGAAAAGATCGTATTTCGGAAAGCCGTATATATACGTCCCAGATAATTAACGCACTGGATGAGCGAGACATTTATATACGCTGGAGGCATTTAAGAGGTAAAAGTCGTATTGTAGCTTTTGCGTCAAAGTATCGTGTTATCAAATTCAATATATTGTTGTTGTATGGAGGGGGCGAAATGAAAATGATGATTGAATATTGGGTCGCAAGAACTGAAAGTTTGAGGAGCACTGCATCAAACTGATTCTAAAGTTAAATGGGCTTTTGCTCTATAAACAGGAAAGTAGCACAGCAAATAAATTGAATAAAACTGTCTCTGTCTAAAAATATATACGTATTGATTTTTAAAGTACAATTTATACCTTTTCTAAGATGCAAATTTAACTAATGAATGAAATCATTTTGAAATTCCTGTATCCTTCGCTTGCACAAATGTGATCCTCTAGACAAATTTACCTGGCCCTGAAATAACCTAAAACATGAGAAAGTCGACGCTTTTCTCTAAGAATTAATTTAATGTTTGAGGAATAATTTAATAAATCAATTTTAACTTTTTTTCTTTCTAGTAATATAATTTTAGTTTTCAAGGATCAATTTTTTTTTCCTTTTTTCTAACCATTTCTACAGATTGCAGGGTTTTCTCGCATTGCGGAACGGATCAAAGTTTATCATCATTTTAGCATTTGTTGGTTTTTTTCACAATAGCTAAATCTGTTCTTGAATTGTGACGTCTTACGCGTCTTTTCTTTAACAAGTCCTTTGGGTTCTTTGGTTTCTTTTGGGTTCTTTTGGGCCAGAATTAATGGCAACTCTTTTCCAACCAAATCCAAGAAACGAGAAGTGAAGGGATGCAAATAATATAGGATAAATATAGGATCTTAGAGTAAGCGTGATGGCAATGTAAAGGAATGTTAGATAATTGACGTGCGTTGTGGCAGTGGACGATTATTGAAGTTCGTCGTTCAAGATTTAAGTTCTACGTGTCGTGGACAAACATATTGGTGATCGATTAAAAGTTAAACGTCAAGCTACATACCATTGTAGATAAAGACAAGTTTATTACAGAATAATATAAGGTAGGATTGATTACTTATTAATATATTTGAAGATTAGGTGGTTCGATTATTGAGATTGGTCTGAATTATATTGTGTGTTGCGTATTGCGTCATCGTAGATTCTCTCATTAATTATTAATATATTTGTTCAAAGTTGAAGTTGAATATCTTAATAATGTCATATTAAGATAATGTTTGATCCTAGTTCTTTCGTTGACCCTACACCTCTAGCTCACGCTGATGCTTCGAGGGATGTACTTCCAAGGGGAGGTACATCACAGAATATATCCAATTAAATAATTGGAAACAGAAATAAAAATGTAAAAAAAAGAATTTATTTTTATTTATAAGTAAAAAATTTGTCATAACCCTCTCTCTCTCTCTCTCTCTGCCTACTTCTTGGGTTTTTCATTATTTTGTATGACTATATATTATATTTGTAAGTTATTTTTATAGTAGTCCAATAATTAAGCTTTTAATGTACTAAAAAATATTGCTATAGATTTAACCTCTTGATTTAAAAGGAAAGAAATTGAGTTTCAACAATGAATTTCTTCCGTAATTTCCTCCCTCTTCTTTCAAAGTCGATTTCCGCAAATCCCATTTTTTCTCATCTATTGTTCTAATTCTTCAAAAATGAGAATATTTCTTCACCGTTGCAGCAGCTTTCCATTTGAAAGCAGATTTTCGAAAAAAAAGTTCTTAGTGGATTTCTCTACTCAACAGAAATATGCTTGCTAAATTTAAAGTCTATATGCGTGGTTACGCCTATCCGGAGGACAGGACCCACGTCCTATGGATCCGAAGCCGAGTAACATAACCACTAGACAAAAGTGATCACCTCTGTCCGGAAGCTGCTAATGGCTTAAGTAGATATCGCTACAGTAGCAATGACGATATGACGTAATTTTTGCGATAAATTTTGCTTCAAACAGATTTTTGGACAATTTTATCTCGCAATGGATCATTACTAAACAAAAGAAACATTCACACACCAATTTCATAACAGTAGGTCAAATAGCTCCGAAGATATAATGAATAAGTGAGTGAATTACTTTCTATCTATATATATAAAAGCAATTAAAACTGTTCAAATAAATAAAATTAAGAAATGGACAGCATTTTACAAAACAATTCAATAAATTTGAATTTTTCTTTTAACTACTCAATTTTATTCTGCATAAATATGTCAGGTCTTTTGACAAAATTTTTATAAAATATAAGAATCTATGAAGCAATACAAATTTTTTAAAATGTCATTAAACTTTAATTTAGTTTTTATAAAGTATCTAGTTATAATTCAGTAATTAATAAATGTAGCATTGTATAAACAATGCAATTTTGAAAAATTTGAAAGCACGACAGAAATTTCTTTATAAATAAGATTGTTAATTAATGAATTTGATAATTGACCATAAATCCGTTACTTTGATTTTATTTAAGTAATTAACAAAGCCGCGAATTGTAGGCAATTTCGATTAAAGTTAATTCATATTATTAAAAATGCTTTATCCTTCAAAAATTATTTCCCTTAAATTACACATTAAAGTCTTATGATTGTTTAAAATTATTTTTTCACCCCATGGTTTCATTCACTACCCTTTTAATGCCGTATATATATTTTACAGGGGAACATAGAAGGTAAATTTTTGGCTGTGAATTCATTAGGCTGTTTAGTTATCAATGCATAATGTTAAATTTTTACGTAAGTTTTGCTTAAAAATACAAATTTAATCAGTTTCCCTCTTCCGCTTCATGCTTGAAGAAGAATAGCTTACACTTCACAAAAAAAAAATTTAATAAACGAGTAATGAAAGCGTTTTGTAGAGAACGTTCATGGAAGAGAAAAAATTAATTAAATCTTCGTCAAGAAAAATTAGTTAATTTAAAAAGTCACATGAAACGAATCTGTAAATTTTTTGAAGAGTCGCATTGAATATAGAAATCCCACTTGAAATTGGGACTTTTTTTATGCAAGTTAACGCACTTAGTCACCAAAATAATCACAGTTTATTATAAATTGCTGAGATAAACATCTAATCATGCAAGGAAACAAACATTTTTTACAACATTTGCGTCTTTTTCCCAATCAAAAATTTAAATTTCGAAAACCAAAGGTTTCCAAAAGTCCAATTAATATATTTCCATTAACGCATTCTTTCTTTTATGAAAGGATCCTGTAAATTAGAAAATATTCCATTACGTTCTCTTCCATGGAAGGTAGTAGCCGCGGTAGCCTAGTGGTTATGGTCGCGAACTCGTGGCCGAAGTGTCACGTATCCGAGTCCTGGTGCCACTGTAGACCCACCGTGGGGAGGGGACAGATGCAAGCTAAATCTGTCGAGTCTTGCGACGATCTCCACCAAAAGACCCCTTTTCTTCCAGGGCAGTGCTTCTCAAACTTTCGATATTCGCGACCCAGTTTTCAATCATAATTTTCCTCCCCCCCCCCTACAATAACAATGTATTGAATGCAGTAATAATGTATAATACTTTGACACTAAAGCTACAATACGACCTTACTTATAAACCGTACAAACTATCAAGTATTAAATTTTTTATACAATTTTGTATACGATAAACCCATAGAAAAAAAATATACTAAACATGTTCTTCACTTAATATTGATATTTAATATCAAATATATTCTGCCCGTACTGATACATTTTTAAGTATAGTATATCAGAGTCAGTGTGTATTTTTTTATTATGTCACATTATATTTTGTTTTGCTTTCCTTTTAGTAAATTGATAACTTTTAAATCTTTTATATTCGACTTTTCGATATGCTCGCGCCCCCCTCGTAGGGTTATCACGCCCCCCTAGAGGGGCGCGCCCCACAGTTTGAGAAACACTGTTCTAGGGAACTAGGGACATCTCAACGGTTATAAGATTTCGCGTGGGTAAGTATCCGAGACCGAAAACACCGAACTTATGTTCTGAGGCAAATCAACCTTTGACATCCCTTTTTCCAGCGAACAGAAAGGTGACAGACACAGTTCCCACGCCCATCTCCTGCTTCAAAGTCCACCGCGTGAGGGTTGCCTAGGACCAATCGCAGAGTAGTAATCCCGGCTGAACCAGAACAGAAATGATTCTGCCTCACTTTTCGCTTTTGGGACGTTTTCCACATTTAAATAGACACCTAAAGGGAAATTCCAGAGACTCTCGATACGCTAAGAAGCTTCGCAGACGATAGAGAAACACTTCTACAGATTTCAACACACTCCAACAGACTCTCTCTCTTCGATCGACTTCCAGATTCACTTCGACCCTATCAGTGACCTATCAAGGTTCACACCTACGAGCATCCCAATGTCGTCCTAACGCAGCCTTTCCCAGGAGGGATCCGGACTTAACAGCACTGCACCTTAGCAGCTCCATAGCAAGCTCAATCTCCTCCCGTTGGTGTGGTGTGATAGTTAAGAAAGGATGGTGCCAACTCAGGTGTCGTCCTCGTCACTTGACCAAGCCACAAAATTATGAAATTCGTCGCCAATATCCCCGTGTTTCTTTATAGTGTGACGTTAACATAGCCCCATCACTCGCCGTAGAAAGTAGGCCTAACTTTTAATCCTTTTTTGCAAAAAATTAATCAGAAGAAATATAAGGCAGCGTATAAACAAGGTTATTGTGCTCGAGCTTTCTGTAGGAACATTTTTTCATTGCTTACTCTATATAACAGCTTTTGGCAGTCTTTTAGAATGGGTTGATTGATTGATTTAATATTAACGTCGCACTGTTCAGCTACACGAGGGCTTTTGGCGACGGACCACGTAATTTTGAACCATGGTCAAGTGACGTGGACGACACCTGAGCTGGCACCCCCTCTCCTAACTACCACACCACACCAACGGGAGGACGTTTAAGCTCTCGACAGATTCAACGTGCATCGCTGCCCTACACGGCGGGTCTTTAGTGGTACTGGGCTCGAACTCGTGACAAGGCAAGCCACGGTCCGATACCTATACCACTCGGCTACCGCGGTCACTTTTTAGAATTGGTGAAAAGGTCGACTGGCTAATTCTAAATGCTAAATAAATTATTCGAGTGTTTCTGCCTTTGATCCCCCTACCCCCTTTCCGATGTATGTTAAATCTGTTGAAGATCAAAGTCCTCATGTTAGCGTGGTTTGAAGGGTGGGGTGTCAGCTCAGGAATGGACTAAATTCATGATGGTCACGTGATAACGGCAATCACGTGTTTCCCATTGATTAAAAATTAACGTACTAGTTGTTCTACTTGTAAAGTTTAGATAACATTTAAAATTTGATAATTGGGTATAGAGTTCACGTGTGTTAAAATTCTTCAAATAGTTTTCAAAATTAAAAAAAAATACATTATGCGAATACTTTTAAACTAAGTGCATTTTGTTTAACTATTTGCATTATTATATCGTTGACAAATATGTACTTTCTAAAAGAAAGTTTTTGCAAAAAGCAAAAGTTGGCAACAGTGAAGCACATGAACTAATTGGCTGGAAACGCGTGATTATATTTATGATATAATTATGACGTCGTATTAATTTCTGAAGTGATTGGCCGAAAAACACGTGGCTCAGTTATCATGCGACTATGACGTCACATGAATTTAGTCCATTGTCTTCGTCACTTAAACATGGCTCAAAATTGCGAGATTCGTCGCCAATAGTGTAGCTTCAAAGTGTAACGTTAACAAACAATTAATCAATATCTCTTAGTCCAAGAAGTAAAACCAATGTCAGTAAAACCAATTAGTAAAACCAATGTCAATATTGGCGATTGGAAAATAAAAAAAAAACTATTTTTTTTCCATTCATAAGATACGACACAATTATTTTAGCAGACAAACCAAATGATAAAAAAATGAAAGTTAACTTCCGAAATGGCTTTTTTCTGCATGAGGTTTTTTCTTTTCCAAACATCTAAGTCCTGGTTGGTTGCTTTTCGGAAGCTTAGCACCGGAAATATCAAAATGGCTTATTCCGCACTGAAGATTTTGTTTGGGAAAACGATAGGCTCTCATCCAATAACTCTCATAAAAAGAACTCCTATTCTCCTCAATTTCTTGAGAGCTTATTCCCAGGTTTGAATTTTAATCGAAACAAGAGATTTTTTACAGAACCCAAATGATCCATGTAGTAAACTATTTGCCGAGTTAAAAAGGTTACTTTTTTTAATTTAAACACGAACAACACATATTAATCACGTCAAAATTCCCAAAAGGTTTTACATTTTAAAACAGAGCTAGTCTTAACCCTTTATCTACCGCATTATGATTTACTGCAGTTTTTTTCATGCAATATTTTTTCTTGAATCACTACATTGAGAATTCAGGGATATACACATAAACAAAATACTCATTTTTTGGAAATTTAATTAGTTAGAGCTAATTAATTAATTAAAGATATTAAACTGTAAAATTAATTATACACACTGTTCACTTAAAATAAATAGTCAAATTGTTTCCTTAAGTCTTCATTAACATACAAAAAAATAAGACACTAACATTTTAATTTTTAGCTATTTTTTCGGAACAAAAATGACAATCTTCGCAATCCACTGAAAACGGCGTCAGCTGAAAATGCAATTTCTACAATAAAACTATTTGCCTTCCCAACCAAAATACTCATCCTAGAACCCGCGCTGCCATACATCTTGGAAAAGTGGATTTAAAGGAATATTCTTGCTAAGTATAGTCAGAATATTCGTAAAAACAGTTATTCTAAGTAATTTTAAAGTGAGTGGTACTTACAAGTACCTTCGGTAGATAAAGGATTGAAATGAATTTCCTATAAATAATTCAAAAAAATATATTATATATTTTTATTTTACGCCATTGGATAAGTAGCAATTTTTTCTCTATAATTACGTTAGTAAAAATTTAATTATTTCATAAAATGTGCATTTATAAATACAAAAATTATTAATTTTTATGGAGCAGATCTTAACAAGAATATTTTTTTAAAAACAACACTGCTGTCTAATTAAGATTACAGCACTAGGAAGGAAAACAAGAAGCAAAAATTGTACATATATATCACAGCAAGAAGAAACTATGATTACATTTGTAGGAAATTTGGTCCGAAATTACTACACATGCATATATTTGCCCTTTATCCTCTGAAACGGCTCTTATCTGGTTAGACAACAGATAAGAAATGGACTTATATGACAGATACAGGTAAGTCATTCCTTGCAGCTTCAAGTCTATGCCACGTTTCATCAATCGTAGTGATTATAGAGCGATTGTGACAGAAATCCATGACCATGTTTTCAATGGCAGAGAGATCTGGACAACGGGCTGGGCGGGGCAGCGTATGAAGCCTCTATGTGTCGAGGTAAGTCGGGATAACACATGATCTTGCATTATCTTGTTGAAGTATGACATCTCCGAGGACTCGAAATTAAGGGAAAAAAGCCACTGGGTCTGAACCCTTAACTTCCCAATTTTTTAAATTTCTATGAAAAAATTATATCAGCTAGTTCTCAAGTAATAATAAAAGGGGAAAATATATATATAAAAAAAATTAAGCAGTTTAAAATTGAATTTCAGTCATTATTTTGTTTGTTGCAGAAGTGCAACATTGCGCAGTAGTGCAGTAAATTACAAAACTTTTTTATATATGAGGATTTTATTATTCATTGTTATAAATTGCCTTAGCCTTACATACAATGAAAATTTTTAAAGCAGTTATTGATTTTGTTGCAACTAAGTCCTACTTTACACTTTTCGCACTCCAAATTCATAATTTCTCTTGGGAGCGTATCATCTCCATGGAATTTTATTATTTCTTCATTCAATTGAATGTTTTGATTTTTCCATAAAAATTACTTGACAATATTTTATTATTCTTAAAAAAAATTTTAAAAAGTTTCTCTCTCTGACTGAAATATTTCTATCTAATTTATTATCACCATCGGATTTTTTTATAGTCTAAATTGTGTTTTGTGAACCACAATATTATTTTCACAGTCTCTCTCTATCCAGAGCTTCATTAGATGACACACAATCATGTAGAAATCAACATCATCATCAGAATATTCAAGACCATCCTCACTTAATTTGTCCGAATTGTTCATCCATCTATCAATTTCATCTTGGATTAGTGTACACGTTTTGGCCATGTCAAAATGGCAACCAAAGACCAATGTGTGTTGCAAGCCTGCAACATATAATTAAAATCAAATTTCTTTCAAACTTTTTCTATTAGAAAATCAAAATTACTTTTAAATGAACATAAAATGTTTCAATTTCTTACCTGGCAATTTATTTCGTCGATAAGCAAGAGAAAATATAAAATATAATGGATTCTTTTTATAGCAAAAGCACAGTTCTTGAGGCGTCAAAGATTTTTAAAATTGTTGTGATTTTTCTGGAAAAAAATGTACTTCATCTAGTGACAAAACTTATCATGCATTTCGTTGCAGTAATATTTTTTTCTCGGATAAATGATTTGTAGGTAATTAAAAAAATATCGAGTCTGTTAAATTAAAATAAATCATATCTTGCAGAAATGCAACAGTGGGAAGTTAAGGGTTAAGATCTGAGAAATATAATATTGGTTATTCAGATTGCCGACGATGCGAATAATAGGTGCTCGTGTCGTGTACCCATTGATTGTTCATATTATGACAACTGGTGCAGCACCCGTAAGATGAGATCGAAGCTATGCTCTCCTGGGTGCGTACAAACCAGATGCTTTTATCTTGCTGTTGCAAATAGAAATGAGACTTTTTTGAAAAGGTGACATATTGCCACTCCTGTATCCAGTTTTGTCATTTGGAGCACCTTTATGTTGCAGTGTCAAGCAGTCCATACTGCTTCAGTCGTCATCGTACTGTCAGGGTGGGTACTCTTCGTGTTGCAAACAAGACTCAAAGTCTGTGATATGTCTGTACGATCGTACAAGGCTGATTTGACAGCATGACTTGAGACGGAGATTTATCGCGCCTTTCACTAATCCTCTTGGGGAATCTTTGGAGCCAGAATGGCATTTAATTCCAACCAACTCTAGAAGAAAACGCGATATGCAGATTAGGGAATGATCATACATAGTGGAGCTTTTGCATTCGCAAAGAGGTCAGCTGTAGGCTGGAGAGTATTATAAGAGCCATATAGAAGTCGGTTAGAAGCCAGAAAGTTGCATAGTAGCCGGATCAAGTTGGATATTAGTAATATATAGAAAATATAAAGCTTGGTTGCTGATCGCTGTGGAATATTGGTAAGCGAAAGATTATTAAACTTTAATTATAGAGCAGACTCTAGTTAGTTAAGGAATCGGTTATAGATAAAGATTCGGTGGTTAATTTATCATAAAGATAGTGGGTAGGATTTAATGCGATATTTGCTAAGAATTGTTAATTGCGTCATGTCACTCCTGATCGTTTACCTCTAAGTAAGACTTGTGCTGCATTGATTAATATACACTGTTGTGCAAAAATTAAAGACGAAGTCGAAAAATTAGCATATCAGCTGAACGAAGAGGCAGAGCGGACAGAAAGACCAATCAGGAGATTAAGTAAGGTGATGTACGGTAGCACATGCGCAGATATGCAGGTAGATGTAATGGGGGAGTGTCTGAGTAGTATAAAGCATGTTGTCGGTGTAAGATCAGTATTTCTGGCAAAGAGATTGCACGCCGTATAGCTGTTAAAATCACACCGAGTTGCTGCTTCAGCGAGAAATGGCGAATAATCAATCTGTTAGACGACACATCTGGATGCTTTTACCCGAGGTCGAATCATTGGGAAGTTGGAGGAAGGCCGCAGTGTGACAAGTGTGGCTGCAGAGTTCGGAATTGCTCACAGCATCGTTTAACGACTTTGGAGACAATTTCAAACTACTTGAACAGCTATCCGGGGGTTCAGTAGTGGTCGTCCACGAGGAACCACACCCGCAGATGACCGGTACATTGTCTTACAGGCCAGAAGAAACAGGCGGCAGACAGCGGGAGAAATCGCTAGACACACGACACAGGCGACTGGACGACCGATATCGCGTTTTACCATGGCCAGAAGACTGCACGGTGGTGGTCTGTTTGCACGACGCCCTGTACGGTGTGTACTTTTAACGCCTGCTCATCGGAAAAGGCGTTCTCTGTGGTGCCGGGAACACCGGAATTGGAGAGAAAATGAATGGGGACGAGTACTCTTTACAGATGAGAGCAGATTCAGTTTGAGTAGCGATTCTCATCGCATACTCATCTGGAGAGAGCGGGGAAGCCGCAATCCTCCCTCGAACATCATTCAAAGGGACAGGTATGGAGGTCACGGTGTTCTCGTTTGGGGAGGCATCATGCTTGGTAGTCGTACAGACCTTCACATCTTCGACGCAGGTTCAGTCAACGGGACCCGTTATTGTAACGAGATTCTTCTTCCATATGTGCGTCTTTTTAGAGGCGCTATGGGTCTGCAGTTCCTTTTCATGTACGACAATGCACCATGTCATCGCACAGTAGCTGCCGAACAGCTCTTAGAGAGTGAGGATATTGAACGTATGGATTGGCCGGCACGATCTCCGGATCTCAATCCCATCGAGCATGTATGGGATTTTCTAGGCAGACGCTTGGCAGCTCGTACCTTACCACCAGTAACGATTCGGGAGCTTCGATTGGCGCTGCAAGACGAATGGGCAGCAATGCCTCAACAACTCATTGACACCCTCATACTCAGCATGGGCAGACGCTGTGAAACCTGCCTAGCAGTCAGGGGAGATCATATCCCCTACTAAAGACTGGATGTTTCTTGCTGGACACCCATCACAGGGATGTTTCGGCCTTCAGTCGCATTGCTACTTTTTCAATCAAGCTTCTTTTTATCCCTCTGATTTCTCTTTTAGTCAGTGTTGCTTACATTACACATGTCCTTACGTATTGGGGGTCTTACGGTATTAAATGTGTTGATTTGGAAAGCTTTTGCACAAAGTTATATTGAAAAAACCGTCTGGTCCTTAATTTTTGCACACCAGTGTATATTGAGATAATAATAAACTAGTTTTTTATATTATGGAAGATTCGAGTGGTCAATCTTTTATCCCTTCAAATCTAGTTTGCGTGGATGAAAAGATGATACTCCAGGGGCGCGGGGAACGACAGACTGTCCTCTCAGGCTTTAGTGGCAGATAGCCTTTGAGATTCTGCATGACATTCAGTATGACCTTCCTAATCCCATCGACCATTCCCTAATCGCATGACTCTCTTTAGATAGATTAATGGGAATTAATAATATCATGGAACTATAAGCCATACAATCGATATACCACGGTTCTGCTTCTACCCAATTCCGACACTTGATGGTAACCATTTCTACTTTTAGTACGAGTTATAACATGATCTTCTCTCAAACAAAACACATCCAAATGCGATTTTCCAATGAGAAACTCAGTGCGTAACTTTTCTTTAATACATAGTTAGAGGTTCCGTTCATCCTTCCTGAGTTATTGGATTACTCTTAAATCCGAATTATTTGCATATCCCGACATCTTCCTTCCATGCAATAGATATATCATTCTTACTTCATGCAGATGCAATTTTAATTTATAATACATATAAAGAGAGCTTTTATTTGCTTTTAAAAATGCATTTATTAAAATTTACTGTTCATGTGTAACATCTTTGCATGTTAAAAAAAGAAAAGAGCATTCTCTAAAATAATAATAGCAAAATTATGGAATTTTTATATTAAAATGGATTCATCCCCAAAGTTTTATACTTTACTCTCAATAATGGTTCACAAACCTTTGAAATGAAAATAAAATAACGCGTCAATACAACTAGTATCTTACATAATAGGAAAATTGTATCGATTTATTTTAAGTTTGTTTTATTCAAAAACAAATAAAAATATCATCATATAAATTTTCAGCTACTCTCAATATTTTTCTGTTGCTTTTAAATAAAAGGTCATTTGTTTGAGATTATATAAAGGGTGTTTTTATAGAGGTATAGAACTTTAAATTGCAATAAAACAACGATGTATTATTCGATTGACATGAATTTTTTTTATTCGAAAGATAATCTTGTGGCATTACATTTTAAATATAAACAAGCAAGGCGTAGATTCGACGAATGGGCCCAAAAAGAGATTGCCGTTGTTCCCGATTTTCATAAGCGAATTTTGTTTAGCGATGAAGCGCACTTCTGGTTGAATGGCTACGTCAACAAACAAAACTGCCGCATTTGGAGTGAAGCTAATCCACAAGTGTATGTCGAAACACCGTTACATCCAGAAAAACTGACTGTTTGGTGCGCATTTTATGGGCTGGTGGAATCATTGGTCCGTACTTCTTCGAAAACGATGAAAGCCACAACGTTACAGTCAATGGTTATCGGTATAGAGCCATGATTACTAACTTTTTCATTCCTGAATTGAACAATCATGATGTCCAGGAACTGTGGTTCCAACAAGACGGTGCAACATGTCACACAGCTCGTGCCACAATCGATTTATTGAAAGACACGTTTGGTGACCGCCTAATTTCACGTTTTGGACCTGTGAATTGTCCTCCAAGATCTTGTGATTTAACACCGCTAGACTATTTTCTGTAGGGATATGTAAAGTCATTGGTCTATGCGGATAAGCCACAAGCGCTTGACCATTTAGAAGACAACATTCGCCGTGTTATTGCCGATATACGGCTACAAATGTTGGAAAAAGTCATCGAAAATTGGACGTCCAGATTGGACTACATCCGAGCCAGCCATGGCAGTCCTATGCCAGAAATCATATTTAAAATGTAATGCCACATGATTATCTTTCGAATAAAAAAAATTCATGTCAATCGAATAATACATCGTTGTTTTATTGCAATTTAAAGTTCTATACCTCTAAAAAAACACCCTTTAGTATGTTCAATTGTTAAGTACTGATTTTTATTAAAAGTGAAACAATAAAATAACATATCTAAAAATTCATTCAGAGTTATTTCATTAATTTTTTTTATAGTTATGTGAATTCTAAATAATCATCATTACAACTTAAACAGAAATATGGTAGCAATACATATTTTTACAAAATTCTATACATAATAGGCAATTTTATGTGTGTGAGAGAGTAAGATAGAGGATTTCTTATACAGCAAAGGTTGCATGGAATTTAAACAAATGTCCTAATAGTTAAACAGAAGTCAAGAAAGAGTACAAAATGAAATACACAGCTAATATCAAACTTCTAGACCAGTGCTTCACAACATTTTTATCGCTGCGGAACTGTCAACATTTGATAATTTTACCGTGGCCCGCTGAGGGTGGGACGCTTTGATAGTTTATATTTTACATTGTTTTAAAAAAACAATTTTAATTTAGTTACATTTAAATATGCCTTCAGAATAAAATATAGTTACACCAAAAATGAATAAAAGTGATTTAATTTGGAATGTAAAGTAATTTCCATGGAAAGTTGCGCAAATCCGAGAGAAATGCACCACTTTAAATAAAATGGCAATATATTAATGTTCTTTAGGCGGCCCGGCACCATTTGATCCACGGATCGGGGGTTACGGATCACTGTTTTAGACCACAAATCAACAAAAAACTAGAAAGAAAGAAAGAACTTAAGAAAATAAAAAATAAATTTAAATGGCTTTTTTCGTTTCAGGATTTGAGAAGATAATGCTTTTTTAAAAAATGGAATGCAAACAACGCCATTATACTAAGTGAATTACTTATGAACATTGAATCTGGAATGAAAAGCTTAATTTGAATACTTTGAATATTAAATTGGTTAAACCGTAACTCTTATCTATTTTAATATTTGTGAGATAGTTAGGACTTGATTTAACAAAAGATAAACAGTACTTCATATTGAACGAATTCTTTTAATTTAAATACAAATAAGTGATGTTTTATTACAGTAATCAGTCTATTATACCATTTTCTTAATTCAGGAAAATAGATAGTGACATGTGTGAATACAGCTTGTAAAATAATGGAATTTTTGTACAAATAATGTCAACAAAAGGAATTTAGGTTGATATTTCTTCTGTTAAAATGAAGTGTGTGTGTGTGTGTGTGTGTGAGAGAGAGAGAGAGAGAGAGAGAGAGAGAGAATAATTAATTCCCAATATAGCACTCAACTTTTATTTTTCATTACATCTTCAAGTATTAAATTAATCACCCAATTATTTCTCCGGAACAGATGGCCAGATCATTATACAATGCTGGACAATTGCTAAGGACGGATAACACTATCATCCATAGCAACCACAAAATGAAAGGAAGCAAAATGTGGAAAATTAGAATAAGTGCGGGATATTAGTAAGAAGAAGTATGAGTATGCAAATTTTTTTCCACGTCTGTTCATCACGTGATAGCGTTCATAAGAGCTTTAAAGGTTTTGACGCATGTGGACAGTTGTTGTTTCAAGTCAAAGTTTTACAGGAAAGATTTAATACACGAACTTAAAATTTTTGGCATGTCTTCCCGACATCACATAGATGATTTTATGCGTGGCCGAATTATTGGAAAGATCGAAGAAGGGCAAAAAATATCAGATGTTTCCAGGGAGTTCGACATCGCTCACGGCGTTGTTTCACGGCTGTGGAAGTCATTTAAAACTACTGGAATGTGTAGTAGACGGCACGGGGGAGGTCGTGTTAGAAGTACAACGCCTGCAGAAGACAGATATATCGTTCTATCAGCAAAAAGGAACAGGCGCACCACAGCTCAGCAGGTGGCAAATCAGTTTCTTGCTGCCTCAGGAAAGCAGATCTCCCGAAAAACTGTTACCAGACGTTTGAGGGGAGGAGGACTATACGCACGCAGAGCTGTTGTGTGTGTCCCATTGACCAGACAGCACCGTACTGCCCGTTTGCAATGGTGTCGTGAGCATCACAATTGGACTGAATAGGAATGGGCATGCGTACTATTCTCAGATGAGAATAGGTTCAGTCTGTCATCGGATTGTAGACGCCAACTGATCTGGCGCGAGAGTGGTACTGCTTATCGTCCAGAAAATAGCCAGGAAAAGGACCGATATCCGACATGCAGTATCATGGTGTGGGCCGGAATCATGATCAATGGCCGCACGCGCCTACATGTGGTTGCAAATGGGACTATGACGGGCCAACGATACATTGATGAAGTTCTACTTCCTCATGTTCGTCTTTTCCGTGGTGCTGTCGGTGATAAATTTGTTTTTATGTACTACAACGCAACATGTCATCGAACACTCGCTGTTCAGGATTGTCTAGACAGCGAGGGTATTCAACGTCTCGTATGGCCAGTCTAAACCCCCTTGAAAATGTGTGGGATGCTTTGGGGAGGCAAGTTGCTGGTCGAAACTATCCTCCGACAAACAAGAACACCCTCATCCGTGCACTCACAGAGGAATGGGATAAATTGCCTCAACAGCTGCTGGATAATGTTGTGCAAAGTATGGTACGACGTGTGGAATGTTGCATCTTACTCCACGGTGGACATATCCCGTACTGATACCTTTCTTTAAGGTGCCTGCTGACTTTTAGATGCATTGTTCCATTTTTCTCCGTACGCAAATCAAATGAACATTTTTTTTCTTTCAGATGTTTCACAGCTTTTGTACTTTCCAGAACAATAAATATTCTTTATTCTAATGTCTGAACAGCGTGGCAACTATATTTTATCCTACTAGGCCTCATGTCTCGCTTAATGTTATGCTACATAGAAATTTGTGATCCGTCCTTAGCAATTGTCCAGCAGTGTATTTAATAGTCCTATATGTCAGTATTAACTTTCAAGTACACTCATAAAATCAGAGGTACTTCTGGCATCTAGGCTTAAGGGGTAACAACACTTAGATTTCACTTTGGCGTCCTTCTTCTTTAGGGTCAGATGATGTCGATAATCCATTGATTAAAGATCCTTTTTTAAAATTAAATCTGATTCTGACTAGAAACATGTCAGATACAGGGTATATACAGGGTGTCCCGGAATGCCATGTACAAACTTGGAGGGAAGGTAGAGACATCCAGAGGAGCCATAATTTCATAGGAAAGAATGAGCGGAAACATAACCCTAATGAGATAAAGAAACACAAAGACTGTAAGTTCATAATTCAGAATGTAGTGTAAAACGCTTTATTGCAATAACAAAAAACAATGATAAATTAAAAACATGTTATTAAAGCATCCCTGAAAGTGTTTGCAATTGCTGCCTTGGACCTGTATGCATACACGACACCGACGCAACATAGATTGGCGAACATGTGTGACGAATCTATACGGAACTTTATCACTAACCTTCTGAGTCGACCTTTTTAGGGAAATTTAATTCCCTACCAATTTCCAATCAACTCCAAAAAGCGGACAGGATTCCTTGTTATGCAGATTAGATTAAGTATTTAAGTCAAACGAAATAGTAAAGTTAGAGCAGTAGGAGATAGAGATTGAAGTAGAAAGATATCGTGGATTTAAATTGAAGATTTTTTGTTAGAGATATTTAATCTCAAGAATTGAGATTCCGAGTGGTAAATATTGTTTTGTGTTTAAAGTCTCATTAAAGTTTTAGGAGTGAGATTAAAGTTAAATGTTCAATAAGAACATTATTAAATATAATTCTGGGATCTCTTATCATGGTAATTTCTGCGTGATCGTTATTTAATAAATTAATTGGATCATTAATTAATTAAGTTAACTTAAAGGATATTACCTTTAAAACCTCATAATATTAGTAGTCAAATTTGTTAATAAGTCTTTGATTCTATTTAGATAAGATAACCAAATAAAGAAAGTTGTTTATAAAAATGGCTACTGGTTCTTACATGACTCCTATTTATTCTCGTTCTCAAAGTGAGGTCCTAGGAGACCTTCACACATGTTCGAAAATACCATGATTTTCACGGATCGTATCAGCATCTATGGATATTCATACCAGCATTCCATTTCAGAATTGACGAGCATGTCGTCAATCATAACTCTGAAAGATCCATGTTCTGTCAGGTTCTGATGCACCCGAGTGAGTGAGCGTTTGATGATTCGGATGCCACCTCGTTGGATATCTTTCCCTATACAACCGAAAAGCAACACGTACATTTTCGTTGGCTAGCTCGAGGATTAAGTGGATATCCACCAACTCGGCGTCCGTATAGCTATTCATTTTCATTGCACGCTATCCATGTCTGAAATGAGGAAGCCACATGTTCCGACATTGCGAGCTCATGTACAGTGCCCTCTACCGCTCTCCGCCCATGCTTTCCTGTGTAATTATGGCTCCTCATGATGTTCTCTACCTCCCTTACAAATTTGTACACGGCATTCGGAGACACCCTGCATATATACAGTGAAAAACATTTCTCACGAAACTGAAGGGCTGAAATATTTTATCACGTTAAAAGAATTTCGTGTTAAAAAAAAACATATGTTGAACAAAATTAATTTTATTAGAGTACATTTTTTTATTTGCATAGATGTGTATATGTGCATGTATTTAATAAAAATCAATGAAACAAAAACATTCGCAAGAACTTTATGAAATTGGATACGAAATTGTCAAGTTTTTTGAAAAACAAAACATTTATTGAGTGCTTTGAAAATAATCTCATAGTTTCCTTTGCCTTGCCTTTTTTTAGCATCATATTGTCAACAAATTGTTCAATATCGTCCATTTTGTTTTTCATTTCACCACTGGAATGTGCGTCTAAATAACTGAGCGTACTTTTCATGATGTTCCTTATTTCGGATGACGTAGGAACAAGACCTGCATTATTCATTTCACTTCCGTCATCGGAATGTGTATTAATTTTGAAAATTAATCTAACCCAACCTAATATTAATTTTGAAAAAGGTGTGAAAATTACTTTTTTTTAATATATAGTGTTTATGAATTTAAAATTTGTTTTATGTGGTTTATAAAATATATTAAAAGATGAACCTCTATATATATAAGGAATTTTCCATATAACAAACTTTTTTCCGGGATTTAGCGATTTCGTTACATAAAGGTCCGACTGTACATAGTTTTTTGTCGGGACCGTTGCATTATTTCGTATTAGCCTATATTTCGTCTTAAGTGTTTTCACGTTAAGTGTATTTCACTGTATAATGAAAGATGTCTCGCACGTTGTTTTCCCCTTGGTAAGACTTTTCTTGAGGGAAAATTGAATTTTACAGGCCGATAGAAAATGCTTGGAAAAAAAAAATTTCCTAAACTGAGCTTTTTCTTCTTTTTTTAATTTAGAGAATCTGTATGTATGTCGAGTCCTTGGTTTAACCTTGAAAGTTCCAAAAAGTTTCGGCTTATACACGAAAATATACGGTAATTTATCATTTCGCGAAATCATGTTTTAATTTTTTTTCAAGTAATAATGAATGGCTTACATCAAATAGGACAGAGAAAAAGTTCTTTTTGAAGCAGAACATTTTTTGAGTAAAAATTTCGATATAATCCTATATAAGATACATTTTTAAAAGAAAAAGATTTAAAGTATTCACACATGTTTTTTTTTTCTTTTCTTGGAAATCAAAACCCTACAGTCTAGAATTTTCTTCGTTTGCCCCAAGAAAAAGAATCTAAAAATAGCAGACAGAGCATTATTTGTCCATATTTCTTTTTTGATAGAATTTACACGGAAAAGAAACTACCTTTGTTTTGGACGAAAAAGCGACTTTACGTGTAGTAATTTCTAAAACCCGGAAATCGGATTTTGGTGAATGAAACTCCAATTCATAATCGAGTTTACACGTTTTCTAGGTTTAAAAAAACTATATAGATTACTCTCTTTTTTTCTCGATCCTTATATACCGAAATCTTTTAATAACAAATAATATAAAAAAAATTAAATCAATTCCTACTTTGATCAACAAAAAAATATTTTATTTTAGCTACTCTTTATTAAATAGTTATAATTAATATAAATATGTATATACTAAAAACAAAAGCGCAACATTAACTGGTAATTAATTTTAATTAATTACCATTAAAGTATCGTATTGTCATCCAAAACAATCGTGTTTATAAAATTTCCGTTCAACTGAATACTTTAGAACGTGAGAAAAAAATATTTTCAAGTTCTGACACAAGTCGCCAAAAGGGTCGCTAAGTCGCCAAAAATGATTCCAACGTGGCTGTATTTGTAATTCTTTGAATAACTAATTTTAATCAATTAATTTTTATTAGTAATAATTTTAAAAAATTTATTGTTTTGTCATCCAAAATAATCATGTAAATAAAATTTCAGCTCAATCGAGCGCTTTAAAATGTATTTTATTAACGATCGAAAATTCCACGAAGATATATAAATATATAGAGAGTGTGAGCTAATAGTAGGAATCGAAAAATCAGTTACGTGGAACGTAATCAAATGTCTGAGCCACTGCCTTAATAAACACATTTAAACCAATATCTTTTGAAAAAAATAAAAGTTTTCATTTCGTACGCGTAGAAATTTGTAACACAAATAAATTGTTACTCTAATAACTAAAAGTTGCCTGACGACGACAACTCAACCGTGGTGACGGAGTGGTCACATTAGAGTAGAGTGAAAGTTTCAAGATGCGGTTGTACAATCTCAAGTGTCGTCCTCATCACTTCACTGTAGCTCAAAATTATGAGATGCATCACTACGCATCAATAGTACGTCTCTAAACACGACATTTACAAGTAAACAATTATTAACTAAATGCACAGGGAAAAACATTTAACGTGAAAACGATTAAGACGAAGTATCGCTTAACACGGAATAATACAACGTTCCCCATAAACTACCATGCATTTTCATGTATTTCATTTCTCTTAACACGAAACGGAAATCGCTTAACACGAAAAGATTACCCTTCTGCTAATATATGAAGTACTGAAAACACCAGAAATTTAAGAGGGATTTGAAATGAAAGAGAGGTGGTTTCATATGTTTTGTAGAAAGAAGGCGAACTTGGATTTGAAATTTGAAATGCCCTAGGAATAACCTGTGGCACTAGACAATTTGGCTAATATAGTCTACTTTCACTCACCACCCCTATAAACTCCATACAAAAACATCTCATCTCTTCCCAGATGACTTTGGAATTCGGTGATGAGTAAAAATGAGCAGGGTGAGTAAAAATCTGTGAGCTTAGCTCAACAATGGTAAAATGGATAACAAAATGATGACATCGATCAATTTGTTGCTAAAATAAATAACAATGCAAAGATAAATATCAGATCATTTTTCAAAACCTAAATAAAAGCTCAGTTTTTCAAAAAATTTGAAAAAATTTTATTAAATTTCATTAATTTCTTATGAGCGTTTTTGCTTCATTTATTTTTATTAATGTATTCAACTACGTTCGGAACCATGATTTTGCAAAAGCGTATAAATGGATAGTATTTATGATAATTAGTGTCACATAGATTAGAAAATGTATATTATATAAATGTATAAAAAATTATTTAAGTACAATATTTTGACAAAAAATGAACATAGAATGACCAATTTTCAAAATATTCTGCTTTTGTGAAAAATGCTTCTATTATAATATTTTGCCTGTATATAACTCAGACCTCTGTACAGAGGCTCAGCTAGAATTTTTGAAATATATCACTTAGAAGTGGATTTATCCACGTTTACGACAACAGAGAGGAGAAATTTTAAGAAAAAAATGCCGATAATTATTTCAAATGGTTGTAATTCTGAAAATAATGTGAATTTTTCAAAAATCGTAGTTGAGCCTCTGTACAGAGGTCTAAGCTATATACAGGCAAAATATTATTATAATAAAAGCATCTTTCACAAAAGGAGGACATTTTGAAAAAAGGTTATTCTAAGTTAATTTTTGGCCGAAATATTGTATTTAAATAATTTTTTGTCAAAATATCCTTAAAATAATTTTATACATGTATTCTAATCTGAGTGACACTAAATATCATGAAAGTTATCCATCTATGCGCCTTTTTAAAGTTGCGGTTCCGAACGCAGTTGGATACCTTAATACAGAAAAATAGTTATGGAGGGTGTGATGTTGAGTGGAATGGTAAGAGACAATAAGAGGTAAGAAGTAAACTTATTAGATTTAAAACATATTTGTAATTGAACAATGCATCGTAGGTAGACGACAGAAATGCAAAGACAAGCGATTGTCACAAGAATTGTTCGAAGTTGCAGCCGCGTAGGCCATAAGCACAGCCGACACCGATGGACAAAGGATTGTCGCAAGCCTTCAAATAAATGAGGTGTGCTGGCGATGTCCGACGACGATCCGGGCTATAAGATCATCCACTGTAGTCATCGACGTCTCACACACAAGCGATTTCAGGTGACCCCAGAAGAGAAAAAGGTTTGAGGTCTGGAGAGCATGGAGGCTAAGCAACAGGTCTACCGCGTCTAATACACTTCCCTTGATATGTACCATGGAGGTGGCTACATACCGCAATCGAAAAATGGGCTGGTGTACTTCGTGCATAAACCATACGTTCTGGTGCGCAGTGATCGGTATTCCCTGCAACAACTCCGGAAAGATGTGTTTTAGGAAAACAAGGCATTTCTCTTTACATCTGATAACTGTATTTCCTGCCTCCTCTATATCCTTTTCATTCTCCTTGACATCACACCTTTTATAACTCTTTTTGTGATTTACTCCGACTAAACGTGGTTTGCGACCCAGTGTTCTATAGTGATTTTTCATCCCCATGTTGCCTACTATCACTCCTCAAAATTTGTCAATCGAATGAATTCGACAACAACCTGTTTACATATATGCATACTTCATTAAAACATGAGTCAGCAACATTAACAACATTAATCCTTTATCTACCGACGTACTTATAAGTACCCTCACTTTAAAATTAGATAGAATAATTATTTTTACGAAAACTCTAACGATACTAAGCAGAAATATTCTTAAATCTATTCTTCCAAGATATACGGTCGCACGGGTTTTATGGTGAATATTTTAGCGGGAAAGGTGAATAGTTTTATAGCAAAAATGGCGCTTTCAACTGACATTTTGATTGGATTACGAAGGTTGTCATTTTTGTTCCGAAAAAGTAGTTAATGTCAAAAGGTAAGTGTCTTATTTTTTATTTTTTTGTATGTTAATGAAAATCGTAGACTTTATTTTAAGTGAATAGCGTATGTAATTAATTTTTCAGTTGAATATATTTAATCAATTAATTAGCTCTAATGTGGATCAAATACCAAAGTTGAGTATTTCGTTAAGTATATCCCGTAATTTTCAATGTAGTGATTAAAAAAATATTGCATGAAAAAAACTGCAGTAAATCATAATGCGGTAGATAAAGGATTAAAACAGTCGAAAATCATTTCAATTATTATTACTTGTCATATCTCAGAACATCACACAATTATAACAATTTAAATTTAACAGTTTTTATAAAATGCGATAAATTTTCATGAAACGTCAAATCGAGCTACAACAATTTAATCAGATTTTTTTTTTTTGACATTTAACGTTCAAAACTTCGTTGCTCTTTAGATAAAAATCAATCCTGTGTTATCAATCAATTCTATTATAAAAAAAACTGTCAATTTAAAAGTAACCAGTTTCTAAAAAAATATATAAACTTGGCTTCTTTCTAAAGGTACAAACTGAAAACTTGTGTCTTTTTTTCCTGTCAATTTCTTTCTAACCGGATTCTCATCGTAATCTTTTTATCACGTTTATTCATGTTCGTGGATTTTCAAGACTCACTTTAAAAATCCTGGGATAAAGGAGGGGATAACTGCAACCAAAACTGTAGGTTGCTGTCTACGCTTTGAAATTTCTTCTCAAAAGAAGACCGTACATTTATTTCGTGAATATTTGATTCAAGTTTTTCTCTTCTTTCACGTACATTTCTATTGACAAGCCCTGCTTTAATTTTTTTGTATTCAAAATAAAAGATTAAGAAAGCGCGACGATTTTTTTACACAACAATTCCATCTATACTTGAATTTTAAATGCAAATACGTAAAGATCTTAAATAAATAAGTAAACAAGTAATATAAAAAACATTCCTACTTAGATCGACAAAGAAAAAATTTATTTTAGCTATTTTTTATTAAATAGATACAATTAATATAAATATGTATATACATATGATAGAATCAAAACATTAAGCGGTAATTAATTTTTATTAATTATCATTAAATTATCGTATTGTCGTCCAAAGCAATCGTGTATATAAAATTTAAGTTCAACTGAATGTTTTAAAACGTGAGAAAATAAAACCTTCTCAAGTTTTGACACAAATCGCCAAAAGGGTCGCTAAGTCGCCATAAATGATGCCAACGTAGCTGTATTTGTAATTCTTTGAATAATTATTGGGTTGTTCGGAAAGTAATTTCGTTTTCGTTTTTTTTTTGTGTGTGTGTGTGTGGAAATGAAAGACATTTTTCGTATAATAAACAAATACTTTATTAAATTATATATTGGCCATTCTGGCCCAACATCTTTTGCCATCTTTCTGGTAGTAGCATAATTCCACGCTCATAAAATTTTTGGTCTTTGCTGGCAAGAAACTGATCGAGGTGGTTTTTGACCTCTTCATTTGAGGTGAAGGTTTTACCGTCTAAAAAATTTTGGAGTGACCGGAACAAATAATAATCCGATGGTGCCAGGTCTGGAGAATATGGTGGGTGTGGCATTGTATCCCATTCAAACTGTAAAAGCTTTTGGCGAGTGACCAAACTTGTGTGAGGTCTCGCGCTGTCTTGGTGAAACACTACACCTTTCTTGTTGATTAGTTCTGACCTTTTCTGTTGAAGTGCATCATTCAGTTTGTCCAGCTGATGACAGTAGACTTCCGAATTAATCGTTGTGTTATCCGGTAAAAGCTAAAAAATCTCAAGTGTTCTCACGTGAAATTCGCCGATCTCACGTGTTGTTATTCGCCGGTTCGTATCAACTAATGCCTTTATCAGCTTCAACCGGCCTTCCCGAACGTGGTGCATCTTCGACATCAAAATTGCCGGATCGAAATTTAGTGAACCAGTTCTGGCACTGGCGTACTGTCAACACACCTTCTCCATACACATCGGTCAATTTCTTTCTGGCTTGAACAGCATTTTTACCCTTTCTGTAGTAAATTAGTAAGATATGTCGAAAATGCTGCTTATCGCTCTCCATATTTAAAAGGGCACCAACCAAAAACTACTGAGTAGAATTAATTGGAATTTTTCACACACAAGCCTTGCTATATGAGCTCTCAAAGCATATAAAAATTATACGGCTTAAATGTGAAGTTGGCTGCAAAAAAAAAATACAATTAAATCCTCTGTCGGGAAAAAACGAAATTACTTTCCGAACAACCCAATAGTTTTGATAAATTAATTTTCATTAATTATAATTAAATTACTGTATTGTCATCCAAAATAATCATGTATATAAAATTTCAGCTGAATTGAGGCTTTAAAATGTATTTTATTAACGATTGAAAATTTCCCAAAAAAATAAGTAAATAAATATATAGAGGGAGTGTGAGCTAATAGTAGGAATTGAAAAATAAACAGCTGAGCTAAAAATAAAGTTTTCAGGGGTTTTAAAAAGTTTTTTTTTAATTTTAATAATTAAGTTTTTTTATAAATGCGGTTTCTAACTTGAATACACTGATTCGTCAGAAGTGAGTTCTATTTATTGTTGCAATACAACTATTTATGTTTCCATTTTGTTTCATAAAAGATTTAAGTTCATTTTTACATTATTTCAATATGTTCGGTAGCTTAGAAGTAGCGTGCCCACCTCGCAATCCTAAAGTTGCAGGTTCAATCCTAGCTGTAGTCGACAGATTTTCAGGATGCGAAAATCGTAGGCACGCATGTCATATGATTATGTGGCATGTAAAAGATCCCTTGAATGTTAATTCAGCTCCGGTACTCTCGGTAAAATTAAATAACGACAATATTTACTATCCAATGAGAGCTTGAATTGAGTTAATTTGAGCATCAAAAAAGTCGGTGACGGGAACTACCATAAGAGGGTACCACCAGTGAAATTGGTCTCACACTTGGGGACTTGCCATGTCTGCATAGGCTTATCTGTCAACATTTCCATTTCAACAGTTGATTGATTCATTGAAATAAAGCTCTTAGTTGACTTTCTTTTTTAAATTACTTATTCAAGTATTTTCTTTTGAATATACAGTAAAATACGTTTAACGCGAAAACGCTTAAGACGAAATATCGGTTAACACGAAATAATACAACAGTCCCAACAAACTACAATGCGTTTTCATACACTGCTTTCTCTTAACACGAAACGAAAATTTTTCAATTTTTTAAAAAACAAATACGTTAAAGCCTCAATATTTCTGAGCATTTTGGTACCAAAATTGTGTTGATACTGTGAAAACTTCTGAAGTTATTGAGAAATAAGTAGTGAAATTTAAATGAAAGCCCTCTCCTTCTTACCTTTAACTTCATTTTTCGCAAAAAAAATATTATCTTCTACGCAGGATTTCTCAGAAACTACATTAATTTTAAATTTTATACAAGTGTTCAAAATAAGACTCTTCATAACTTATATATCAATTTTCAAAAAAAAAAAATTAATAGAATTTTTTTAGTTGAATTTGGATTTATTTTTTTCTTAAAATTTTACAATTTTCGTTATAACTGTATTTAAAAAAAAATTTCCTCTAAATTTCTTATAAGTTAGTGCATAACTTCAAAAGTGAACATTTTTATACCAAGTAAAATTAATTATGTAAATTTTTATCAGTTTTGTATTTCAGAATCCTGCGCGGTGTAAAATACTGATTTTCATATTTTTGAAAAAAATTATCCAATTTTTATTTCTTTATAACTTTCTAATTTTTTTTCTCAAATTCTCTGAAAATTTGTGAAATATTGTAAATATATATGATTATCATGTGGTAAAATTTTAAATTATTGCTTTATTTTATTGCTAAGTTACATTGGCTTGAAGGAAGATATTTTTTTTTTCGAGTGCACGTATATCAGTCCTGTGAGCCCTTAAAACGAAAAGATTTCCCTTCTGAAAATGAACAAAATTCGACAAACATAAGCTGGATTGGACTGCCTTATTGTATTATCGTAAGAATTCGTTACAGTAGGTGATGATAATGTGTGTACATCCCCACTTATAGCACACAAAAACATTTTGGAGTTCGTTAAAAGCTAAAAAAAATATCATTGATACAGATTCCGACAACGAAAATGAAATGATTAATGGGGCTGCTCCTGTTTCCACATCTTCTGAAACGAAGAGCATCATGAAAAGTAGGCACATGTATTTAGACGCACATTATAAAATGGTGAAATGAGTAACAAAATGGGTGACATCAAAACAATTTGTTGCCACTCTGGTGCTAAAAAAAGATAATGCAAAGAAAATATCAGACTTTTCCGGAAACTCAATAAATGTTCTGCTTTTCAAAAAACTTGAAAATTTTGTATTGAATTTCATTAAGTTCTTGTAAATGTTTTTGTTTCATTAGTTTTTTTTTAAATATATTCTTATATAAAGAGTGTTTTTTTTCCAGGTATAGAAGTTTAAGTTGGGATTACTTTCCAAGATGGCGACCGATTTAACAGCTGTCAAGTGATTTATTCTTAGTTTGGTTTGGCAATTCATCAAAACGATCATCAAGCAAGGCGTAGATTCGTCGAATGGGCCAAAAACGAGATTGCCTTTGTTCCCGATTTTCATAAGCGAATTTTGTTTAGCGATGAAGCGCACTTCTGGTTGAATGGCTACGTCAGCAAACAAAACTGCCGCATTTGGAGTGAAGCTAATCCACAAGTGTATGTCGAAACACCGTTACATCCAGAAAAACTGACTGTTTGGTGCGCTTTGTGGGCTGGTGGAATCCTTCTTCAAAAACGATGAAGGCCACAACGTTACAGTCAATGGTGATCGGTATAGAGCCATGATTACTAACTTTTTCATTCCTGAATTGAACAATCATGATGTCCAGGAGCTGTGGTTCCAACAAGACGGTGCAACATGTCACACAGCTCGTACCACAATCGATTTATTGAAAGACACGTTTGGTGACCGCCTAATTTCACACGTTTTGGACCTGTGAATTGGCCTCCAAGATCTTGTGATTTAACACCGCTAGACTATTTTCTGTGGGGCTATGTAAAATCATTGGTCTAGGCGGATAAGCCACAAACGCTTGACCATTTGGAAGACAACATTCGCCGTGTCATTGCCGATATACGGCCACAAATGTTGGAAAAAGTCATCGAAAATTGGACGTCCAGATTGGACTACATCCGAGCCAGCCGTGGCAGTCCTATGCCAGAAATCATATTTAAAATGTAATGCCACAAGATTATCTTTTGAATAAAAAAAATTCATGTCAATCGAATAATGCATCGTTGTTTTATTGCAATTTAAAGTTCTATACCTCTAAAAAAAACCTTATACATATCTGCAAATAAAATGTACTCTAATAAACTTAATTTTGTTGAATGTAAGGGACTTTTTTTGCCATAACTTTTAAAATGAAAAACTATTTCAGTCTCCTCAATTTCGGTTTAAGGGATTTTCACTGTATTTTGATTCAAAACTGTCAAAATGAATAAATGATGAATAAAATGAAAATAAGGTTATATCCACTTCATGTGTTTGATAAATCAAATAAAATAATAATGAAAATAATGTATTTATAAAAAACATTTTAAGTAATTCTTCGAATAAGGAAAGAAAGGAAACAATTTTTTTCTTATTTTTTGGAGAGAGAGAACTGTACTTTAAACTTCCCTCTGCTTTTCTTTTCCGATCAATAATTCAAGTTTCCCAATTCTCTAACAAGTTGAAAGAGTTGTATTACAAGAAAGAAAAGACAGCTTAAAAGGGGTTTGTTAACTTTCAAAGAATGCAGAGAACTTGAAGGTGATTTCAAAGTTCAGAATATTGAAACTCAGGAATTTTGCTCAAAATTCAATTTTCTCTATCAATAGCTTATCATTAACGTACAAAGATTTGCTTATTATAGATTTTTTTCTTAGACGATAGGTATTTTTTGATTATCCGTTATTTCTTTTATTACATTTATTCGCATTTATTATTATTTATTAGTTTTGTTGAGACCTTTCCTTCTACAACGTTAGTTTAATGTAGATAATGTGTTATACTTAAAAATGTTCTTAATGTGTCTACAAATCCTAAAATCTTCACCAAAACAATTACTATTTTCCCTAGTGAACAAACTGAAAATAAAAAGTAATTATATTTCAAACATGCATGTGTATGTGAATATTTTAGTACTTGTTAGGGTTAGTACTTGTTTTGGTTACGTTTGAGCTTGTTACGAATTTTGTATAGTGAATGCTTAAAACAGTGTAAATAATTTACATCCGGATGTGTAATACGTTAATATTAATTTCTGCTGTATTTTTTTTATGCTTAAACTATAATATTCGCAAGCAATGCCGTTCCTTTCATTCTAATGGCGATTCAACGGAAACTTGGCGAAATGTTGGCGATAGAGTCAAGTTGGCAGCATTTTTGGTGACCATATGGATGCTTCTGGAAATTACTGGAAAAATCTATTAACATCACGTTCTATGATGTAAGCGGAATGTGTCGGATCTATCCGCTTCCTTTCATTAATCCTCTTGGGAAATCTTTCGTCTATCAATTCGTGTTTATGCACAACAAACCCTCTGAAGAAGAAACCTTGATTATTTAATTAGGTCGGCTATATATAGTCTAGGTTTTCTAGCTAACAGAGAAAGTGAGGAGATAGGATAGATTGCTACTGATCAGGTTTTATTCAATTTTATAGTGTATTTCAGATATTTCATAAGTGAAAGAATGAAAGTGACGATTGTTCACTACAGTATAATTAGTGATCGGATAAATTGCAAGGTAGATTCGACCTAGAATTAAGTAGGCCGATATTCAATGTCTTCTCATAGTTTGCGTATTAGTTATTAATCCCCATATTACTTAATTTGAGAACATCTATTCTCTTTGGAATAACTTGAATGGTGTTGCTAATTGCATTGCTAATTGTGTGATCGATAAATGGATTGTTTTTGGATGTGGCTAGTCTTCCTTCCTCTCCCTCTACATCTCCAGCCGCGAACAACAAAATATCTCGTTCTTCATAGGTTCTTTCGAAAAAGTTCCATGTGGCCTGTAAATAGGAGTTACTCGCTAAAACAGAGTCAGTATTGTTTTGACCGTTTAAGAGTCGACTAGCGATTAGTTGCTACTATCGAGAGAGGGCTGGCGAATAATCTTAAGGTATCCGACTACGTTCGGAAGCGTTATTTTGAAAAGCTTATAAATGGAAAATATTTATGATATTTAGTGTCACTTAGATTAGAAAACGTATATAAAATTGTGTTTTAAGAATATTATTACAATAAAAAATTATTTAAGTACAATATTTTTACAAAAAAGGAACATAGAATGACCTATATTCAAAACATTCTCCTTTTATGAAAAATACTTCTATTATAATAATATTTTGTGTGCCTGTATATAGCTCAAACTTCTGTACAGAGGCTGAACTAGAATTTTTGGAATATATAACTTAGAAGTGGATTTATCCATATTTTCACTGCAAAAGAGGGTAGAAATTTTAAGGAAAAAACGCCGATTATTTTAATTGGTGGTAACCCTGAAAATAATGTGAATTTTTCAAAAATCCTATTTCATACTCTTTGGAGAGAAGTCTTTACTTTATATAAGCAAAATATTATTATTATAGAAGCATTTCTTATAAAAGGAGAAGGTTTTGAAAAAAGGTTATTGTAAGTTAATTTTTTGCCGAAATATTGCATTTAAATAATTTTCTTTGTCATAATATCCTTAAAACAATTTCATACATCTATTCTTATCTAAGTGACACTAAATATCATGAAAATTATCAACTTATGCGCTTTTTTAAAATCACGACTCCAAACGTAGTCGTATACCTTAAACTACTGCATACTTGAACTGACGTACTTCAACTGATTTATTGCATGAAATACCTAGGTATTCTATGAAATAACTGAATATATAAAACAACAATGTATGCATTTACAGATACGTAATTCCACATTTATACTTGCAAATTGTTAGACATATTCTTATGAAATAAATTAGGTTGATAGTTCCCATCATAGCAATGTAGTGTTATATTCCTTCTATGCATCAAATAGATGAAATAATCAATAGTTAAATGTGTCCTTTGCTACCTCTAGAAGTACTTTCTGATTTATTGATTCTCTTTAAAATAAGGAAGTTTTTAAATGAGTTCCATCTATCAGATTAAACAATATCAATTTACCACAGGAGAGTTGTAGTTCAAAAGACAAAAGAAGATAAGGATGGTAAATAGATGTTAATTCATTGTGGTTTCAGGACATAAACGTACAGACAACATGGAAATTTTTACAATATGTCTTTATCAACCCAATATCCGATAGTGATAATTAAATTTATATTTAGAATATGTTATATAAGAGCTTCATTCACATCGCTAGTTCATTGTTGAAGATGATAGTACTATTTTTCTTTGAATTTCAAACAATTCACTACATTGATAATTTAAAATTCGGCGCGCGCGCGCGAATAATTAATTAAAATAGTTGAACTAAATCGATTATATTACGTCATTATTATAATTCTATTACTTTTCTCTATGTTGTTATTAATAATGTATATAGTTTATTGTAATAGACTAATTATAGTATAGATATAAATTATTGTAGAACACAATTTTTTTTATTATATTATAATTTCTTTATAATTTTCTTATTAGTTTTAATTTCATAAAAATTCTAAAAAAAATTCCTATCTGGTGTTATTTTTTGACCGTATAGTATGTATTTTCAGATATTATCTTATTTCTCTGTCTGTATAAAAATGTTTTCAGAGATGATATAATAAATTTATTTATACATAATCCCAGTTTGGACAAATTTACATTTATGATGAGGGTGAGACTTTGCATGAACGTGCAAAAATAGTTAATCGTGACGATGTATTGCAAATTTTACAGCCAATTATTAATAAAAATCCATATGCAGAAAAATATAGAACTTTGTATGAAATTGAAAATAAAAAACCAAGATCAAGTGTCTAGTCTTGTAGTATCATCTAGCCTCTAGATTGCCATAGTGAATTTATAGTAAAAAGATACCTTTTTTAGAAAAACCTTTCAAGCCAAACATTATCATTACACAAATTTTCATTATTGAAATGTGAAATTCCTCATTTTATTTTTGGTTTTACTAAGAAAATGTAATAAGAGTTACCACGGATTTCCTTTTTAGAGAATAGAAATAGAAGCACTTAATCAAATTCTATTATGATATCAAGCTAACCAGAGAAAAAAAATTTTAATTTTAGTAGAGCAGCATATGATATATTATTGTCTGAACGCTTAATATCAAAACGGGAAAAACGGATCCAATTAAGCGGCAAAATGCATAATTAGATCTCAAAGCTCCTGCAAAGAATAAAACATGTTAAGACAAAACTCATTTCACTGAAAACAAAAAGCCAATTCATTATAAAGTTTCAGTGAATTTGCAGTTAGTATTTTTAAATGATTTATAACACTTGGAATTTTTAGAATTTCCTACAAAAGCGAAAAATTAAAAATATCCTTTTATTAAAAATTTCACCAAAAAGTTCAAATATAGGGTGCTTTTTTTAGAGGTATAGAACTTTAAATTGCAATAAAACAACGATGTATTATTCGATTGACATGAATTTTTTTTATTCGAAAGATAATCTTGTGGCATTACATTTCAAATATGATATCTGGCATAGGACTGCAAGGCTGGCTCGGATGTAGTCCAATCTGGACGTCCAATTTTCGATGACTTTTTCCAACATTTGTGGCCGTATATCGGCAATAACACGGCGAATGCTGTCATCCAAATGGTCAAGCGTTTGTGGCTTATCCGCATAGACCAATGACTTTACATAGCCCACAGAAAATAGTCTAGCAGTGTTAAATCACAAGATCTTGGAGGCCAATTCACAGGTCCAAAATGTGAAATTAGGCGGTCACCAAACGTGTCTTTCAATAAATCGATTGTGGCCCGAGCTGTGTGACATGTTGCGCCGTCTTGTTGGAACCACAGCTCCTGGACATCATGATTGTTCAATTCAGGAATGAAAAAGTTAGTAATCATGGCCCTATGCCGATCACCATTGACTGTAACGTTGTGGCTTTCATCGTTTTTGAAGAAGGATTCCACCAGCCCATAAAGCGCACCAAACAGTCAGTTTTTCTGGATGTAACGGTGTTTCGACATACACTTGTGGATTAGCTTCACTTCAAATGCGGCAGTTTTGTTTGTTGACGTAGCCATTCAACCAGAAGTGCGCTTCGTCGCTAAACAAAATTCGCTTATGAAAATCGGGAACAACGGCAATCTCGTTTTGGGCCCATTCGACGAATTTACGCCTTGCTTGATCCTATTTAAAATGTAATGCCACAAGATTATCTTTCGAATAAAAAAAATTTATGTCAATCGAATGATACATCGTTGTTTTACTACAATTTAAAGTTCTATACCTCTAAAAAACACCCTTTATTTTCGTATATTTAAAAAAGAATTTTCATTTTATGGTTTTGTTTTATCAAAATATTAAAATGTTTTAGTTCGTGGTATAGTTATATAAAAACCAATATGAATGCCGTGAAATTATCTAAGTTTTTCTTACAACAAATTCATATAAAAAAAGGGGGTTACATTGTTGTTTTCAGGAAATTATTTACCTACTGGCACATGTGTCCAAATCATTTATTGTAAATTTATAATTCTTATATGCTGGTAACATTTTTAAAAACGCATATATATTGCAAGGCAAAACAATGAATTAAGAATAAAGTTATAGGTTTTCATTATTTTTAGATGAAGCTTATTTAAACACAAAACTAAATCATTATTAGAAAAATATATGCATCTATATATCTTAAAATAACTTTTCTCTTTCTCTGTATCTCTATATATCTTAAAACTGTTTTTTAAAATATTTAGATTTCTTTTCCTTCAAATATTTGTAATAATTTTTATTTTCAAATCGAAAATATAAATTACAATGGGAAAATAATTCATTAATCATATTTATAGCATCAAATAAATTTCCAAAGGAAGTTTAATTTTCCCTTTTTACTAATATCCTCACAATTTAATGCTATTCAAACTTTCCTAAGATAATAGGAGTCAAATGACTTAACTTTTATCTAGATTCAATGCGATGCTTCTTAAATCTATCTCAAATAAATGTTAATTTCAGAAAGTTTTTAAAATAAAAAATAACACTCAGCAATGTGAGTATGTACCATCTTTTTAAAGACACTTTTGGGATGGTTACTTTTTAAGTAGTAAATATTCTGGAACTCTCCCAATTGAATTTTATTTCGCAGTTAATTACTGCAGCCCTTTAAGAAATGTCATTTATTTAGAAAATCCTTTCAGAGCACATTAATAATAAAATAATAGAAACTCAAAAATATTCAGTCTTTTAAGTGTTAATAATTATTTTTAAAAGTTTTGTGGTTTCTAATTAATAACTAGAAATAAAAAGTCGCATTAATATGTTGCTTAAAGTTTAAAAATATTCTGGATAGATAAATAATGTGTGATTGCAAGCTTCTTTCTGTGAGGATGGTTAATACACAGTCGCGGTTCAATAATAATCCAAGTACAATGCAGCTAAAATTCAAACTACAGGTACATAAAAATGCGTTTCATTTTAAACTTTTCTGAATGTATATCATACAGCATAACACAGAAGTTCAAAGAAATAGTAGGAGTTAAATATTACCGCTGTAATTCGATATTAAAGTTAAACATCAAATAAAACAAGTAATATAAAAAAATAAGTCAATTCCTACTTATGTCAACAAAGAAAAATTTTATTTTAATTACTTTTTTATTAAATAATTACAATTTCAGGGCAGTAGATGTCTAGCCGCCGTTCAACATGATGCATCTCAGCTGAGGATAGCACCATTAGCAATTGAGCTGACGTCTACGATGGGAGACTTAACGTGAGTCGAAAATGCAGACATGTATTACATGTACGGCCGTGCAGAAGGTAACGGCAGAGTTACGCTAAGAATGTATCACGCACAGTTTCCTGATTGACGAATGTCGGATCACAGAATTTTTCAGCGGTTACGTCGTCAACTTCGGGAAACACGTTCGTTCAGCGTCACCAGATAAGATGCTGGTCGGGGAAGCTGGTACTCAGTCCAAGCCTGGAAAAAATATGAAGTCAGTGTAAAAAGTTTATCGTCTGCGATTGCCGAACAATGCGAGCTCGTGAGGCCGATCGGACTAGACCCAAAAGATCTCGAAGGGTTTTCCAATCCACGAATGAATAGTTTATTACATTCTGATGGGTAGTTCCATAATAATAAAACGTCCTCCCGTCGGTGTGGTGTGGTAGGTAGCAGAGGAGTGTGCCAGCTCAGATGTCGTCCACGTCACTTTGTGGTGTTCCTCCCCTTGGAAGAACATCTCTCGAAGTATCAGCGTGAGCTAGAGGCGTAGGATTAACGAAAGAACTAGGATCAAACATTGTCTTAATATGACTTTATTAAGATATTCAACTTAAACCTTTAACAAATTAAATTATAATAATTAATATGAGAGAATCTACGATGGTAAAATACGCAACACGCACAATATGTATATATTTATAATTTGACTTAATCTAATTCAGACCACTATCAATAAACGAACCGCCTAATCTCCGATTCTAATATTAAATAATCAATCCTACCTTATTACAGCTTGGAGCAATGATCAATCTTGTCTTTGTATGCACTGGTGTGCAACTTGGCTGTTTCCTATGTTCGATCACTAATAACTTTTATTCACGTCACGCAAAACTCATTTAGACTGAAACCACGAACTATAATGACCATCAACTGGCACAAACTAACTTCAATTGTCAAACATTACCTTACATTGCCATCTCGCTTACTCTAAGATCCGATATTTAAAAGTTTGTTCATTTGCATCTTTTATTCACACTTCACTTCTTGGATTTGGTTGGAAAAGAGTTGCCAATAATTCTGGCCCAAAGAACCCAAAGGACTTGTTAAAGAAAAGACGCGTGAGATGTCACAACTTGATCATGGTTCAAAAGTACGTGGTCCGTCGCCAAAAGCCCTCGTGTCGCTAAACAGTGCTACGTTAATGTTCACTCACTCACTCACTCACTCCGTAAAAATAAACCATAACTTTTGGATACTTTAAATCTAGACACCCTGTATATATAGATGTGTGCATTCAAAAATCAAATTATTTATTTATTTTAAATAATATACATATACTTATAATGAATTACAAATTTACATTGAAGTAACTACATTACAAATTTAAATTTAGTGTGAGCAATGCTTAGTAATTACTACGTGAACGCTTTTAAAGATCTTTCCCTTTTAGTGCCTCAGTTTCCCATACATTTGTACTGATACACTTTACGGCCGATGAATTTATAATGCTGACCTCCCTAGAGTGTAGTAGGACTACACTGAGATTGATGAGATATCTTGCATTCACATAATTCAAGATCAAACACTCGCGCACGTGATTGTGTACCTACAGTTTAGCGTACCTGGGGTACACGCACCCCTTTTTGAAGATTATTGTTTTAGAGAATGACTTAAAAAAATGTTTTTCCTATTTCTACTATTAGTTCACAATCTCCCTATACATATATGTATATATATATAGATAGATAGATATCTTGTTCAGATTTTCAATCGTTAATAAAATATACTTTCTATTTTCATCCCTTAAAATTCAAATACATTTTTTTAAAAACTTGTAGTGGATAACACTTCATGTTAAGATAGTTTTTTTCAAATACTAATTCATTAGTTAAACTTAATTAATGAATAAATAGTAACAAACAAAAATAATAGTCCAACAAAATACATAAAAAGGAAAATCGCTCATCGCTTCCCTGTAGCGCAATGGGCAGCGTTGGACTTCTAATCTAAAGGTAGTGGGTTCGAATCCTACCTGGGATGGCCTAATTTCTGAAAATGCGAATTATGAATGAATAAATAGTAACAAATAAAAATAATAGTCCAGATCCCTAAAAAGAAAGGAAAATGGAAAATTGTTTCTATTTTGGCATTTTATATAGAGATTCTGTCATTTGTATATACATATTTATATTAATTGTAATTATTTAATAAAAAGCAGCTAAAATAAAAACTTTCTATGTTGACCTAAGTAGGAATTGACTTCAAAAGAAATTTTATAATACTTGTTATTAATTTACTTATATAAAGATACCTGCTGTGTTTCAAATGCTTGGACATTGATATAAAAACATAGTCTGTTTTATATTTGCATAACACAAAATTCTTTGATGAATTTAGCTTAAGTGTCCCGTAATGAAATGCTTCCTTTAAATATTTGAATAATAGAGAGAGATAAAGTTAATTTTTCGCTTTAAACTCAGAAACAATAAGTTAAAAATTTAGATTTGTATTTAATATTCTCTTTACATTCACTTCTAATTTTTCTCAACTTTTCACAAGTGCGTAGAAGTACTAACTAAGTAGCTAAATATTATCATTAAATTAATCCAAGGCACATTTTTAAGATACTTCACGAGCATATAAAAAATTTTAAATAGTAAAACATCTTTACATATAATGTCCTCCTTTCATTTTTATTTTATTACTTTTTTAAAGAAAATATGAACAACTTGACCCTTTATTGTTTCTTAACACAATTCGATTTTTTCGTTTCAAAATAGAAATTATGTCACGCAAGGAAATATAAAAATTCTTATAATTAACTAAATTTTCGTCAACATGCAACTGTTATTTTGACATAGTAAATCTTAATAATTTAAGTACACGCATACTCTTTATTACACTAAATCCTCCAGCATACTTTGTACGATTGATGATAGCGAACTTCATCTTATTTTGTTAATTAGAAGAAAAAGAAAGTTTTGAGAAGAGAGAAGTCTTATTTGGAAACATAATTAAACTAGTATAAGATGGAAAATAAATTAAAAAGTCATAATTTTTTTTCCAAACTGATTAGAATTTTACATTTTTTTAAAATATTCTTAATTAACTTTACCTTACTCATGAAAAAATAATTATTCCTTTTATGTAGAAGTTTTTAAGGTGTTACAATCAATGATAATTTCCAATGAGTGTTATAAAGAACGTAACCTCGGAAAACATAATTCTTATTCTTAATTCTTAATATTAACTTATTATTCTTAAATAGGATTTTTGAAGAAATTAGGGGCATTAGGAAAATCAAAAATGTAGTATAATGGAAGTTACTTAGTACTTTTTGGTTAGCTCGACGCAGGCAATAAATAGCCAAGTTTATCAGCTTCAAGTGAAATATTGTCAATGACAATCCTTTTCCGTCATACTCTGCGTTTTTTCACACAATTCCTACTATTAACTCACACTCTCTCTATATTTATTTATTTATTTATCTTGGTGAAATTTTCAATCGTTAATAAAATACATTTTAAAGCACTCGACTGAGCTGAATTTTATATACATGATTATTTGGGATGACAATACAATTATTTAATTATAATTAATAAAAACTAATTTTAATTAAAGCTAATTATTTAAAGAATTACAAATACAGCCACGTTGGCATCATTTTTCGCGACCCTTTTGGCGACTTGTGTCAAAACTTGAATAGGTTTTTTTCTCACATTTTAAAGCAATCAGTTGAACTGAAATTTTATATACACGATTGCTTTGGATGACAATACAATACTTTAAAGATAATTAATAAAAATTAATTACCACTTAATGTTGTTTTTCTGTCCTAAGTATATACATATTTATATTAATTGTAACTATTTAATAAAAAGTAGCTAAAATAAGATTTTCTTTGTTGATATAAGTAGGAATTAACTTTAAAAAAAATTTATATTACTTTGTTTAGTTGTAGTTGGATTACATCAGTAACAATCAAGTTTACATGACATTTATTCTTAAATCTTTTAAGTATTTTGAAACTCTTCTGCAAAAGGACTTAATTGGCGAGTAACTAAGTTTTGAGCTACGCTAATGGACTAAAATCATATGACGTCATAGTCATATGATAAGGACAATCACGTGTTTTTAGCAAAAATGTTCAAAAATTCATGTGATGTCACAGTAAGACGATAACTTGTGTTTCCAACTAATCAGTTCATGCGTACTGTCAAAACAAAAGCGTACCGAACAAAATAGTACTGTCATCTGCATGGTGCTCAAAGCTAAGGCTAACGACAGGTGTAAAAATGTAGCCCTTAGCCATGATGAATTTCGCGGTCCTCGATCTGACTTCGTCAAGCAGGTGTGTGTGGCATAAGTAACAACAACGGAAATTTTTAATTTTCAGCATAAAGATTGCACATCAGCGTTTGCTCTGTGTCGTTTATGTGTTTTTTTAAAGGTTGTGACAAACCTATATGGAACTTTATCACTAACCTTCTGAGACGTCTTTTTTAGGGAAATTTAATTCCCCTACCTATTTCCAATCAGCTCCAAAAAGAGGACAGGATTCCTTGTTATGCAGATTAGATAAAGTATTTAAGTCAAACGGAATAGTAAAGTAAAAAGCAGTAGGAGAGAGAGATTGAAGCAGAAAGGTATAATAGTGAAGTTAGAGATTTATTATTAAAGATTTCTAGGCGGATAAATCTCAGGAAGAGCTGAGCTGAGCTGCAGTGTGGCAAATATTGATTTATAATTAAAGTTTCATTAAAGCTTTATATTAGGAGTGAGATTAAAGTTAAATGTTCAATAGGAATATTATCGAATATAATTCTGGGATCTCTTATCGCGGTAATCTCTGCGTGATCGATATTCTAATTGTTAATTAATTGGATCCTTAAATATTTAAGTTAATTTAAAGGAAAGTCCCTTTTAAACCTCATATAGCTAATTTGAATTTGTTATTAAAAATCTTTGATTCTATTTGGAAAAGATAACCAAATAAAGTTATTCATTAAAATGGCTACTGGTTCTTCTTTGACTCAAAATCATTCTCGTTCTCAAAGTGAGATCCAAGGGTATCTTCACAAAGTAAACCGCTCTCATAAATGTAGTCTATGTACATCACGATTCAAAACACTCTTATTCAAAAATATATTAAAAGAAATTTACTTTTTCTAAAAAAAAACTTATGAAATTTATTATTTCTGTTCTCATCTTGTACCAGTCTTACGGTAATTTTACTAATTTTTTTCAATAAAAAATATTCCTGAAAGCTAATATAAGTTGCTAATTTTAATTACTTACTGTGCTTATTTAAGAGTAATTTAAATACGTATAAGAAGGCCGTGAAACAAAAAAAATAACAATATTCCATTGTGTATATCAGTGACTCAAAACATTTTTTTGTGTGGCTCACTTTTAACAATTTTAAAATTTGGCTGCACATTAACAATAAAATAAAATTAAAATAATTTTACTTATCTACAACACACTACATAAGCCTATGATAATAATTTTAAATGTTAAATAAAATATGTACGACAAAAACAACAAAATGTTTATTGAGTAACTAATGATAAAAATGCATTTAATGTGAAATTTGAGCTTGATAATTTTTGATAAGGTCGTTTATATCGGATCGTTAAAATGATAATGCCACACTCATTTCATCATTTACATTTAAAAATTTCGCGATCTTCTTTTTTTAATTTATTTATTTATTTATTTGATGCTGAAAATCGGAATTCACTCAAATAAGATATAGAAAATTGTAACAATATTTTTAACGCATTTTTAGCTATTATGAGATAATCGCCTCTATTTTTAATCCAAAATGAATTAATTGACTCTCCCGAAAGTTATGAAATAAAATCTCAATTATTACAGAGCTAAATTAGTTCTTCATCTTCATTCAGTGTTAATTCATATACAGAGATATATCCGTTACCACAAATGGATCACGACCCAATCAAATTTGTTTGTATCTAAATTTTGGAAATAATCAGTAACTCTCTCCTCCAGGGTTGCCAATTGGTTAAGGGGGCCCGGCACATCCATAGGAACCCATGTTAAATTACGTACGTTTATGTACCTTTTTCTCAGAAACTACTTATTTCTCATGGATAAAAAGTCTTAAAGTAAGTTATGTGTAGTGTCAATAACAATTTAACAATGGTTTTTGTCTTTCTGTTAAAAATTGAATTATTTATGAATTTTTTTAAAAAATTGTTTAATTTTTTTCCCTAACATTTAGGTTAAAAAAGTCATATTTAAAAAACTTTACTAAATATATCTAATTTCCGCCATTTTAAAACATGTAAACATATAAAAAGTCTGCTCATTGAAAATTTGAGGATTATATGATTAGTAGGTTTTGAGAAAGTGAAAAGTATTGCATTTTTTGAAAATCGGCTTCAAAGTAAAAATTTGCAATTTTTTGATCGTTTACATTGTTTAGTACTTTACAGAAGCATATGAAGACTTTTCTCTAACTCTTTGCACTAACAAAAGACTCTTCTAATTTTCTTTTTTCCATTATTTCAAACAATTTTGCCTTTTGGGGGGATCTCAAGATGCTCTCATTAGGCTACACGAATCCTACGTGCATCTTGTGACGAATATGTACGGAACCTTTCCACTAATCTTCTTAGGCGTCTTTTGGGGAAGATAAGTTAGCGTTTATTTCCAATCAACTCCAGAAAGATGAACGGGATATGCAAAATAGATAAGGTATTTAAGTCGAGCATTGTAAGCTAGCAATGTAGATGATGGAAGACTATTGAGCCAGCCACTTTAAATGCATTTTTAGAAGATTCAAGGAGATTAGATTCGTGAAGACGTCGTGCTGCTAGACGTACCAGAAAGCTGATATAAGTCAGCGGTAAATATAATTTACGTACGTTTAAAATAAGCGTCAGTTTAAGTGACTTAGTTAAAGTTAATGAAAGTTAAGAATTCGAGTACGCGTATTTCTCGGATCTCCTATTTCGGTAGACCTTACTTGATCTTGAGCTTAATTATTAATTAATTGCGTTATTAGTAATTTAATTTAATATAAAGGTAAATCCCTTTAAGCGACGTAACATAATAGTATTATATGTTATCAGAGATTTTTTTTTGAGAAAATTATAATAATAACTAAATATTATTATTATTCAAAATGGCTCTTAGTGGTTCTTTGCCTCAAATTAATCTTGGTGTTCAAGGTGAGACCCAGGGGGGTGTCCACAATCTAGTTTTTTAAAGCATGACACACAGTTATAACTTGGTTCAGTGTAAGAATGTTTTAAGATCAATAAATCTGCTACATGTCTCATATTGAACTGTGCGTAGCCTTATTAATCACTAATTTTAGAGTTTTTAATTCCACAATTGTAGATCTTGGATTCACTGGCCATATGGTGCAATTAACTGACTCATATGGGTTCTCAGTCTTTCCATCTAAAAATTTTCTAAATAAAATAGGATCATCTAGATCTTTAAAAATTGGCTACATTTAATTCATTATAGTATATAGCACGTGTGTATGTGTTTTTGATCATAGTGCATTTCGTTGCATTCAGCTTCTGTCTTTTGAAATTTGCACTGGACATTTATACCCGTGGGATACAGTCCATGTTGATGGCACTCGTTTGAAGGCAAAAGATGAAAATAAACAACTTAAACGTAAATTTTCATGCTGTGTAGATCTATGGTAATATTTCTAACTGCCATACTATAATATCTTTGAATTTTTTTTTATATGTAAATGTCGGTGAGTCGGTTACGACTACTTAGGTGTTTTCTATCACTTTTTTTTTCTCCCTGTTTCTCTTTAATGCATGCAGAATTAGAGAATATAGGTCAATCATTTAGATTTGCACTTTTATTATATTTTAATTTTGTATCATTTAAAGATATTTCTCAGCATAAAAAATAAACAGCACAAAATATAACTATTTCTTCAGCAAAAATTTAAAAAAATTAAAGTTACACATATATTATGTATTTTTGAACATATTTATTAAAATGAGAAATAAGATAGTATAAAATATAAGTATTTCCCTTCATTATAGTAAAATAAAACTTTTAATGTGAACCTAGTACTTGCACCGCTTAACTTTCATATCGCAATATCAGGGATATAATTTGTGAATTTAGATTTGATGCTACTCTGAACAATCAGTTGTCAAACAATTCCTTGCGGACTCGAAATATTTTTCACATGAAGAAAGATTTTTTTCTTAGATATGCAGAACCACACAAAATCAGAGTACATGCAATTTTCTCTCTTCAAGCAATTAAATCTCTCAGTAACGATGTTCGATAATTTACAAAATAACTGGTAAAATTATCTCTAGAGTTATGTTTCAAATTTTTTCGTAATTCCATAAATGTCCATAATTCTGAAGATGTTTGTCAATTAAAGGCCATTTCAAATCTATCTATTTCCATCCATTCAAAAATTGACAAATTTTTTGAGCAGCGCAGAGTGTCATTGAGAATTGTACTAAGTGGCACGCGTGCCATATGTTATCGACCCTGGGCTGCATCATCTTAAAAGATACATTCACAAAAACAATAATGCATTGACAGTATAGAAATAGTGTAAATGTTTTTAAAAACTAAATCCATCTGAAAAGTAAATCTAATAACTAATCTATATAAAACCAACTTAATCTAATATCTTAATTCTTCAAGATAACCAAATTTCTGATATTTCGCTTCTGAGACTTCAAACACACATTTTCTAAGACATTGAAGCTTTAAAAATCCATTCCTAATAATTAGTAAACAATGAACTGTTAATAAATCTATACTTGATTACGAAGTTGGAATCAAACAATTCTTAAGTGCTCCATGGACTCAATATTACATAAATCAAGTAAAATCAAATATTATTCAAAGCTCAAATTTCATTACTTTTACTGAGCAATTTAAATAAATGAAATACTGGAACTCTTAATGCATTTCTGTTTAATTAATGTGTTTTACCAAAACACATTCAATGTTCAGTAATGCTGTTAAACATTAACAAATGGTCTGAGAATAATTCAAATATATCTAATGCATATTTCCCTATTTATAGAACATGAGATGCAAGTGAAATGTTCATGTAGATATATAATACCTGCATTGTATTACTACGGATATTTAAGTAACTTCCAGTGCTAATATTTATTTACTATCGAATGAAAGGGCTGGACTAAATTTCGATTATTTTTATTATTATCATAATTTTAAACTGAAATAACGTTTAATTGTGTTTGATTCATTTAAAAGATTATTATTAGCTTATCATAAACTTTAATGGGGCTTAACATTAGATGCTCCAATGGCCTAAAAATAAAATAAAAGCACATGCGTATTTATTGAGAAATAACGTACTCACAGAAAGGAGAATATGGTATATAATATACGATGGGTAAATAAAAAATAAAGAACAGAATATTTTCCTTCTGTTTATTTTAGAATTTTCAAACAGTGTTGGAATGGAATTTTTTCAAAAGAGCACATAAGCGCAAAAGCATGTCTATTGGATGGAATATTTTGCTGTCGAATTTATTAGTTTATTTAAACATTGCGTTTGCTCCTAGGATTTTGATTCAGAACGTTAAATTTAAGAAAAATATTGTTACGAATTTTGTGTAAGGAATTTTTTTAATGGTGTAATTTTAATAATGTGTGTGTGTACTTTATATCTGAATGTTATGTTATATTTATTTTATGCTAAAATCGAAATATTCGCAAGCAATGCCATCCCTTACATTACATGGCGATTTAATAGGATCTTGGCAAAACCTTGGCGACAGAGCTAAATTGGCATCATTTTTGATGATCATTTTGGGCGAATTCACGACCTATAGATTCTTCTGCAAATTAGTGGAGAAATCTACTAGTATCACGATCCATGACGCAAGTGGATTTTTCGAGAAAAATCCTTGAGGCTTATAAATAGGGAGACGCTCACCGAAACTTAGTCTTGTTTTGACCCTTGAAGAGTCAACCAGAGATTAGTTATCATTTCGGCTCTTGGAAAGGATAAGCGTGTGCTTGTGAATAATCTTTTACATACTTGTATTTTAGACACTGATAGCTGTGTCTGAGCATCATAGAAGGTGTGAAGGCTTTCTAAGATTTATTCTGCGAATATATTGCTGTTAAATCCCGTATTTTAAGGATTGTTTTTCGACAATATATTTCCATCGCTCCTGAAGAACTTTCTTGCTCTTTACGTCTGACTGCATAAAATCTTCTAACCCCAATTAGAGTAACAATACAAAGAAATAAACACCTTAACTTAAGAAGTCAACTTAAAATCCATCGTAAAATCGTGTATTAAAGAATCAGCCTAAAGAACTACATTTATTAAATCGATCATAATCATTCCATTTATTAACCTACTTTTAATAAATGTTTTAGAGCACCATTTACAAATTAATGAACGACTGCAAAGACGTTCTTAAGCATTTCTTGATATAAACCAGGTTTTATTTTTCTCATGATCTCTAAGAAAATTACACACAAAACCAATTCCACCTAAATTTCTCTACTTCATTCATTAAAAATCTTACTCTTTCTACTGTTTCTTTAAGGGGTCGAAACAAATGGTGTTAAATCCGAACCGAAGGTGTAAGGCCCGTGGGTGATGCCCTACTCCTACGTTTTCCTCGTGACTTAAAGGTGTGAGAGATTGAATGAAGAACCAGGCGTTGCCATAATCTTAATATCTCTTTATTAAGATTTTAACTTAAATACTATACAATGATAGTATTTATATTTTAACTTAGCGGATCTGAGGTGAAGAAACACAAATAAGTATTACCAAATAAGTGCGACCCTGACCACTATAGTTAACTTTTTTTAACACCTTATAGTATTTAATAGAACGGTCCTACCTCTATATCCTAGGTAGCAGCAACACACTCGAATCTTAAATGTCATTGTGGTTTATCTCGTGTGGAATGGCATCCACCTTGACTTGAACTCACTGGCATGAATAGTTGAACTCTTCTTTAATATCGGATAACTTCTCACTTTTAACTTTAACACTCCTAACCACAGGCTAGCATAATCACTTCCCAAAGGCCACCACGCTTACGCTAAACTTCTGCTATTTAAAAGGTTCTTAATTTGAATAATCACGCTTCGCTTCTGGATTTGGTTGGAAAGAATTCGCCTTTTCGACCCCAAAGAACCCAAGAGGAGTTTTTAGTAGAAAGCCCGGTGAACCCGTCACAAAGGGAGGACGTTCGAGTGCTGTTCACCAAGGTTTCTTTAATTTTTCTTGAATTACACAGCCTATGGGGGCCTCAGCATTATCCTAGAGAAGGAAAGCATTGAGGATTGCAATGAAATGACCTTAATCTCTTCCAGAAGTTCACAGTAGTTTAGGGTTAACATAAATGATTCATTCATTTTGAAAAGGATGTATTTTCAATCACAAACGCATCAAATTTGTATTGTTGATTCCACTCCCTTATTCTCACGTCCCAGTTCGTGACTACCCAAACAATGAACCGCAATACTGGAATGGAAGTATAGGTGAGAATGGCCTAGCTTTTTCCCTCTGGCCCGCCGAATCCTCTGATTTAACTCCCTGCGATTTCTTATGGGGGTGCGTTAAGGTTTAGGTAACCCAACCGCATTCCTTAGTCATGCTCAAAAAACCTATCAGTACTGTAGTGTAAGCAATTGACAGGACTATGCTACAAAATAACGGAATGAGCTCCATTGTCGTCTTGACGGATGTCGAGCCACCAAAAGAGCATATATTCAATGTTGGAAGAAAGTGTGCAAACTTGGTGAGTTTTTGTGGTTCTTTTTATATATCTTTCACGTGTATACATGTCATATTTTTTAAAATACAGTAAAATACGTTTCATGCAAAAACGCTTAAAACGAAATATCGGTTAACACGAAATAATACAACGGTTCCGACAAACGACTATCTATTTTCAAGCATTATATTTCTCTTAACAGGAATCGAAAAAATCGCTTAACACGAAAAGATTTCCCTTCTGGGAATGAACAAAATGCCGAAAACACCAGATACGCTTGCGAAATTTAAGAGGTGGTACTGTATCATCGAAAGAAATCTTTGCAGTACATGATGGTAATGTGTGTGCAGCCCCAATTGTGGCAGACAAAGACATTTTTGAGTTTGTTCAAAGCTCAAAAATGTCATCGATGCAGATTCGGACGATGAAAAGGAAACGTATAATACAACTCCTGATCCCATGTCATCCGAAATGAGGAACATCATGAAAAGTGTGCGCAGTTATTTAGACGCACATTCCAATGATGAAATGAATAACAAAATTGACGACATCGAACAATTTGATGCTAAAAAAAAACAATGCAAAGAAAAATATCAGCTCATTTTCCAAAAACTCAATAAATGTTTTGTTTTTCAAAAAACTTGAAACTTATGTATTAAATTTCATTCAAGTTCTTGTGAATGCTTTTGCTTAACACATGCATATATGCATATCTATGTAAATAAAATGTACTCTAATAAACTTAATTTTGTTGAACATATGCTTTTTTTTTCAATATCCTTTAACACGAAAAAATACTTCAGTTCCCTTGGTTTTGTGTTAAACGAATTTTGCTGTATATCCTTTTCAAAACGATTGAATCATTTATGCTAACTCTGTGTATTGCACCAATCGTATATCTGTCACGAAGGAATTTTTTTTACACAGAATCATCGTGAATTTATCAAATTTTGACAACAATTAGACTTATGCAATAACGATTAACGATATACGATTAATTTAGCTTTAAATAACTTATCATTGCGCTGCCATCCCAGAATCTATAAAAATCAAGTGACTCCATTGAAAAAGAATATTTATATCTAATTCCCCTTCATGCAAAAATGATTTGAGTGATATAAAATCCTTGTGTTTGAATTGCAGAACTAAGATATGAGTATTTTATATCGTTTTATATTGAGTTTTCAGTATGGATATTCGAAATAATTTATATAAGAAAAGTACTTTTTTTCAATTGATAATAGTTTCGAAGTGCATTATGTAGGGGTGTCTAGGGGTAAGTAATGTTCGGGACCTTTATATTTCAAAGAAATAAGCAGATTAGAATGAAATTACGGTTTAATGAAACATTAGATTATTTACAATTAAAACTTTACGAGTTATTTCACGGAGCATACTCTCAATTGTCGCTAAGCCTATTGGCCTCCACGTTGACCGAAAAACGTGGCTTCGCGCCTGTAAAACCGGAGTCTCTTCTCTCGCGTCTGTCTCGTTCCTCGTCGCAATCGTTTTCTCTCTTAAAACCCGTCATTCCGGGGAGATACATATATTCACTGGTAGCGCCATCTATTGGTGAGGTTGTAACCTCACTGATCGAAGAATATATTTAATTCTCTAATACTTTAAATCCTACATTTATAAGAAGAAGGATTTAAATAACTTAAAATTTTTTGTTGTTGTTTTATGCCTGCCTGATCTGAACTGTGTCAGATCCAGGCCCAAGAAATTCATCATGGCAAAGGGCTGTACACCTGTCGTTCGCCATAGCCTTGAGCATCACAAAGGTGACAGTTCGATTTTTAGCTCGGTTCTCAGTTACTGAATTTACAGGGATAACCGCCTGGGAGCTCAGGAACCTCCCACCTCTCTTCCCCCTCCACCAACCTCACGAGTGGACATGCGGCTCGACGGCTTTTTAGAGTACCCCCATTCCTCAAAGATACTATACATTTACAAACATCCACGCCTTCTCCGGTATTAGAACCCGGGCCCTACAGCACAGCAGTCAGCGTCGCTAACCACTGTACCGGATGGGCGACTTAAAATTTTTTTAAACACATTTATGTTAATGAAACATGTAAAAGAGTAGTAGCGATTTTAAGTTTTTGATAATAAAAGGCTGCGAAACATGTGAAATAAATGGATCATACATTGTGGAATTTAAATAAATAAAAATATTCCAGTAAATTTACAATCGGAATAAATTTTTTGTGAGTAATATTTTACAAATAAATATCTATATTTAAGAAGTATAGAATCTAAATTCTAAATCACGGTAAGTATATTATCCATATAACGCATAATTTCACCATGTGAAAAAACTATTTCACTTTTTTAATCTAAGCGCAAATGAAAAACGAGGGAAAAGTTTTCTTTAAAAAAAACTCAACAAAAAGATTTATAAATCTAAACATCACGTATTTACATAGTATATCTCCTTCATAGTTCCATTTCTACACTAGTGTTTCTAACAAACTATAATATTAATTAACTAATTAAGATTTATTTTAACCAAAAGTACAAATACATCTTTTGGTACATAATATTTAAAAACGCGTTGTCCGCAAACTCTTTTAAAGAAAGAGATCCTGGCACTCACCAATAATTTCTGAGATATCCATTATTCCACTGATAGAAGTCACAAAAATAAAACACGAATGCTGCAACAAAATATGGAAACGGCTAAATTGTTTCAAAATATCGAATTTTATCATTTGAAATTAATAGGGTTACCGCAATAAAAATTTTAAAAATTCAAAAAATTAGAGCAATATTCGTTAACATTATAACAATTACAGTACCAAACGATAAAAATCAAGGTAACCATATTGTAAGGTTTTCCGCCAATTTGGCGAGTAGCATACCGATATTAAATTAGTTCCTAAATGAGTTCCAAAGTTGCATAGTAAATAGCATAACTATGCTGAAAAAATAAACAAATGAAAGGCATCTACTTAAAAAATGAAAAAATGGTCCTAAACGTCAAAAAATATTTAAAATATTTTTATTTAAAAAAATGAGCGAAAAAAATCTAAATTTTTAAAATGTAACCAATTTTTTGTCAAATTCTAAAACCTTCATAAAAATTTTTAATTTAATTTAATTTTTAGCCAAGAAATATGTTTCGTTTTAATGTAATATGAAAAATGGTAAAAATCTTTTGTAAATAAGAATAATTGTGTGAGGGAAAAAATTACTAATTTTTTTTAAATATTTCCTCGTATTAACTATGTGAAAAGTGTTAATTAGAAAAATAATTTTTTAAAGGATATTTGTCACATTATTGATGAATGAAGCTTTAGTAAATACCCTTAAAATCTTGTAATTCGCTGTTTTCTGCTAAAAAAGTTAGTATATTAAAAGAATTAGAATCACAATATGCAAAAACAAAACTAGTACTTTCGTACTATCCCAACAATGCCAAACTTCGCCAAGTTGGCAACCCCTACTTCGCAAATGTCGTGTACGCTGAATTGCTGTCCATGTGTTTCGTTTCTTAGACTATCGCCAATACGGTTGCGTTAATATTAAGTACCACAAAAAACATGTAGTTCAATTCCATCAAAAGTTTAAAAAAAAAAGTTTTGGATAAGTTACGTCTGTTACAAGATACATTCAATATCTTACATTGTTCATGATTTATAGTGCATAAAAGTGTTTGCTTCTTTATGAATCACCTTGTTGTTTTGCTTATTAAAAAAAGAATTTCCGTGATTTCTCATTTATACAGTCCTTTTTACAATTCCTACTATTAGCTCACACTCTATATATATTTATTTATTTTTTATTTATCTTGGAGGAATTTTTTTTTCAATTGTTAATAAAATATATTTTAAAGCGCTCCATTGAGCTGAAATTTTATATACATGATTATTTTGGATAACGATACAGTAATTTAATTACAATTAATAAAAATTAACTGATTAAAACACAACCACGTTGGCATCATTTTTGGCGACTTGTGTCAAAACATGAAAAGGTTTTTTTCTCACGTTTTAAAGCATTCAATTGAACTGAAATTTTATGTACACTGTTGTTTTGGATGACAATACGATACTTTAATGATAATTAATAAAAATTAACTACCACTTAATGTTGTGATTCTGTCCTATGTATATACATATTTATATTAATTGTAACTGTTTAGTAAAAAGTACCTAAAATAAAATTTTTCTTTGTTGATCTAAGTAGGAATTGACTTGAAAAAAATTTTATATTACTCGTTTAAAAGTAAACTCCACTTTTTGAATTTAAAATTATCAAGAGTATGCATTCATTTTTCCGAAGAGAAAAAACCCACCTTCTTCATATTTTATTAAAGCATCTCAAGATTAGTTTAGTTTCAAGTTTGGAAACTTGTGTCAGAGACTGCGCACGTTACTTCTCATTAAAACAACCAGAAAGAACTAAATTGTAATACATTTTTTTGCCATCCTCCGTGGAGAAGGTCTCAATTCAAGAACTCAGATAAAAAATTTCCAAGGAAATTGTTCCATGGTCTACATTTTCAGATTTCGTAAGAACAGAAAATACGACATACCGAATGGCAGAAGTTGTGAAACACAGAACTTACAATTCAATTGCTAGGAAGTACTGTTTTGAAGACAAAATCCGGAAAAGAGAACGATTTTTGATGTGAGTTATTTTTTTTATTATGCCTCGTGAGAAAGATTGCTAACAGTGCATTATTGCATTGCGGGAAAAAAAAGAGTTAGAATTGGGATTAAATATCTAGTTAAAGAAAGAAACTTCAGAATTGAAAATACACAATTGTGATTTCTCCTTTAATCTAGCGGAGTAAATGGTTTTTCTCGAAGATTCTGTTTTTGTTTCTGAAGATTCAAAGATTCTGAAAGTTTGTAACACACACACACAAATGAAAATGTAGCCCATCTAGTATAGTGGTTAGCGACGCTGACTGCTGTGCCGTTAGACCTGGGTTCGAATCCCGGGAAAGACATAGATGTTTGTAAATGTGTAGTGCCTTCGCAGCATGGGGGGTACTCTAAATAGCCGTCGACCCGCAAGTCCTCTCGTGAGATTGATGGAAGGGGAAGAGAGGTGGGAGGCCCCTGACCACCACCAGAGTTTTCTCCCTCAAAATTGGGGTGAAACTAAGCTAAATCATTCTGTCACCAGTATGGTACTCAAAGCTATGGCTAACAACAGGCGTCACTTAGCCTTTGTCATGATGAATTTCGTGGGCCTTGATCTGGCCTTAGCCGATCAGGTGGCATTAGCAACAAGGAAAAAGAAATAGATATTAAAATGCATTAAATATAAATGCGAACTTTAAAAACATATCTATGTTTTTGTTGCGATGAAATTTGTGTGAGATATATATTAAGAAGATAAGAGTTTTCTACAGCTTTCATTTTAATAGTAATACATGATAGGAACGAAATTTTAAAGAAATGTATCCCCCAAATTAGAAATGCGAAACATGAGATTTAAAGAGAAAATAAAAACATTTTTATCTATAAAGCAGAAATGCGGCTCATTCCCTTATCACGATATCACTCGAGCTATAAGACGTATAATAGGTGCGGAGGATGCTATGCATCGGGATTCTGCGATTGAGGGGGCCCCTAAAATGATACAAAAAAACTAAAATAATATATTCTTATGCACATGTAACCTTGATAATATTACTATCATTGTCAATAAGAAGAAAAAAAAAGAAAATTTCACCTTAAGCATTATTACTGTAGGTCTTTAAATTGCGACAATCTTTAAATTAATTCTTGATTATGAGAGTGTTTAGTTTTTATTATTTTACTCAGGAAACTTCCTAACCTAAACTGGAAAAGTTCATAATTGTAAATAGCGCTAACACAACTGTAATCCAATCTGAAATTTTATTGGGGGAGGGGCCGATTCAATACAAGAAAGACCATTTAATCAATTCCTACTATTAGTTCACATTTTCCCTATATATCTTGTTCAAATTTTCAATGGTTAATAAAATACATTTTAAAGCACTAAATTGAGCTGAAATTTTATATACATGATTATTTTGGATGACAATACGGTAATTTAATTATAATTAATAAAAATTAATTGATTAAAACTAATTGTTCAAAGAATTATAGATACAGCCCCGTTGGCATATATTTTAGCTGCTTATGTCAAGTTATTTTCTCACATTTTAAAGCGCTCATTTGAGCTGAAATTTTCTATACACGATAGTTTTGGGTAACAGTACGATAATTTAAATATAATTAATAAAAATGAATTGAATGAAACTAATTAATTAAAGAATTACAGATACAGAGTCACGTTGGCTTCATTTTTAGCGCCTTGGGTAAAAACTTTAAAAGATTTTTTTCTCTTGCGTTTTAAAGCATTCAGTTGAATTGAAATTTTATATACACGATTGTCTTGGATGACAATACGATACTTTAATGATAATTTATAAAAATTAATTGCCACTTAATATTGTGATTCTGTCATATGTATATACATATTTATAATTATTGTAATTATTTGATAAAAGTAACAAAAATAAAAATTTTCTTTCTTGACCTAAGTAGAAATTAAGTTTAAAAAAAAGTTTATATTACTTGTTTTATGTTTAACTGTATGGTTTGAAGTAAGGCCCAAAATTAACACTATCATTTAACTATTTCAAGCAAAAACAGTTGTTTTTGACTTAGCTTTAATTTATTCAATAAAATTAAAACAAGAAAACCAAAATTTAAGAATAAAATCTAGCACATTTTTAATCGAAGCAAAAGTGATAGCACGTATTTTGAATATACTTCAGAGAATTTTCCTGAATGACGAATTCAAAAAAGAAAAAGTTTATATCCCGAAACAGTAGATAAAGTTATAGAAAACCCGGTATAGGAATTTAGATGTTATTTTTTTCTAATACTGTAATTGATACTGCAATTGTACGAATGAAATTAAAAACGCGTTACAAAAATTGCATAAATTTATACACATCATGAGTCTTGAATTTATACATGTTTCAGAAAAAAATTCAAAGGAAAACGAGGAATCCATAGATGTTGCGTCAATATAGGACAATAAATTAATATTTCAAATGATATTAAATTATTCACTCCTATTCGTATATGACGCATTTGTTAATAAGCCGGGATGAGTAGAAAGATCTACTTTTAATATAAAGACCGATCATACCTTCTGGCAGTGGCGTGACGTACACCCCCGCATCGCGGGGAGGGCCCACAGCCTGACTATCGCCAAGTACCTACCCTTAGTAAAATCCAACTTGGGGGCCCAAAACCTGACTTTGCAGGGGGGCCCAAGTGTTCTCCGTTACGCCACTGCCTTCTGGTCCAATAAAATGGTCTCACTCTATAATGAAACTACTTTTAAACACTCTATAAAAGAAATTAAACTACCTTTAGAAATAAGTTGCTGTTAAAGCTTATTTTAAACGGAGGAACTTTAAATTTATAATTGCTGTACAGTCTGTCGTTGCACGGCCTTCTTTGAGTATGAAACTGGAACCCCGGGGGAAATTTTTTACCTTAGAGAATATCCTTCCCCTCTCGACATCAATTATTAAAATTATGAAAAACTAAAAGATTTAAATAGGGGTTTTTTTAACAATACATATAAATTTTTTGCAAATAATGTAATACAGAAGCTTAAAAATTATTCATGTTTAGAAGTGTCCGAAATTTTAAAAGATTTTAAATTTTGAACCTTTTTTTTTTATTTTTTTGACACATAACAAAATAATCATTTTTAAAAAAAATCCCTGAAAGTATTGATTAAAGTAAGAAAAATGAAACAGTAAATTATCCTCAATGTTTTAATATATAATTTGAATTTAAATACTACAGATATTTTTTTAAAACTTAGACACACATTATAAAAACTTAATTCCATTTGAGAATTTTAAGGTAAAGAAAAAAATGAGAATTCTCAAATCGTTGACTCTTGTGTAAACTTTAGGTTGAAGATTTTAGGATTGCCACAGGAACCGGTCTCCCCGTTGTGACCATAAGTTTCCCCTCAATGCCCCATTGTGTCTCCTCGACCGTCTCTAATTATCTTTCAAGATCGTAAACCTTTAAAGGGGGAAAAGAATTCGGAAAAATACCACCTTACCGGTTTTGAACACATTACTTGAAGGGGAAAAAATTTGTTTGGTTCATTTTTGGTGAGTCCCCGGCCTTAGGAAAAATTCAGTGTGGTCCGTTTTCGAAGCCTCTCTAGTAGGGTGGAAAAAGCCGTGCTGTTCAGTTGGAGGGTTAAAGCAGCATATGATAGTATTATTAGGACTAAGCTTTTGAAGATCTTATCTGCTTTTAATGTTCCATCTAAATTAATCACTCTTATAACGCTCACACTCACCGAAGCCTTCTCAATAGTGTGAATTCTAGGGGAGCGTTTGAAATTTATAATGGACAGGGAGATGCATTAGTATGTCTTCTGTTTAACATACTCTAGAGAGGATGATTAGGGATGAATACTAGAGATAATATATTTAGTAAATCGATACACATTTTGACATATGCTGATGATGTGGACATAATCGCAAGATCTAGAGCTGAATTGGGTGAGAGCTTTCTGGCACTGGAGAGATCTACTAGAAAAATGAATCTAAGAGTAAATATGGAGAAGACAAAATATATGCATTGAGGTAGGTCAGAAACCATCCCTAATTTATTAGAAATACTCTTTTAAATTTGAATCTGTAAAAATTTTATCTATCTAGGATAAGAAATAAATTACCAAAATGACATGAATCCAGAAATCAGAGAGAATTATTGCAGCTAATCTCTGCTTCTTTGGTTTAAGAACATTACTGAAGTCTCACTTAATAAAAAGAAAGACAAAAATCCTGTTGTATAAGGCAGTGTTCTGCAACCCCCGGTCCCTGGATCAAATACTACCGGTCCGCACAAGAAACATTAAATTATTTCTCTTTTATTTACTGTGGTATATTTTTCTTAGGTTTGGAATACTTTTTATGAAAATCACTTATATTCCTTGTTAAATCACTTTATATTCATTTTTAGTGTAACCATATTTTATTCAGAGAAGTCACAATTAAATACAATTAAATTAAAATTATTAAATTAAAGCAGTCTAAGATATAAACAATCAACATCCTCCCCTGAGCAGGTTGCTGTAAAATTAGCAAACGTTGACCGGTCCGCAGCGATAAAAAGGTTGCGAAGCTCTGGTATAAGGTACTAATTAAATCAATTTTGACTTATGCCCTGGAGACATGGACCTTGACAAAAAAAGAAGAGATGATCGTGGCCACTCTTGAAAGGAAGGTCCTGCAAACTATATTTAGTGTTGTTCTTGATAATAACAGTTGGAGAAAAAGATATAATTTTGAAATATATAAGATTTTTTTAAATTGATGAGATATTATTAAGTTCATAAAACTAAGTAGAATAAGATGGGCAGGGTATATAGTAAGAATGAGCCAAGAGCAGCATTGAAGATTTTTAATGCAACTCTCTCTAATAAAAGACCAAAGGGAAGGCTGAAAAAAGACAGAAAGACTATGTGGATAAGGACTTTGCCATTCTTAAAGTGAAGAACTGGAGATCAATTGCTGGGAGAAGGGTAAAATCGAAAAAACTTCCGAGGAAAGCTCAAGTCCACAAAGGGCTGTCATGCCAATGATGATAAATTTATAACCAAAAGTGCAAAATGAATTGAAAGCTTTTTCCCTTTGATTTGGTATTCAGGAATTTTAAAAGAAAATTAATTTTTAAAATCCTGAATTGTACTGTGACTATCAAGCACCAGTTTCATTTCTGGAAATATGTTAGTCCTGGTGTAGCTATAAAGTGCAATATTAATAAAAATAAAAAAAATCAAATCAAATTGAAAAATGTTGCAAACTGAAAAGCTAAAAGCAAAAATTAAATATAAATTCATTTGAAAGTTAATAAATAAATTTCAACTAAAGCATTTAAATTCAAGAAAAAATGGGCTAATTTTTTTAACAAAGCAACTTAACAAGGAAAAACTTTTTTTTTTTTTTTTTTGATAAAATATATATTTAAAATGGACTCAGTGATGGATGGGGTTGCATGTCAGGTATGAAAACTGTTTGGCCACTAAAATACAAGGTTATCCTTCTCAGTCGAAAGTACAGTAGCTTATTTTCAGTACTGTAATTATTTGTCACATTCTACATTCATTCTTTGTGAATTTTTAATCTCCCTCTGCAAAGAAAGCAGCACAATGTAAATATCTTTCATTTAAACTTCATCATTAAAACTTTTATTCTTCAATCTTATGGTACAATAATTTTAAAATATTAACATATTATTCCAACAGTGATGACTATCATTACATTTTATAAACACACTAAAAGACTTTAAAATAATATATATTTTTCCTTATTTATATATAAATGGAATATAATTATTTTACCAGGTTAAAAATCTGTAACATTTAACTTGACAATTTTTAATAGTGAATCAAGTGCATGCGTAGATGTATAATTATAGGTGTGAATGCACATATTGTTTAAAACCAAGCATTTTTATAATTCCACCCCCCAAAAAAATATTTCAATATTTTTGAACTTTCAACTGCTACAATTCGACATGGCTTTCTCACATGGTATTGTGTTAAAATAGATAGCACACCTCTTCATCAGGTTCCATAACTGCATTGATGAGATTGTAAGCTTTCCAATTCTCATTGCAGTAACAAGTTGGTTAAACTAGTTGTAGTCCAACTTGTGTCTTGACACTGGTAAAATGTTCAAAAAAAAACCTAGTTAAAACGAGTTGCCTCATGTGAAACTAGCATCAGAAACATTTAACTCATACCCCCAGGTAACTATACACTAGACATACATGTACTCTTTCTCATTACCACTCATTGAACAATACAAAGGACAATATTAAATGGCATGACATGGAATGAAAAATATTTTAGTTAAATTAAATATGTTGCCTTGTCTGAAATTAGATTAAGGCAGTCTGTCATAAAAAGAGATACTGACTCTGGTTATTAAATGGATGTGTCAATGAGGATAAATCGCTAATGTTAACTAGATTATATATATCTTATATAAACGAGCTTAAGCTTTATTACTGCAAGACAATATCTCTAGCTTCTAATAAGCATAAAAATTTTGAATAATGTTTAGACATGAGAAGGGGGTGGGTGATTTAACTCAAAAGAGACAACTTGGCACAAGGATTCTTGAATCAGTTTTAATACAGAGGGTATTAGTTTTTTTTTTTTTTTTTTTTGCTTGGCACCCTCTTTTATGGCTCAAATGCCCCTGTAGGATGGACATCCCATTCAACAAAGTTCAATAGTAATAGTTTTGTGACTTCTATATGCAACCAGCCAGCTGAGTGTACAGTACCCCTCCCATTCCAACAAAAAGGCCAGCTAAAATACAGATTGGCCCTTTGAAAAATGCCAGAACACATGTTTGACTTTATTGCTGACATGTTTGACATTTAGGCTTAATTTTGAGACTTGACTCCAAGCACACATGTTCAAGATCTCTTATCACTGCAGACATCCAGTCCAGTAATAGGCAACTGTAGTTATTTCAACTGTAGCTAATGAACAGCAAATATCTGTTGTATGATTTTAAAGAGATGCGACCAAATTCATTCCATACAAAAATTACAAAGCGGGAAGACCCGAAATCATTCAAAACATTCAAGAGAATGTACATTGAAAGATTAGTGAATGACTATTTCAGAGTAATATTACTAGCATCTTTATCAGTAATTCAAATTTTCATGGAAAATATTAAGTGTGGAACAAACAGTATTTTGTAAATATGTCTGCCAAAATTAAATCCACAGAAATTTCACTGACTACTCAGCTTTTCAAAAAATGATTCTTTTACTGAGACTCAGTTTTTCATTAAAACTAATGTGTGAATTGATTTTGCTGGTTACTATCACTACATAGCTGACAATGAAACAATATTTTAGGAATAAAAAAAATTTATTCAACATTAAGATATAATACAACACATATTCAAAATGCATCACATATACAGTATACATACTCCATATAAGTTCATTAAATGGCCATTTTCCTGCCTTCAATACTAATGGTAATAGCTCTTTGTTGTTTACTAAGTCGTTTCTTGTCTTGCAAGGACCTCATATGTTTCTCAATACGACTAAGAGGCTTCTTTGAAGGACCCTACAAAAATTAACACATTAGTCTCTCTAAATATATTATGTAAAGAATCAAAATGGAAATAGATGCAGATCATGTATTTTATTGAATAAATAGGCTTTATTGTGATTTTTAATTTGATACAGTTGAACAGCAAAAAAAATTCCAAAGATTTCATGATAATCTAGAGCAGAGATCAGCAACCTATGGCATGCGTTACGATTCTTAGTGGCATGAGTGAATGAATATTAACGTCGCACTGTTCAGCTACCCGAGGGCTTTTGGCGATGGACCACGTAATTTTGAACCATGGTCAAGTGACGTGGACAACACCTGAGATGGCACCCCTCCTAATTACCACCCCAACGGGAGGACGTTTGAGCTCTCGACAGATTTAACATGCATCGCTCCCCCTACACAGCGGGTCTTTAGTGGTACTGGGCTTGAACTCGTGACAGGGCCAGCCACGATCCGATACCTTGACTGCACAGCTACCGCGGCCACACGATTTTTAGTGGCACTTTACACCTCTACAAATTAGCCAATTTTGGAGTTAAGTTGATAATTTTGAAATGGAGTTTATTGAACTAACATCTTCAGAATTATGGAAAGGAAAATTTACAGAATCATTTAAAAATCAGGAAGATAACTAACGATAAATTGACAGCTATTTTCAATTGTTGGATGCATTTCTGGAGCGATTTAATTGTTTGAAGAGAAAATTACATATACCCTGTTTTCCACTTTTGGTTCCACACATCTATGTGAACAAATCTTTTCTAATACGAAAAATATTTTGAGTCTGCAAAGAAGATATTTAACAACTTCTTTGCAGCTTCAACTGAACATTAAATCACAAATTATACCCGATACTGTGATATAAAATAAAGGTACAGGGACAAAAAGTTCGCATTAGAATATTTAACTATATTAAAGCAAAGCTTGTATTTTGTGTATGCATTGTTTATTTCTTATTTTAATAAAGTTTAACTGGTACATAACGCAAAATATATGTGTGTGCATAATTTTTTAATTTTTTTTTATTTATGTCAAAAGAATAATTACATTTTTTGAAAAATATCTTTAAATAATGCATAATTAATATATAATAAAACTCTTAATCTGTATTCTTGACCTCTATCACCTAACTTTGCATGTTTTATCATAGGAATCGTAACTGTTGCAAATATTTGGCACACCACAGCAATAAGGTTGCAGATCCCTGATTTAGAGTAACTTTTACAATTAACTAAAAAACAGTAACTCCTGTTACTAATGAAATAACTATCAATAATGAAGCCAAAGAAATTAAGGTCTGGATAAATAGGACAATAGCTAAATTGGTTGATTGCTCGATTAAGAGGTAATTTTCAATATAAAAGTATTCCAACAATTCTGATGAAAGTATCTAGCTTCAACTAGCATTCTAAGTTCAGCTTGTTAATAAATATGTGGAGATACAATCATGACTGAAAATATTTTACATGAATCAACGAAGTAAAAAAAAAAACCTTGACAATGCACCGCCTATTTATACATTTCTTATGCAATGCTACTGCCATCAGGATATTTACACATTAACATTCCATGACTCGTACTTCAATGTATACATTTTAACTTAGTATTGAACATAAATATCAAAGTTCATAAAAAAGCAGATACTCCAAATTTATAATTATGATCTAAATTAATTTGCTTACCCTTCCAAATTCCATTTCTACATTCCATTTTGGCCTATTTACATAATCTTTTGTAGAAGGCATAGGAACTCGAGCTCTACCAATCCAACCTTTATCTCCAGGTCGAATTGTGCTACAGAAGAAATAAAAAAATGTTAATCGTAAGTAAAAGAAATTAAATTTTATTCAAAACGAGCATTTTAAATATTAGAATTCACATTAAATTATATTAAACAGAAGTAAATTTTAGGAAATGCATTAATTTTGCAGAAATGACTTGTAAAATACACATACAGATAAATAAATTAATTCTAAAACAATTTTTCCAAAAATCCTTAACCTTTTTTAAGTTATACTAGCAGCATGGCCGGGCGTTGCCCGGGCTTTCTCTACTTTTATACATTTTCCCTTTCCTTCACAAAATCAGCATTTCTCTAATACTCTTTTTCAAAATGACTTCCACTCCCTCCACCACTTAGCTCGGCATTGCTCAGGCTTCCTCTTTTCCTCATGACACCAGCATTTCTGAGAGTGTGTTTGTATGCGCACAATGTGAGTGATTTCTAAAATTGTGTGAAAAATTTCCCTTTTTCAAAATTTGTTCCATTCCACTTATTTTTGATTTAAGACATGTTTCTTTCCCCTATCTATAGCAGGAACACGTTTTTTTTAGTGTAAAATTATTGTTCTATCTTCCCATCCTTCTCACAGATAAGATATAGCTTCAAATTTCGATGTATGACTTATAAAAAAAATATTGCGTTAGAATTAAAAAATAATTAACGTGAAGCAATAAAAAGAAAACGATTCTGATGCTAAGAGTAAAACAAAAAACGTTCATCATTTTTTAATAGTTTCTAAGAATCTAAAAATAATAAAATCAATCTCAGATTTTCATAAATCAATCAATCATTACATATAGTTAGCTTTAAAATGTCTCTAAAATGTATTTTGATCCAAAATAATAGACGATGTACTTCATAATTAACAAAGAATTCATTTAGTAAAGAAATAATAGAAATAATCCTTTTTAAAAAACATACATATAATGTTTTAAAATCAAATTTCTATAAGTAATAAGTAAAAGAAATTTTACAACAGATAGCTATTGAAACAATTGCTTTTTTCTGAACATTTGAATGTTTGATTAAACATATAAATATACATAAGTTAAAAAAAAAACAGTATGGGGTAAAAGCCTAGATATAGATATATATACATGTACTGAAAAAAACATTAAAAAAACTGATCTGATAAAAAGATTTTGATATTTTATTTTAATTTTAACCTTTATTCCACTAAAAAAAATTTAAACTTTAAAAAGTAGCGTAACGCAAAATTGAATGTCTCTTCCTCTTCAGTTTCAAACCTGGGAACTACCGTTTTATAAAGCAGAGGGTTTAACAGCCACACTGTTGGTTCCTTTGGGGAACAGCATTGAATTGAGCTTTAAAATAAAGGAAGATTTTTTTCAATTTTTCTCATTTCATTATTTGTTAAAGTAAAAAAAAAATTGGGGGCTTCATTTTGAAGTTAATGCGTTCAAACTTCATAAATCAATTGCAAACAACGGTAATTTCTAAGCAAAAAACTTTTTAAAAATAATGTTTACATATTTATTGCAAAAGGAAAAAAAACGAAAAACACGTTTTTTTTTTAAACTGTAATTTACCAATTAGGCACCATTAGGCACACCAATGGTGTACACAAGGTAGGGGTGCTGATCAACCTTCCCCTTAGACCTACAAATTTAATTTTTAGCACAGATAGAGATTTCATATCGACGCTTTCGCGTGATCGTGTTTTTTAGAATATAAATCCTTTCCTTCTAAGAAGAGTTCTGTGCGGTGTGTTCCAAACACACCGCATTCGGTAATACCCGAAGCACTTCAAGGAGGGGAATCAAAAGTAGTTTATTTTTAAGATATTTTATAAGATATTTTATAAGATATTTTATCAATCTTTGTACAGATTACGTATAATATTGTTCTACACACAGAAAAAAGGTTCCATGAGATTATTTTTATAAATAAAGAAGTTATTAAGTATTTAAATAAAATTTTGAGTATTTTTTGAAAAATCGTAAAAAAAAAAGTTTTTGACATTAAATTTTTTAAATGACTAATTCTAAAAGAGAAAAGCATGAACTTTTATAGTGTAAAATATTTTTTTCATTAGGGTGAAAGAAAATGCAAGCAGAACAATTTAGAAATCTTATTCATGAAAACATATCAATTTCAACTCATTTTTAAAAAAAAAATCGTAAAAAACATAAAACATAATTATTTTGTAAAATAAATTATACCGTATTGTGGCGAAATAAATTATCTTACTGAATCTGTAATTATTTTTTGTCTGAGTCTCATGAAAAAAATTAGATCGCCTTTTAAAAACGTTTGAAAAAAAATAAAAGTTCCAAATTTTCCCCTGGCGGTGAAAAATGGTACTAATTATGTGTTTTAAGATTTTTAATTAATATCTTTTTAACTAATTGGAATATCGGAATATAAATGGTGAAAACGGATTCCTGGGATCTTTCCCAAAATTTTGTACCTTCAGCAAGTTTCTGCATGGTGTGGTTGGTGAGAAAATATGGAAGCATAGATTCATACATAGATATGTTTGTTACCTATGAATTTTAATAGTGTAGATTACAAAACTTCACAGAACAGAGATTTGATAAGTGAAATACAATGTATTAAAAATAAAATAGACAAACAAAACATAGTATAAGCATGTATTAGAAATTCATTTATGGCTTTGTTTTTGCATAAAAAAAGTAAAAACTATATGTAAAAATGCTATACTTTAAATAAATAAATATAAAGACAAAAATGAAGATATGTTCAATACTTAACTGCAGGGCATTAAATATTTTTATAATAAACATATCAAACCTATATAATTTTCAGAACACTTACGTTTTTTCACTCTCCATGTCTTTTTCAATATTTTTCTTCTGACTAGAATCTTCATCGGTAGAATCTCGATCCCTGAAACAAAAGTAAATTTAATGTACAAAATAAAATCCTGTTACCTAAAAATCGTGAAGAAATGCAATAACAAACCAATTTTAAAGGAAAAAACACCAGACTTTTCAAGAGTAGAATTATTAAACTAAGTATATTTATCATAAATACTTCCCCATCTTTGTTATCTAAAGCTTTTTTTAAGCTAAAAATGAATATTAAACTCCTTCTGCATAACATATACCACAATAAAAATAAATAAAAACCTTTTAAAAAGGAAAACAAAAGAAAGATAAATCAAACAAGTTTCAGTGATCATTTCAATCTGAATGAAAGATAAATATGAATGGAATTTATCCATTATGTAATTTTCCTAATGTAAAAAAAAAAAAATTCATCAGATTTTATTTTTACTGAGACTAAAAATAACTAAGGTATGAACTGGATTTTTAATAACCACAAATTAAAAAAAAAGGAGTAAAAAATTTTAAAATAATGAAAACTTAATGTTTAATTTGATTTAATTATACAAAAATGCTTGATAAACTTTAAATTTTTTGGAAGGGGGGGAGGAAGATATCTACACTTATGCAAACAAATGTGTATTAATGTATGTATGGTATCAAACAAACATTTCACAGAAAAAAATTTAATTTATTTCCACGAATAAAAAAAGTGTGAGCTTGACCACTTCTTTACAAATATAGAAATAATTATGAAAGCATGTGTTAATGCTTCATTTTCAAATGTATTCCATAGAAACATTTCACCTACTTTCGTTTCATTTGTTTTGGGACATGATCGTAATCTCTTTGCTCTCTTTCTTCTTTGGTTAATGAATGATAATTTGTAGTTACATTAAATATAGGTCTAGCCCATTCAGTAATCAGTTTTCCTGCTAGTGCACGATTTCCTTTCGTTTCTTTTGGGTGTTTATAAAGATACATAAGTGCCCTTCCAATTCCACTAGATTTAAGAAGACTCTGATCAAAACTTGGCAGCTGCAAGAGAAATTATATATATTAATAAAAATAAAATATATTTTTTAATTATTTCTACATGAGCAACAACTCAATAACATAAGTAAAATCATCAAGCCATAAAAGAAATTTCATTCAGAAGACATGCATTATAGCTGTTTTCATCTAAATTAACCTATTAAATCCTTGAAAACATAATATAACTTGTTAAATGTTTACTTTCTCCAGCTCCTCCTTGGGAAAATTTTTTTAAAGTGATATGGAGAAATTTCCAGACAAGATCATCTCTATATCACTTCTTCAACATGTCCAATTTCAAAAATTTAAATAGAATATCAGCATGATTTAAGATTGGTATTCTTTTTCAGATTCAAATAAGGCTAAATGTTAAAATAAATTAATCAAAAATATTTATTTATTACTAAAATTTTTTAAAACAATCATAAATAGCCAACATTTTAAATATTAAGTTAAATACACTTGAGTGAATTTAATATATTTGGCATTACATGAAACCCATCAGAAATTAGTCATTTTCAAAATTCTGGGAAATTGACATAATCAAATTTGTATATTTTTAAACAAGAAAAGAAAAAATTCAGAACCTATAATTTACATTTTAAGAAATTTTTTTAACACAAATGAATGGTATAGTAAAATGTGAAGTCTTTTATACATTAATATAAAAATGATATTCTCAGAGCATTTTTATTTTTAATTAAATGTTATAATCAAATTATTTTAATTCAAGCTCTTGTTGGATACTAAATATTGCTGTGGTTTCATTTTGCTGAGAGTACCAGAGCCAAAAATAATATTTAATTTATTTAATTAGTGAAATGTTTTTCCCAACTCTTTCACGTAGTTTTTGCAAGTCTGTCTCAAATGTGTGTATTTGTGCATTGTAACTGATGCTGCAGGTTTTTGTTAAGTTTGAACATGATTCACGTTCGATAAATTATAATTTTAAAAAAAAGATTTACAACAGAAGCAACGCGATAAATAGAAACAGTTATGGGATTCATTTGCTAAAGAAAACTCTAAAAACAAATTGCACAAAATAGTAACATAGTAGTATTTTGTAAAGTTGTAATAAATCTCGTAAAATGCAAAATTATTCAAAGGTGCCCCCACATACAGCCGCAGGTTGGCCACACCTGCTCTACATATTTCCCAATAGTACTACATTTGTCAAAATCAGTGGGAAATACCTTTTTCACTTTGCTAGTTAGATATAAGAATGGAGTAGTTCATGTTATGTGTACACATAAAAAAACATACAAGGATCGTTTTTTGAAAGAAAAAGTTAATTTTAAACATTTCCTTTTTGTACACACACTTGAAATTGATTATAATATTTATATCATATAAAACATATTTAAAAACTTGTTTCCATATTCAAACACTTGGGTAAGCAATGCATTAAGTGGTGTCTGGTTGAAATGTAAAAAAAATAAACAATTATCTTCCAAATTTCCATAAGAATATTTTGAACAAGCTGATTTTAAAGCTTAAATTTTAATTTAAAATAATGCTTAATTAGGTACAATAAACATTGATAAGTATATTGTTCCAAAATGTGTAAGAGACAGGGAGACATTAAAAATTAAGATTCTGAAATTTTTTATTTTTCACTAACTACATATTTCCAAATATAAGCCAAGGGTGCATTTTTTACTTAAAAACTTACCCAAAATTTGAAATTTGCACATAAGCCAAATTAGGAAAGATTCTTGTCATTTTCCAATATATCACCCTGAGAGCAAATATGTTACAAAGCAAATAAAACGTATGGATCGTTTTCTAATCAAATAGCTGTAAACTATTGGTTTGTAACCCATAGACGATAATTTCACACTTCTAGTAATCCTATCAGAAGCTAACACTTTTTTTACTCATTTGTTATCTTGTACGCTCTCTATACTAGTCGTACTTTCAGTGCTATTTTTTTCATTTATTTATATTTTTTACCCCTTCTTTTTCAAAAATTGAGCAGGAAGAGAAATTTATATACAACAAGTGATTGTCAATCTACGTTTTACATGATCTGGAAGTAAAACTCACTTCATGATGAAAATATGCATCCAGACACCCCAATGAGTGCATGTAAATTTTAAGCACTATTCAGAAACTTGAATTGTGATACTAACTTTGAAGGATTTATGTGACTTTTTTTCCTTTTAAGGATAAAAGTTCCATTCAAAATACCCCAAAATTGAAAGATTAAAATTGTCTGAGCATGACTAACAGAAAACATTTCTTTTAGATCAGAAGAACTGTATGTAAGCCAACCCCTTTAACTCTATAAAAATTCTTGGTTTATACATGAAAATATATGTTATATTTTTTAACAAATGTTACATAACTAACATGCTACATACTAATTCATTAACTTTGTATGAGATACTTTTAATAATAAATGGTAGTAAAATTGTTCTGTTTTCAGAAAGTATAAAACAGTGTTTTGCAATAAAAGTAAAATTTGTGTTTTTTTTTTGAAAAATTGCAAATAAATATTGGAAATTAAACGGAAATTTTTTTAAAAATTGGCAACTTATTATTATTATTATTTTATCAAACTAAAATAGCTATTGTAACTTGGTTTTAAAACAAACATTTCTGAATTTTTCCCTATTTCTGGAAGAATTAATTCACAAGTTTAAATTTAATTAGACAAATTCATTCAACCATAAATTATTTCTATTAAACTTGACATACAAAATACTCATTTTTCCCACTATATATAAAATACTAAAATTGAATTCTACTATATATTTTGCAAACAGTCTCTTTAAAGAAACTTAAAATACATATAAACATAAATGGATAAAAATATAATACTTACATCACTAAGCTGCTTCAACATGCCTTCTCTAATATTTAAATGAGGCAAACTACGATCAGGTAAGGGAGTTAGCCACTCTGCAATGACATTTAAAATACCTTGATCTAAAAATGCTGTCTTCAGATCTTGCTTCTTCAATTGTGACATAACCATAGGTAATATTTTCAACTTCTTAGTAGCTGTTTGCCTTTGCTCATTTAAAATTTTATCTTCCTATAAAATATGAAAGAAAAATATTTTAAAATGAAACAAAAAGCAACCAATTTAAAGACATTTAAACAAATAAGTAAATTGTTAAAATTTTAAAAAATACATATAGAAATACTGATATTTCAAAGAATCTTTTAAGAGCAGTTATCTTAAATTAGTTATTAAATATGAAACCAGAAAGTAGCTTACCCCCTCCCCCTCTGTGATTTTTTAACTAAAATGTTTTTGATATTTATAGCTTTAAATTTTTTTCCCAATCAATTATTTTTCAAATTCAATACTAAGTACACTATCTATATTTCTAACAATTCTTTTTTTCAAACTGTTACCATCTTTCAATTACATTGAAAATTATTTTAATACTTACCTCTGCAGCTTGTCTCATTTGGGAAATAATATCAGCTATAAGGTCATCACTATCACTGATTAAATCAACATCTCTTCTTCGTCTCCGTTTAGAATTTTCTTCTTTCTTTTTCTGCATCATTAGATCAAAATCGGAGACAAAGTCTTCTCTGAAAAAAATGTTTAGTAAATATAAATAAAACACATAAGTAAGATGTAATAGATTAAAAAATGTATGACAGACATATCTGTTAATGAAAATGCTTCACAATATGAAGGAGGGAGAAACAAGACAAAACTAAAATGAACTTGTAAAAATAAATATACAGCACTCTTGATTACCCAGAATAAAAGGGAAATTACAAAATCTTGGATAACAAAAGTTCTAATTAAATCATATATATGGAACTAAAAGAGCACATACAATATTTAAAAATGTAGCATTTACTTAATTTTATTACTACTTGAAATAAAACAGTAAACTTTACTACTTTCTTTTAAACAATCTTTTACTAAATAGCATGCATGGTATAGATTCTCAAAAATTTTTTATTTATAATTAATAGAAATGATTAATATTCTAAAAATTATATGTTTTGACTATTCCACAAAGTTTTTGATTGTCAAAGGAGCTTATTTTTTACTCGTATTAAGTTAAAAAAAAAGAGTAAAATAGATCAACTAAAAGTAAATAAGAGTGAATAATAAACATGAAGGTTTTATAGTTAAATTTTATTCAAAAGAAACAATTTTTCTAGATAGATGAATGTTTAATGCCAATTTAATTAGAAAAAATAGCAATAATTTACAAAAACATAATTTCACTACGTAATTGTTCGATTAAAAAACTCTAATTCAAAAAGTTTGAGCATATTTCTAGATAAGAATTATTTCTAAGTAATTTATTCATTATATACATATATATATTATGTTAATTTAACATCAAATTGTATGTGTTTGGCATAAATCCTACAAATTATAATAGTTTGAAAAATATATTTAGCATCTAACAGATTAAATTGGCAAATTATACATCTATTTCACATACATCTTTCTGAACAAAAAGAAAAACTATTATGAATAAGAAATGATAGATAAGTATTACAAGTATTTTATGAAAATCTTATTTGAATAGAGTTTTCATTTCATACAATTTTAACTTTTCAAGAATTTAAAATACCTCATTTTTCGATCCACATCGTCGTCAGAATCAGAATCTTCAACTTTTTTCTTTTTCTTTGGAGGTTCTTCCTCTACTGGATTTTCTTCATTTTCTTCCTCTTCTTCAGCTGGTGGAGCAGGAACATCTTCAATGATTCCTGAAGTTTCTCCTTCAATCTCTTCCTTCTCTTCATCCTCTTTTTCATCCTCAGAATCAGACATGACTGCAATCATAATGTTACTTATTTCCCTTCATATTCCATTCCCCTTCAATTTACTCATTATTTTAACTGAAAGTTAATTTTTTAAATTAGAAAAAATTGTCAATTTTTAAAATAGGAGTTGTCTGATTATTTGGAATTTTTGATACCAAGTTCTTACAGGGTATATTAAGCCAAATTCAAGGAGAAAAGACTTTCCATTCTGTTAACTAAAAGAATTTGAGTGTCATAAATATAATTAAAATATAAAGTAAAAAAGCTGTTTGTTGCATAAAATATAGATGGGGGAGAAGGAAGAAACTATATCATACATGAAGTGAAATATTAATTGTTAAAGAGTCTTGTTAATTAAAGTATATGATTTAATATGTTTAAAACAAAGAAGCAGAACATTCAATCAAAATGTGTCTCACAATCAGTAGACAAACAGTGATTATATATTGGAGGGGGGAGGGCTTTAATTTAGTTTTGTAAAGGACAGTTTTTGAGGAGATTTTCCCTCACTAGATGGCTGCACCAATGGCTGTTTCCGAATCAGAGGAACAAGTGGTATGGTGCAAGATAGTCCAAATTAATTTTATTCTAATAAATGTTAAACTTAAATAATAATTGTTAAACTTATTTTATATAAATGCACTTAATTTCAGTTAATTTTTAAAATGATCCTCATAATTTATATTTTTACTTGTGTACTTGTATCGATTATATATATGCTTAACTGTAACGTAACTGTATTTTTTGAAAACATGGCATTTTTGTACAACGTTTTGAGACTTGCTTTGCTGACATTGTCGAATTGTTACGCATAATAAATTTCCAGTAGTTATTGCTAAAGTTGAAATTATGAATTTTTTGAAAACTCAACACTTTGAGTATTTATTAAGAGTGCTATTAAACAAGCACCTAACAGTTTACTTTAAAATTTCATTGATACCGCCAATAGTCCAAGATATAGTTGATTTAATATATTGTGCATCACAAGTATGAAATCTTATTGAAGGTATTACCAGATGTAAATTTAGCAGCACTATAAATTATTTTGTTATCCTAGATTCTCACATAAGAAAGCGAATAAAACAAAAATGGTACATTTTCACATTTTAGGATATGTAGTACTTTAGTTTTCCAGGTCTAATGCAAGAGAAAAAGGAATGAGTTACACAAAAATTCCAAGATAATCAAAGAATCTATTAAGACAAATTTTCATTGTTTTGACATCAGGTATTTTAATGCTACTAGTATGATATCTCTGCAGTGAAAAGAGAACGTGCAACTGGAAAACATTAAATGACTAATCTGTTTTCATACAAGAGGGGGTAATAAAATTCACTGATTTGGAATCATCATTGTAGACATGAATAAAAATCAAAAATTATGCAATAAGGTTATTAAAAAGCTTCTTGTAAATATTACCAGCAAAGTGTCCAATTTTGTAAGAAATTTTAAGGATTCAAACTTAAAACTACGTTCAAAACTAAGAAGGAAAACTCTGTGTGCTTTTATCACTGAGATATTTGATACCCCATAACTGGTTAAATCCTACACTGTCATAATAAATAGCGGCATAGCTGGTTGTCATCTGGCTTAGTATTTTATAAAATTAAATTTTTATTTTTTGCATGATAAAAAAATGTAATGATGAAGTTTTAAAAAGAAAGACTAAAACCAAATATTCATACAAATAAACTGGGGATTTCTTACTTTCATATAAAACATTAAATTTGGGTGAACCTTCGATAGATACTGGAAGATTTAAAACAACACATTTTATAGGTTCCTTATTTTATAAAGTTAATTCTAAAAGCATTGCTTCATATAAAAACATAGTACAAAAGTCTCTAAACACTCTTAGAAACTCTACAATAATCTCAAATCAAAATTCATTTCATGTTACTGTTAAATAACATGGAAAATTCTTCATGAGTATTCAATGTTAATGATTGACATCAATGATTTAAAGTGAAAATGGTTTTTAAACCCAGTTTTTTTCCAAACATTAATTTTTAGAATGGAATTCATGAAAAGATTTTCTGATACAAAAACATCAACAGCGGTTCAATGTATTAAGAGTTTTTACAACCTCTAAATTTATATTAGTACTATTCTAAATCAATTACAATTAACACCTTGAGTAACCTTGCAAGTGAATAGGACTCTTAATTCCAGACCTAAAAAGGCATTCAAACTAAGAATGTATTATTCAAATTAACATATACAAATTTATTGTACTCTTAACCTAAAAATTTAGAAATATTTCAAAAATAAGCAATTTTCTCTTCCATTTATAAAGGTAAAAGTTAACTTGGTATTGAAATATTGAAGAGAAATATATGGTATTTGTTTACACACAAGAAAATGGATTGAATAAAGCAGAAATGAACTGAGTTAAAATAGCCGCCTTTTGAATAATAGTAAAACCAGAAAATTATACAAATCTACAAATTTTTCTCCTTGAAGAAAAGATATCCAATAAATAATAAACAATTAGCTTTCATTAATTTTTTTTAATTTAAGCAATTAATTTTTTTAATAAAATTGTTTTAAAAATATAATTGACCTCTTTCTCAGTATTAAAATAGTATGGTTATCTCTTTCTTAGTATTATTCTTAGTATACATAAAAACAGAAAGGTGCAAAATGAATCAGGAAAGACAAAATAAAGTATGTTTATTAATTGTATACATTAAGAGACTTACTTCACAAAAGTATTTTAATAAAATTTATTATTTTGACTTTGCTTTTATTGCCCAATTGTATAGATGCTGCTATGTTCAACAAATGTCACTAATTGTATGCTATATACTTTACTTTTCATGTTTCAAAGAAATATAGTACCATATTTATAAATATGCACAGTAATAGATTTGAACAAAAAAAAAAACTTTAACTTACTTTTAGCTCGCTTTCTTTTCTCCTTTTTCGCTTTTACTGGACTCTCTTTAGAACTTTTTCCAGCACCAATATCATCTTCATTGAACCCCTATAAAACAGACATAGTTTTATAGAATTTGTATGAGCAAAAAATATTTTATTTTCATAAATTATATTAAGTCTGACCTCTAGTTTACGAACCTCTATTTTGCGAACTTTTTCTGGTACCAAGCATATAAAGTATATGAAAATAAATTTCTATTTAACAAATTTTTGATAAAATAAACTTTTTTTTTCAGTATTTAGCAACTTTGTTAAATAGAGGACAGACTGTATAGTCTTTATTTAAGGAAGTATGTACTAGTAAAGTAAATATGTTTTATTTTAAATACAATCTAAAGAGGAATATTTAAATGAAAAATATGTTAAATACTTCATAAGTTACATAACCTCAAACTTTTATTAATGTAAACATATAAAATTTTACCAACAATCTACTTACTTCAAATTCTTCATCTTCATCACTTTCACCAAATATATCAGCAATAAGACCACCAACTTCAGATCTAAAAAAATTTTAAAGATAAAATATGCATTAAAATACCAATTATTTAAATGTTTCATTTAAAATCTTGAATTTCCATATGTTTGAAATTTCTTTTAAAATACATCCTAGATAGGTTTCATTATATGTAATATATTTTAAGAATAGAGTACAGTATAAAAGCTGGTATACAATTAATATAAAATTCAGAAGCTATTATGTTTATTAAATTTTCATACATATATTTCTTATATCCAATATATAACACAGAACAATTTTATATACTTACTCATCTCCATCACTTTCTGCATCACTTTCTGAAAGGAAAAAAAAGTTTGAAATAGAACATTCAAATAAGATAAACATTTTTCATGTAAATTAAAATTTCTAAATAAAAATTTTAATAATTCACAATATATTAAATAGTGAATATTCAATTTCTGAAGAGACATGGACACAAATAATTATCATGCAAGATATCTATCAAGATAGATATCATACAAGAAATCCTATTTCTTAGTTTCATATAAATTGTAAAAATTATTTTTAATATAATTTTTATATAGAAATACTGAATGATCTAACTTTTCATATAAAAATGCTTGATTTAAAAAAATAATCACGAAAAATTATCACTTAAACTGAAATGCTTAAGTAAAGAGATAAAACTAACAATTTTGAAATTGCAAACCTGGAGGAAAAACATTTTATAAGCATCATTTTTTTTATTTACGTAGGCTGTTCAAGACTAATTTTACTGCCGCAAAACCACTCATTGGAATGTTAATTTCTGAGACATAAGAAAAATTTGTTGTCTGTATTAACAAAAGCTACCGATAGATGGCGTGTACAGACTCTTATTCCTGAGCATCACGTGATCGAACGGAAGCATGTTTGTGGGCCCCAACGAGACGCGGCCAGTTGTCGAAATGGAAGAAAAAATCTGTAAAAATCAGCATCGGAGACCTTTGATATGATACGATATGATTAAAGACTGGGACAAGAAGGCAACAATATCTAAAAACACTTTATTACAGCAAACGAAGCTTGGTTGTATTACTATGATCCAACCATAAAACAAAGCAGTCAATGGAAACATCATCTTCACCTACTCCCAAGAAAGCAAAAACTGTGAAATTGGCTGGTAAAGTTATCACCATAAATTATTTTATTAGTAAGGAATTGTGTATCAACACGCTGTCAAATCCGATACGATTGTAAACGACTCATACTACACGAATGTCCTGCGAACAATGGTACAGCACGTTAAAAGGAAACGTCCATTGCTTCAAAATGGCTTCCTATTGTACCATGACAATGCCCGACCACATATTGCTTGTTGCGTACTGGATGTTTCGCAGCAGAACAACAGAGATTTTACTACACCCTCCATACAGTCCTGATCCCACTCCATGCGATTTCTGGCTGTTTTCTCAACTTAAGAAACCATTACGAGGCAAACGTTTTGCAAGCAACAAAGCATGTGTAAGGGGTATGTAGGCGGTTTTGAAACAGTTCTAACAAAATGGACTTTTACATGTTTTTAATAAGTGGGCAGAACTTCGGGATAAATGCATTACGTGTGCCACGGAAGTTATTTTGAAAAAAAAACCATGTAAATGATGATGATTACAGGGGGGTTTTTTTATAATTTTAGTCTTATTACTTATTGAACAGCCCTTGTAACTTTAGCTGCAAATGATTTCCTTTTTTTAATCATCATCCTTTTAGATATTGCATTTTCATTACACATCAAATGAGAGTCATTTCATTGCAACAAAAGAAATAATTAAATTTATAGATTAATAGCACTTTACTTATGAATAGATTTAAAAGACAACATGTGTTCCAAATGACTTGAAAAATTATTGATTTATTTTATTTTTATTAACATCACACTCTAAAGCAATAAAAAGGCTATTGGCGATTGATCTCGAAATTTTTTTTTAACATTGATCAAGAAATCAGGTCACCTCTCAGCAGACAAAAAAAAAATTCTTTCTATGATAAAATAAAGGTTGCATTCACACAACCCATCCAAAAATGTGTAAATGCTTTATATTTATCATTGAATCATTTACAAGAGAACTTTGTAACAATTCTTTTCAAAATGTAAAATATACTCATTAATAATCAAATTGCTTGTAAAAAAAATATCAATTCTTTATTTTAAAAAATTCACTGCCATAATATAAACTTAAGAAACCAATCAAAGTGTAGTAAAAATATTTACAGAACATTCAAATATAAATTAAAACTTTTTAAAACTATTTTGAACATTTTACATTGTAATACTTACCAGATTCAGCATTTTCTTCACCATCACTTTCATGTTTTCTGTTAAAAATTGATAAATATTTTTAATATTCTCAAAATGAGGTGCAATTGATTGTTTAAACAATAAAAATTAAAATTATGAAGCATGTGTTACTTTGATTTTGATGCATCATTTTCTAATTCTTTCTCTTCTGTCTGTATAGGGGACGAAGGCGAATTAGGAGAACTCTCTCTTTTCTCGTCATTTCTTTCCTCTTCATCATCACTCTTATTTTCTACATCAGAACCAACATGAACACTGCTTTGGTCATCTGAAATGTCAGAATATGATAAATAAAGCAATAAAATAAATGCATCCAATATTTATATATAGGTATTATCATTCACATCATTTTTTAACTAATACAAAATACAAACCTAGAATTAAAAAAATAGAAAAATTCAGCTAAAGATTATCAAAAGATTAAAAACATTAATATATAGAGATGAAATTATTTCAAAAGTATACAATAGTCAGTACATGTATATTATCCCATCCTCCATTAACACATATGAAATGACTTATCTACCAAAAAAAAAAACCATTTTGTCGATTAATAATCTCTCACTGTATTCAAAAGTAATAAATAACACATTCTGTTTATCATCACACTTTGGTAGCGATTTTTGTCAAGAAAAAGTCACTAACAGAATAACATCCAAGTACCCAACAGTCTTGCATAAAGATATAAGTGACGATACATATACAATAACTCCTTAGGAAAAAAATACAAACTTTATTTAAACTAATCAAAAATCATACTAAGTTTAACTGTTTAGTTTAGATACAAAAAGAAGAGCTTTAAATTAAATCATCAAAAATAATTTTTCAGCATTAAAAAAAGAGCACCAAAGATTTTATTACCTTTCCCCTCTTCATCAGCACTTTCATTATCTGAAGCATTCATTTTATCAGAGTGCTTATCCTCTTCATCTTCATCTGCACTTTCAATATTTACTTCAGGAATATTTTCCTGCTCTGATTCTTCTCCATCACTACGATTACCAATTTCATTATCACTCTTAGTTTCATTTTCCTCGTCTTTCTCATCATCATTCTCTTTAACAGCTGATTCCTCATCACTATCACGATTTTCATTATCACTCATTTCAACATCGCTAGCCTAATTTTTTTTTAAAAAAAATGTTATGTTACACACAAGTTATATATATACAACAAATAAATGTTATGCTATATATATGTAAGGATAATTAAATTAAATTATAAATTAAATTCCCTACATAACACTTTTATTTTCCATTACATCTTCAAGTATTAAATTAATCACCCAATTATTTCTTTGTGTGAAACAGATGACCCAACCTTAAAACACTTCTAATCCCAGTTCATTAATTTTTATAGTCTAAATGTCAGCATTAACTTTCAAGTACAACTCATAAAATAAGAGAAACTTCACACATCTGGGCTCAAGTGGTAAAAACACTTAGATTTCACTTCGAGTCCTTTTTTTTCTCAGACCGTTTTTAAAAAATTAAGATTGGTATTGACTTGAAACATGTCATTTATGCTATATATATAATAAATAGTACATCTATATAATGTATGTATAGGAAGTACCTATAAATGATGCATATATAAGTGCTTACATATTAGTATCATTTAATAAATTGGTGAACTGAACTCAGTGGCACAACAGCCGATGAGGGTCAAGGTTTACTATGCTATCTCAGTTTAAGTGACCTTAGGCGTTGGGGTTCATGTGCAGATGTTTCAGTCAAGTGGTCAGTCATGAAACCCCCAGTGTTTAGTTCCCAAGCAAGCTTGGTACTCATTTATCAACCCACTGAAGGGATGAAAGGCTGAGCCCGGGATTTGAACCCTGGACCTGTGGTGTGGAAGTGCAATACACTACCAACTCAGCCACTGGGTTTCATAAATTGGTGGTAGTTTTGAAGAATTTTCATCAAAGTGTATTTGCACAAATAACTAAACTTGAATTGCAATTCATTACTTAAATCCCATTAAAAAATTTACATTTTGCAAAAATGAAATATCTAGCAATTATTATAATATTCAGGTGCTTCTCTATTTTATATTACACCCATTAATACTTTGATGGAATGAGCCCATAACTTTGGAAGTATTCTATATTCTCTTCCTTTGAAAGAATGTCTCAAGTTTTAATCTTTTTTCATGAAACGTATGAGAAAATAAAACAATTTATAAACAAGATTATTGTGTTTGAGCATATGTTTTGAAATGCCCCCCCCCTTTACACTTTTATTCAATTTTTCTGAAGTCAGATCTTTTGTTGAAATTTGCATTACAGCTAGATAATTAATGTCAGCCAACATGCATCTAAATTTACTCTTGTTGATTCTTCTCATGCAAGAAAAACTTTGCTCTTAAATATATGTTGACCCAAACAAAAAGAACAATTTCAGTCTATTTGGTACTGACAACCTTGGTGGACCACCTGTGGCCCACTGGCTGTGCTGTTTGCCCACCCCTGCATTAAACTATAAAAAAATTTAATTTTTGATAAACTTCACAATGTAATTTTTAAAAAATTATGCTGTCATTTAACAAACAATGTTGTGGCCAGTGCTAATTTGATATATGAGTGCTACGCATCAAGTTGCTGTTTATGTTCACCGAAATGGGCAATAACATTACAATATGGATACCTTGATATTTTTATCTGGTGATCAAGTGGTTGCCATGGGAATAGCATATATTAGGTTTTTTTTCCCCGCAGTAAATCTATTAATTTTAGAGGATTTTAATTTGATTTCTTTAAAAATGTAACCATTTTCATTGCAATCATTCTTCAATTTAGCTGCTTCAGTCCTCTGTTGTACTTTGTGCTATTTTCGAATATGGATATTTCTAATATCATTGGTGAGCATCAGGATCATTTTTTTAAAAGAATACGAGAGTTTCATCTTTAATTATTGCTGCAAATTTCGCATTTCCACTCTATTTTACTTTTAAACAATGCATTTTTAAATGTTCTTTGTTTGATGAAATGCACAAAAGGAAACTCTTAATTTTTGGAATATTGCAAGTTATCAGCAATTATTAATTGATATTCGTTATTAATTTTAATATATAATACAATTTTTTTAAAATATAGTTAAAAATATAATTATATATAATGCAATTATTACTTTAATATAATAAATAATTACTATTATATTATAGAATTATTGTCATATATTACATAATATAATTATTAGTACACCCAACTCTTTTTTACACTTTTTTTACTCAAATTTTTTGTTCCAGCACGGGGATTCATGCCCCTTGGAATGAGGACGATTTGATCGAATTTATCTCAGTTTAAAAAACAGCCACTAATAGCAGACTTCGTAATAAAAAACCCTGAAGTCGATAATAACAAATGAAATTTTTCATTTTTTGAAACAAATCTGACAGTTGTGCAGGACATACCTGGCTCATCTACTGATGATAACTTTTTTGATCCAGTTCGTAATAAACATGCTCACTTGTTATCAAGTAGCAATGAATAGCAGTTTTATTCCTAATTTCAATTTGAATTTTTATATTGTTACGAATTTTGTGTAAATAGTGTAAATAATTTGTATTTGAGTGTTTAATGCATTTATATTGCTCTGTGTTATATTTATTTCATGTTAAAATTGTTCTATTCACAAGCAGTGCCGCCCCTTACGTTATAATGGCGATTCAATTAGAACTTGGCGAAATCTTGGCGGTAGGTGTTGATAGGTTTGGTGGAGCATCTGATTCCCTGAGGAATCTATATCTCCTATCAGTCAAAGTTGGGGAGTGACATTAGCTTGATAATTTGCCCTTTTTTATTTTTAAGTAATTAAATAGTTTTAAGTTATTAAAAAATTAAAAATTGCCAGTACTAAAAGTAGAGAATGTGGGGATCTGGAAGCGTTTTGTTTGTGTTGTCATGTAGTGAGTGGAAATCTGGACCTACCGAGCTCTGTTTTTCCACAAAGCAAAGAAAACGAGACAGCGGAAAAGGATTTACCGGCGCAGAAGGGGAAGGGGTCGGCGCAAAACCGCCTCCTATTCCCTACCTTTCCGGGGGTATGTGGCCGTCGAAACGGCCGTATTTGAAAGTCTTTGCATGAGTTTTGCTCAACCAATCAGGAGGCAGCAGCTTGCATGGGGGCGGGATCGGGCGAAGTTAAAAAAATTGGGGGGAAAGTAGGAGAGGTAAAGTTAGGACGTGCAGTCTTTGAGGAGGGGGAAGTGTTACAAATTTTGTGTAAATAGTGTAAATAATTTGTATTTGAGTGTTTAATGCATTTATAATGCTCTGTGTTATATTTATTTCATGTTAAAATTGTTCTATTCACAAGCAGTGCCGCCCCTTACGTTATAATGGCGATTCAATGAGAACTTGGCGAAATCTTGGCGGTAGAGCCAAATTTACATCATTTTTGGCGACCATTTTGGCGTCATTAGCGACCATGTTGGTGAGTTCGGAACCCTCTGGAATCTTCTGTTGTTGACTAATTCCTCCTGTCTAGCCGCAGGCTAGACCAGGTCCATGAGCCCTCAGGAAATCGTACACCAAAAGAGGACTGGAATAGATGTCCTCCCTATCAAGTCCTGCACAAAACAAAAGATGATCTGCAGTTGCCTGCACCAAATTGCATTTAGTACAATTCTCGTAAATTTTCTGGCCTAAGTGAAAGGAAAGGCCTCTAGTGTGTCCACTTGCAAGCCTACTAATAGTTGTTTGGACGACTCTATCCATCTTGATGGAAAGGGCACCACCTGGGGCCTGCCTATTATACCAGGGGTGAGTTGGAGGAGTCTTCCATAGTTCTTGAATCAAAGATTTCGTTTTAGAAAAAATTTCCGAGAAGGTCAAAGTTCTTCTCGACATTAAATCTTCAATGACACCTTCCTTGGCTAAAAGGTCAGCTGTGTCATTGCCAAAGAGACCAATGTGAGATGGAATCCATTGGAAGTATATCTCATGTTGCTGGGAAAGTTCTTTAAGATTTTTAAGAATTGAGACCGATGTTTTGTCTCCAATATTTGTCCAGTCGCTAAGGTGTTGGATAGCACTTCGGCTATCACATAATATCCATATTTCATCAGGAGATGTCACCGTCTTGATGATTCGGAGAGCTTCATCAATGGCAATTAACTCGGATCTAAAAACAGAACAAAAGTCCGGATTCCTAATTTTGATATTATGAGAACAATTAGGAGCCTTTATAAAGATGCCACTGCCACATGAGTTTTGATCGTCTTTGCTACCGTCGGCATAAATTGCAGTAGCTGGAATTTTGTTAATAATCTCCAATGCTAATTGACGTAAATATTCAGGCGGATCTTGATTTTTGGAAGTATGAGCCTCCATTTCTGGTTTAAAATGGACTCTAGGCAATCCCTCCTGAGAGTTAAATACATTCTTCAAAAAATGTTCTTCAATGTCCTGATCTAATAGGTCCATCGTTTGCATTTGAGAGAAGGGACTGTCTCTTTTTAGTCTGTGTCTGTTTGTCCAGGTTATGAGATATGCAGATGTGCAGTTATAATCTCCGTAACTGTAAAGTTTACAAAAGTACTTTGAAAGCAGTAATTTTCTTCTCAGATCCAAGGGCATGATATCAGCTTCGAAAAGAACTAGATCTGTGGGACAGCTATGTCGCATGCCAGTGATAATTCTAGCAGCGCTTGACTGTACTCGGTCCAGTTTCGCCAAATTAGTACATGATGCACTAAAATAAATTTGAGAGCCATACTCTAAGACAGGTCTGATCAAAGAGGTGTATGTCAATCTGAGAGTACCAGCATCAGCACCCCAGTCCCTTCCAGCGATGTATTTAAGTAAGTCAAGTCTCTTCCTGCCTTTGTTTATCACATAGTCTATATGCTTGTTGCTAAGTATCTCAGGATCCAAAATGTAGCCCAAATATTTAGGGTGTTTTTCATAGGGAAGGGATTTGCTTTCCATAAAAATTTGGGGTTGATAATTGTATAAACGTCGATTAGTCATGAAGAAGCTAGAGGTTGACTTTGATACATTAAAGATCAGTTTATGTTGCTCAGCAAAAATCTGTATATCAGAAAGGGTAGTATTGATCGCGGTTTCTATATGGACGACGTCAGAGTTAGAGTTCCAGAGGACGATATCATCAGCGAAAAGCCCCACCTCACACCTTCTAGAGATCTTGGAATCTTCTAGAAAGTAGTAGATCTCTCCACTAGTGTCACGTTCAATGACACGAGCAGTTATATTTCTAGAAGTTTCTATCACGCCTATAAAAAAACGATGCTCGCCGATATGGGAGGAGTCTTGATTAAGCCAGCGAGTAGTGAGGATTGTTTTGACTAGCGATTAGCTCGGCTATGCTTGTGAATAACCTTTACTTACGTGTATTTTTAAACACTGTTATTGTGTTTGATTGCTGTTGAAGGTGTGAAGACCTTCGGATAATTAACCTGTGAATATTGCTGCTGAATTCTGTATTGAAAGGATTAGATTTTCAATAATAAATTCACATCGCACTTAAATAACTGTTTATTTTCTTTGCGATTGTTTTGCATAAAATCCTCAAACCCTCGGATCTACTTAACAATATGTTGTATATAGACTAAATTTACACTGTACACTAATTTTAAATTTTTTTTCATGAAAATTTTTTGCATGCTTTTTAAGGAAAATATTTAGATTTTTAATCTTGCACAAGTTTTTAAAGTTGTGTGGAATGTATCCCCAAATTTACCATATATCCCAATATTTTTTGACATGATTTTTTTTTGGTACAGTTTTTTAAGGAATATATCTATAGCATTGAAAAAAAGAGTTAGGTGTATAGATATAATTATTATTATACCGATATTAATTATTGATATTGGTTATTTTTAACCTATTTCTGTAATCTTTATTTGAAATATATTTCAAAACAGTTCCTTAAAATTATTTTCCTGGCGATTTGTTATTGCTAGGGCACCATCTTCAATTCTACATCACTTTACAACACATGCTGCTTGTGGTGTAGCATTCTTATATCACATTAGTTCCCTGTGGCCAATAAAAAATTATATATTTAGTCATTAGTGATTGTGACACTTAACATGTTAACACATGCTCTACTTCAATCACAAATATTAAAAATGACAGTAAAAATATCACCTGTGCTTCATCATCAGATTGTTGTCCATTTGCAGAAGATGGAGACTGTTGTGGTGATGTTGGAGCATTGGGTGAGGATGGAGAGGATTTTCTCTCGGATGAAGGAGAAGAGGGTGCTGAACGAAGAGATGATGGTGAAGAACCTTTTACTGTTTCTGGATCATATGGGGAAGCAAGTGATTGTGGTGAAGTGGGTGATTGTGGAGCTGGTGATGAGGATCGTGATAGAGATTCAGATTTGGGGCTACTATTGCCTTCATTGTCTCTATTGCAATTCTCTTCACCTCCACTTTCTGAATCATCACTCATCTATCAAAAAGTATTCATCTTTATAATTGAATATGTACATTCATTTTAAAAATAAGATTAATGGGTTAAAGTGTAGAATAGGGGGCTCCTTGACGAAGTAAATTTTTTGGCAATCAGAATCGATCACCAAGCAGCTTAATTTAGCGATAGGTGTTCCAAGAATTTACAAAGTGAAATTTTGCAAGCAAAATAATTAAAGTATTAATAAGAAATAAAAAATTTAATAAAAAAAATTACTTAAATACATTAGCTAGAAAAAGTCTGCGTCCACATACTATTGCTTACAAAAACACACAAAAAATTCAAAAACTCTCTGGAATGTGAAAAATTTTTTTAAATATATTTTATTTAGTTTATTTCAAGAATTGAGAATAACAAAAGTAAACCTGGTTTGCTTTCATAGCTTTAAAAATAAAGACAGATTTGTAGCGATACCTACAAAAATCAAGTAGAAAAGTCTTCGTTCACTGTTTTAGTAGAGAGAAGCTACACAAAAATATTTAAAAAGGATAATGAGCTGTTTAATAGCTAGTTGGATAGCCCGTCTTTCGAGAACCAACTGAAGACGCTTCAGCATTGAATTAGCAAGTTTAGTTGCTTCTTCAGGGCTTATCTTCTCCCATTCATCTGTAAGAACACTCTTCAGCATACACTTGCTAGATATATTGTATTGACGAATCTTATGCTCCAGCAAATCCCATAGGTGTTCTATAGGATTCAGATCAGGTGACTGTGGGGGTGAGGCCAGTTGATTTGGGACATTATACAACAGCCAAAGCTTCACAATCTCAGCAGTATGCTTAAGATCATTGTTGTGTTGGAAGCGAAATGATGATCCAATGCCAAGTTTGGAGGCACTTTTCTTTAAATTTTTTTAAGACATCAAGGTAATCATATTTGTTCATATTTGATTCTATATACTCCAACTTGCCAACACCGTTGCTCGCCAAAAACACCCCCACACCATAACTCCACCACCACCGTGCTTCACTGTTGGCACTAAGTGCTATTTTTGAAGAACTGTACAAGGTTATCTGCATACCAATTTATGATCTTTTATGCCAAACATGTAAATTTGCTTCATTGGAGAATATCACAGTCCTCCAGAACTCTGAAAACATAAGTATATGCTCTTTTGCAAAAGCTATCCGTTGGTCTTTGAAATATAAGGCTTTCTACGAGCCACTCGACTATAGTATTCGGCCTTTTTCAAGATTTTTCTAGCAGTATCCTCACAAATGTTTTTGTTAAACTTCTCATGAATGTCTGTTGGTATTTGAGTTCCAGTCAAATGCGGATTTTTTTCACCACGCATAGCATATTTCGTTTTTCTCTGATGGCGAATTTAGATGGACAACCTGAACAAGGTTTCGATGTGTAAATTCTGTAGTTTTAAAGTTATTAATAACTGCTGTTAGATAGACGAATACTGCCATCCAACGAATATGGTTATATTTCGACGACTTTTTCCATCTTTCCACATTTTTCATAATGATTTTAAGCTCAGATACTAATTTCCCTCCTTTTATTTTCCATGTCATTGAATTGCTTCTTACCTCACAAAAATATAAAAGTTATTGCGTAACAACTTTCTTAAGCTATTTTACTTGATAACTTAATGCAAAAACTTTGTTAACCTATAACGCCTGTTGATAAAAACTCTAGGAATCATAATATTCAAATGGTGAACGCAGACTTTTTCTGCCTATTATTTGCGTGCTTTGCTACAAAACCCCCACTATCTTATGTAGTTTTAATTCAAAACTAATCTCTTGCATGTTCAACATTAAAATAATAATAAACAAATTCATAAAATTTTGTTAGAAAAAAATTATATTTCTATTAAATTTTACCTTTGCTTTATGATTTGTTATGGGTGAATGCAGACTTTTCTAGCTAGTGTATATATATAAAAAAAAGCTGCTTGGCAACTGATTTCAGTCACCAAAAAAAATTGACTTTGTCAACTTTAACCAACTAATGAACTCCTAAGAATTTCGGTGCTAATTTGATATTGGGGGTAATAGCGCCAAGTTGTTTATGTTCGCCAAGATAGACGATAACATTACAATATGGTTACCTTAATATTTTTATCGTCTGGCGATGTGGTTGCCATGGGGATAATGTATATTAGAAATAACTTTTATTCGTTTTTTCCTGCTGTAACCCTATTAATTTCAGATGATTTCTTTAAAAATTTAACCATTTTCCGTGTAATTTCTCTTTCGTTTGAGTCTTCTGTTTAATTCTGTGCTATTTTCAAATATGGATATTTCTAAAATAAGTGAGTACTAGAATATTTTTTTCTTAAAAGAATAAGTGTTGTGCTTTTAATAATTGCAATAAATCGTTTACTTTTGTTTCAAAAATGTTTTTTACATTCGTTGTTTGATGAAATTCGTTGAAGGAACTTGTAGTGCAAGTTTCATATTGCAAGCTTTCACTACTTTTTAATTGATATTCTTATTAACATACATTATGTATATGTATGTTGTATATTTTAACATACATTATGTAATTATTTTATTCATAATGAAAAAAAATGCAATTATTACTATGCGTAACAATCATATAATATTCGTTATTTATAATTGTTTCTTTTAGCATTTATTTATAAATATTATTACACATTTTGTTATTTATTTATAATTGATATTGTTATTTATCTATAATTATTATAGTTATTTATAATTATTATCTTATTCATTTGTAATTATTATCTTATTTATTTATAACTATTTCTGTTGCTTATTTTTTTATAGCTATTCTTATGTTATTTATTTATAATTATGTAATAAGAGTAATCTTATACATTATTTTTATTTTTTTACAATTTGACGATTATTCTTTTTAATAATTACTATTTAATTATATTATATGATTATTATTTTTAATAACTGTTATAAAATCGTACTATATGAATATTATACATGATTACGATAAAATAATATGAGTTGTTATATGCTGCTTATAATACTATTATTAGTACATGTTACTTTTTATTACATAATATTATTATTCATTACTTATAGATTGATCTAGGTTATTCTCAATCTCTTCCTATATCCTTTATTTGAAATACATTTCAATATATTTCAAAACAATTCTTTAAAATTATTGTGTATAACTAAATTACCGCTATGCCCCCATATTGGATTCCATTCCTGCAACAAGAAGCGCTGCTTGGCGTGATCTTACCCCGAAAATCAAATTAGTTCCAGAATTTCATACAATATTACAAGGTAAACAAAAAAGTTCTTGCCGTTTGCATGTTTCCATTGAAAGAAGTGAGAATAAGTATGCAAATTCGTGTATGACGTGATTGAGAAACCGTCACTCAAGAGTAGGAATATCAGTTGTTATAAAAGCAGGTCCACTGCTCACATTCATCAATCAGAACTTGTACAGTAGCAAAGCGAAATGGACACATCGAAGGAGTTTGTTCACGGTTGTTTACTTTACGACTTCAAAAAAAAAAGTGGGCTTATCAGCCGCTGCATCAAGTTGCTGAATATGTCAAGCGTTTGGGGATAGTGCTGTCAATGAACGTACAGCAAAGCATTGTTTTCAAAAATTCAGGTCAGGAGATCTGTCCCTCTGTGATAAAGCTCGAATAGGACGACCACAGGCCTTGGATGACAAAACCATGCAGGTGGCCATTGAGGAGGACAGTAGTCAAATGTGTGGTGAACTCGCCAGACAATTCAACACTTCCAGTGAAACGGTTAGACTTCATCTGCACCACTTAGGTAAGATGTACAGGCTGAGCAAGTGGGTTCCTCGCACGCTGTTGGAAGTCCATAAGCAACAACGAGTGGCAGCCTGTTTATCATTGCTTTCTCGCTACCGTAGCGCATCCACATTCAATCGGGTGTTGATCAGTGACGAGAAGTGGGTCCTGTATGACACCCAAGCATTCCAAACATTGGTTGTCACCCCAGGATACTTTCCCATACAGAGCAAGACCACCTATGCACCCACGCAAGATTATGCTTTGTGTCTGGTGGACTTGTCGTCAAGTGGTCCACTATGAGTTGCTACCAATGGGCCAAACGGTCACTGCGGACCTGTATTTGCAGCAATTGGAACATATACAACAGGCACTGCATCAGAAGGAGCCAGCACTGGTTAATCGAAAGGGTGTACTGTTATTGCATGAGAGCGTGAGGCTGCATGTCGCGCAGGTGGCCAGGAATACAATACAGCGACTTGGTTGGGAGACTTTGTGCCATCCTCCTTAATCACCTGACCTTGCACCATCAGATTACCACCTCTTCCATTCCCTGGACAATCATCTTCATGATAAATCCTTCACCAACGAAACAGACATGCACCAAGCTCTCACAGACTTCTTTGCATCCCACACCCCTAGTTTTACTGCAAGGGGATTGAACAACTGGAGACAAGTTGACAGAAGGTGCTGGATGCCAATGGTGATTACTTCGATGACTAACAATGGGCTATGCTGTTTGTATGTCATGTTCTTTTGGGTCATTAAAAACGGCAAGAACTTTTTTTGTTTATCTTGTATATGGTACATTTTGTTTATAAACAGCCAAAACAACATACATTGCATGATAAACATCCTCTGTATCATCATTATTCAATCATGGTGAGATTTTTACTCAATTATTACTCAGAAAGTTTACATTAAAATTAAGATGAATATTAAATTACTGTAAATGCAATATAAAAACTGATTGAAAAAAAGTTTATTATTTTTCTATAAAAATTACAGTACGATTATTTCCCAACAGTAATTAAGCTGTAATGGATTGGGGTTATAATGTACAAAATATTCCATATTAATTTTTAAAAAAGGGTTCCCTCTTTATCAATACATATTTTGAAGGTGAAAAAATTAAAATTTATCTTAAAATATTATATTTCTAAAAAATAGTACCCAAACATGTCAAGAGTTTAAAAAATACAGAATTCAATACCCCTCAAACTTTTAAAGCAATCCGGCTCTTCACATTCTCAAAAACATAAATACTGTTGGAAAAAAGGCTGTGAATTCTGGTTTAAAATAAATACATACAGAAAATATTGAAATATTTTCAATTACAATTTTCCTTTTTCTTCAATTGAACATCAAAGGTTTTTTTATTACCTAAGAAATTAATGTAAAAATTATGGTTTTGATTAATAAAACGGCAAGTCTAATCAAAACTCGAAACATTTCATTTTTAATCAATCAATCTGAATCAATTTAAACAATGTATTAGTTATCAGGATAACCATATTGTACAATTTACACTACAAATATATAAAATTTTCAACGGCATATTTCGATGTACATTTTCAATGTTTTCTACAGCTAAAACATGTTGAAAATAACTCAAAAATGTTCACCTCATTTCAGTGACATACAAATTCCGAAAGAGTAAAAAAAACCTGACGCGTAGCAGTTACTGAAAACAAATAGGAATTAGACTCTTAGTTTTATAACTAAATATTCTCAAACTAGAGAATTAATCAAAATATTTACATTTCTTTCGATCACGATATATATATAAAAGCTATATTATAATATGAAACAGATTAATTTGTAATGGATTCACCAAGTTAAAGGGTTTGCGCAATTTTAAATATATTTATTTTTCATCCTTAAATATTACAAACAACTCAAAGTGTACTTACAGCACTCATGGATATTTTTCCAAAATGAACAGCAAATTTTATCAATACATAAGTTTCCTTGAATTTATTTGTTACAGGAGTGCAAACACACACATACAATATTACTGTTACTTGTCTTCCCAAATGTATCAAACATATCGTTCATACAAGAAAATTCGCATTTGATTGGTGGAAAATGAATCACATGGCAATACTTGGATTTCCTGTAAGATTAGAAATTTTTGACATAAATTTAGAATTAACACATATATTATGTTAAAGAGAAAACTTTGAGAACTTTTTGAAGTGAAACTTTTCTTCCAGAAGGCATTTAAATTCATGGGAAATTCTTCATGGGAAATTCAATATATTTTGGGAATATGTTGTATGTAATGTTCGAAGGTATATATAGTGAAAAAAAATATCCCAAGTAACAAAATAATGCTGTCTATCAGAGCCCATTTTATATTACTTTTACCATGATTCAATGTATTTAAGACTATGATATTCATTTTTAATTTTATTTGCTGAGAAAAGATATTTATAAGAAGCTTCTGTTCAAGTGTAGCATAAGGGGGAGGCCTCTTGGCGTAGTCCTTTATTTTGGTGACTAAAAGTGATCGCCAAGGTACTTTTTTCGGCACTATTTATTATTTATTTTAGAATGAATTCGATATCTCACCATGATATTTAGATAAAAATCGAAAAATCCGAAGAAAAATCGCTAAATCCAAAGTGTCCCCCTATACTACACTTCAACTGAAGTTTCTCCCCATTTTTTTTTAAATTTGAAATCAATGTTGTTTTGTTGTTGATGTAAAACTATTCAAACAAAAAAAATGTTCTTGCATTATTTCGTAAGGATGGAAAATATCAGAAATTATTTTACGTTGGCAAAATACGCTTCTTTAAGGCTTGATGGGATGTACTCTCCCACCCCTCCTCCACAAATAATAAATACATCATATACATAAACAATGGCAGATGATGTTGCTCGTCGAAGAGAAATTCGAAAACGTAAAATTCTTGAAAGTTCTGAAGCCAGACTGAAAAAGATAACTAGTGGCAATACCAAACAACATATAGGTTGCTAATTTTTTTTATTTAAATATTTTTAATTTGGTTTTGTCTTATTTTGTTGACAAAATGTTTTTGATGTCTTGTATGTAATATTTTCTTGTGTCGGATATTAATTTTTATATAGATATTTATTTATCCATAATTTATTAATTTGGGGGACAACTACAGTTTGTACTTCCTTTAGATTTCAAAGCGCTTATTTTATCGCTAATTCCATGCATATGTTCATTAACATAAGTAAGGAAGGGAACCGCTTCCTTAACTTTGGAACTTCAGTGATGTGCAAAGTCCTACAATGTTAAAATTATAATTTTTTATCTTTTAAAAGTAAGTTATAACGTTAGTTCATACTTATACTTTTAGTATAGGTATAAACTAGTTAGTTAATACTTTTTGAATAAATCAGATTGCCTATTTCTAGAACTAACTATAAATTGTTTTTTGTTAGATTCTTAAAACTTACGATTACTTTAAATTAGGATAAAAAGTGATAAACCAATTTTATGAAAATGAGGAATTTGATACCAAACTAATACAGAACTGAAAAGTAAAATAATTATTTTTTGGAGTGGATCCTAGGAAGGCACACTTCTTGGCAACAAAACTTTTGGCGATAACGTTTACAATATGGCAACCGTGCCAAATTGTCCTGATTTACACTAAGTAAAATGGTAACCCTAAAACCGGTCGAGCACAAAATCGCCCCATATCAGATGGTGGGCATTTCCACCCCTGACCTTGCTTGCTTCTGCATGTGGATGACCACTGTTTTCATTTTACCACGTTTTTCTTTTTTGAAGCTTGACAAATGGTTATTTTACCTTTTGAATGAAAGTGGTAAGAAAGTAATGATTGCTTTATGAATGAGTGAACGATTGAAAATATTTCTGTATGGTTGTCCAAAATATGAAAATATTTTGTTTGAGAGAAATGGAGATTGTTATTTCATCAGCCTAAAGCATTCACATTGGATTCCCCACTTTTGCGTTTTAGAACCGACAATTTTTCAGTTTTTCTTGTAGAAGCAGTTTTAAAAATAGTGTTTTCCTTGTAAAAACATGATAAATGGATTTTCTTCCAATAAGGTAAGAAAGTAATGATTGTTTTTTGTATGAATGAAGGATTGATAGAATCTTGGTATGGATGGCCGAAATTCGGAAAGAATTTGCATTTAATTTCTTATTTTTGATTTGATGTTTCCTATGTTGAAACATGTTTTTTTATACCTTTTTTTTTCTCTTGCTGCCGTTTTGAAAACCATGTTTTTCTCTCTTGTTTGTGTCTGATGCCATTTTAAAAAATGCATTTTCTTCCTTGTTGTCGCTGAAAACAGCAGTGGGACATCCTAGCATTTTACCAAAAAGTTAACAGAAATATTGGTACTTACATATTAGCATCATAGCAGCAAAATTTCCATCGTGAATGAATATGAAGAAAAACAATTCTCATGGTGCAGTTTTGACTACGGTGACACTAAAACGGAACAACCGAAATATTTTCTTATTTTTTTGTCAAATTTGTTTTAAAAGTCTAAACTACCTTTTAAGACCAATAAAGATTGTTGTATCATTCTTAATTGGGAGAATGTTGCTCAGTTAATGTTATGTTTTTGAAACAATTACACCATTAAGACTCAATTCCAAAAATAACTAGATCACTTAGCACATTGCATTTGGATATATTTTGCTATGTACTTTGCATGTTGTAGGTGTTTAATGCTTTACCAGTGGCATAGCATGGAGGGGGGCATACAAATAGGGGTGGCGGCAAGCACCATAATATTTGAATTCAGAAAATACTTCAAACTCCAGATCGCGCTCATGTCACGAAACTGACGGACATGAGTGAAAGCTTTAATACACACACAGATGCAGGAAGTTTATTAGTCACTATACAATCACATTCATTTTTATGTTACTTAGGCTTCTGGCAACTGGTACTGTCTGAAGTCAATGATGCTCAAAATTATTTGCAAACAGAGGGATTAAATATCCATCAATGTGCTCAAAAAATGTGTGCTTTACAGCCCACATTAGAAGCAAAACAAGAGGAATTCGTTGATGATGCTTTAATATATGCTGAAAGTTTATGTAAAGAACTTGAAATATCTTTTGAACCTTCAAAACGACTCAGGAGGAAGCATATAAGTGACGGAAGTAAGGATGTGCAGTTATCATATGAAGATGACTTGAGGCAGACAATGTTTTGTTCAATAGACAGAATAACTGCTGAAATTTGAGAAAGATTTCAATAGTGGCAGAATTTAGCACAAAAATATCCTTTAAGGCCTGAAGTGATATTGACATGGACAAACTTAACTTAGATCAAGCTCCCCAAGGCATTCATAAAGAATTCCAACTTGAGTGTATATGTCTACAAGCTTTCATAGCTGCAACAAACCCAGGCTGTAAAAAAGAACTCATTAGGTTGGGCTCTCTGGATTTATTAAAATATGTTATTGAGTCTAAACTTGGTTGGCTTACCAAACATTTTCATAATGTTGAGAATTTTTTTAACATCTGTTATCAGTAATGCCAGTTGTGAGAGAAGCTTCTCTAAGCCAAAATTAATCAAAAATTGTCTCTGATCAACTATGACCACATTAAGGCTAACAAATTCAGCTATTCTGGCAATTGAACATGCATCCTACATGATGTTGACAATTGTATGAAAGATTTTGCTATGAACAAAAAAGCATGAAAAGTGCATTTTTAACCAATAAAAAAACATTAAGCTGCTTTTTCTTTTTACTAATTTTCTTGACTAATTAAAATAGAGAGGGGACACATTTCCGGTCAGCCCCATGCGGCGAAAGCCCACACTATGCCACTGTACTTGACCACTCATACCAAGTACATATTTTTATGACCTCATTCTAGTTATCTATTGCAAAAAATGTGAAAGTACAATTTTCATTTGTAATGCAGTAAAACTTTAATTCTTATAGTAAATCTTCTTTCTGTAATCTAAATTCTTATAGTATTGAGGCCAATCTCCTAAAGAAAATTTTCTCCCTTTTATGAATAAGTTTGATACTTGTGTATTATACCTTTGAACAATTCTGCCAAATTAAAAAATACCAATAATTAAAAAAATGTTGCTAAATACCATCATAATTGTTATTATTATTGTCAGTGCACATGCATGGAACAGTTTTCCACTATTGGTGCATATCGTGGAATTTGACGATATCTTTTGATGTGACAAAATTAGTTGATTGCATTATACATAAGTAACATAAATTTTGTTACTCTCCAAAATTTTACTGTGCCTAGCAATTTCAACATCATGATAAAACAACTTAGAATTTACACAATTGCCATCAAGGAAAGAAAACAAAACATGTATCAAGTAATAGGATTTTAATACCTAGAAATAGATTATATTATTGTTTACCTCAATTAAGAACATTAATACATAGCAAATTGAATTTGATGCAATGTGCAATTCAGTGTAGGAATTTTTTAGATGGAAATGTTAAGATTTAATCATATGTTTCTAAAAATAAAGATAATGAATTTTTTATGCACATGAAACTGTTAAAAGCTCATGGTCTCTGTTTTTCATATGCAATGAACGAAAGTGTAAATTTTCAAAAAGGTTGCAATTTTCCTTTTCAGAAACTATATGATGATTGAAACATTTAATAATAAAATGTTGAAAGAAAACCATTCAGTTATAGTTTTTATCTTGAATAAACCACCATACAAAACTTTTGTGTTCTGAATATTGTTAATAATTTTAAAGCATATGGATAAAGGAACCCTTTTTTTCCCCTGCTTTTTCAAACTTATAAAATTAGATGAAAAGGAGGGGAATGCCACTAATAAACTATCAGAATTTTTGAATTTAAAAATGAATTTACTATAAACGTACATGAATGCTGTTTAATGGACTCAGACGAAATACATTTACAACATTTATCTCATTCAAATAAAGCACGTAGTATTTATTATACTGAATTTTTCTGTAATATATTATCTCCTACTGGGTAACCATTTTTTTTTAATTATTCAGAAGCAATATGGCAATTATTGATAATTTTTCTGCACATCAATTTATTTTTAAAAGACTTGGAACACTTTTATTCCTATCTAGAAATAAAAATGAAATATATATATATATAAGCTATAAAGATTTTTTTCAAAAAGTGCAGTATCTTAAGAAAAATTGATGTTTTATTTTCTTAAATTGCTGGGACATTTTCAAATCTGAAATAGAGTTGGAACTGTATTTGAAGTTAATCAGAAATTATTCTCTGAAAAGCAAAAATCTCTACCACATTGTCAATAGTTTTGCCTGCTCACAATTTTTAACACAGTAGTTTAGAGCTAATAATTTGATGATTTTTATTTATTGTATTTAGCATGCAGAAAAACTTCTTTTTATCTCAGAAAATAAAACTGAGATTTAAAAACCAACTTTTTGGATTTGTAAAAAAGAGATTGGTTAATATTTAAAAGCTCAAATGAAATGACTTTCATAAAGCCTTTCAGCAATATTTGAAATATTAAAACAGTTGCATAATGCACAAGGTGAACTATTTTGAAAATGATAACTAGTGAGACTAATTTGGTAAATTTTTACATCTTCAGGTTGAAGAATTTTAAATCATTCCTTGTATGTTTGTTATGAACAAGACACTTATATTGCATTGATTTATAAAATTATTAAAAGGTATTTTAGAATTCTTTACAAAAGGCCTAAAAATAACAAATTTTAAAATAAAAAAAAGAGTATGATTCAAAAATCCTAGAGAATAATGAAAAAAGAAAAAAAAAACCTAATATAAATTTCTTTAAACTGGATATTACTGAGATTTCTGTTCTATAGCATGGTATGTAAAATTATTTCATCAAAATCTGGTCTCAAATCATGAACCTATTTAAAGTGTATAAGGCAAAGTAAAAAAAAAAAATTTAAGAATTGATTTGATTCTAAAACATCAATAAAAGCTAAATGTGAGGGTTGGAGAGAGGCAACACTATATATGTACAATTTTATTTATAAATGTGTGAGAAATTTTATCTTAGTCTCATATGAAATGAGTTTTATTCAAGAATTAACAATTTCTTCTTTTTTTATTTCATGGAATATTTATTTTTTCTGTTATAAATACAAATGAATAGATAAAAGTAAAATATCTCACAGTGTTTGTTATAGATTCAAAGGATTAATGGTACATATTATTATATAAAACCTTGATTGAGAGAGAGATAACTTTTCTTGGAATCTCATTTTCACATAATTATAAATACTTGCATATAAGTCATGTACAATCCGCTAATTTTATCCTCCAAACTTCTTCAATAGAGAATTAACTTAGCTTTTTGTTGTTCCCTGATTTTTTTCTCTCGTTTCAGAAAATAATGCAATTAATTCTGGAAATAATGGAGAAAGTCAATCTACAACCACCTCTTTTAATGAAAGAAGTCATGAAAATATTTATGGAAATAGTTCTCAGATTTATGATGATGTGTCTAATTCTGAAGATGATGATGTTTCAGTAGGAAATTTTAACACATTAAATGAAAAACAAAATTATGAATATCAGTCTAATGAATGTAGAAGTAGGTTGACAGCAAATGACTCTCAACGTCCACTTTCTATCAATGATGATTTTACTCGTTCATGTTCACCTGATTACTACACGTTCCCAAAAAAAGTATCCGATGCTGAAACACGATCTTTTGGTAGAACTAGGTCTGATGTTCGACGTAATAGCAGTTGTGCTCAACTAATGATGGAAACATTGCAGTTTTCTTCTTTCTCCTCAACATTTCTGCGGTTTTGGATTGCTGTTTTTGTAGCTTTTTGTATTAAATTGTTTATGCTGTCAGCAGTACTAGATGTTAAGGTAAGTAATTGAAGTTTGCTGAAATAAATGATACATTTATATTTATTTTAGTGTACCTGTGGATCATGTGGAAGTATTTTAAAGTAATAAATTATAAGTATGTAAGAAATTAATTCATTGCATCCATTGAAATTTAAATCTATTATTCAAGACATTATAAAAATATTCCAGGCTTTTAAATTCATTCATTTATTACTAACGTAGTATTCTAATCTTTTATAGATGTCTTCATCTGATATTAACCCTTAACTATGAGGAATGCTCTAAAAGTAAGTTTAGTCATTTTGTACATAAAATCAATGTCAAGAAACCTTTTTGGTTAAAATCAATGATCAGTCCTTTCTGAAAATTCTTTAGAACTTATTTCACCTTTGGTTTCTCAATAATGCCAACTTCAACACAGAAATAGAGCGAAAGTAGTGTCCTTTGCTATATGGAATCTTGCATTTTCATCGAAGAACAAAGCTCCTTACACAAGAATTCTGGTCTCTTACATCACATTGTGGACTTTGATTTCTTTCTTTCATGACTTATCTTAGATATGTCAGTTTGCTACTTATCTCTATTTTTTTTTCAATCTACCAATGTACAACTGCTTCTCTGCTCTCACTCCTTCAGTCTTGAATTCAAAAAAAAAAATTTAGTACTTATGTACTAGCATCACTGCAGCAAAATTTGTGCAACAGGAATCACACACCACAATATAAAAAACAAAGATTCTTACATGTTTTATTTGGAGGAGGGGGAAATTATTCTCATGGCATGCAATTCTGAATGTGGTGATGCTAATATGTAATTTCCAAAATTTCTTTTGTTTTTGCAAAATGTTTTCTTGAATTGTTTTGCAAAAATGACAAAAAACTTATTTTCAGAGCATTTCTTATTAAATGAAAAGTGGGCTATATCAGTAGGTATATCAATAAAATCCAGTGGATCATGAAGATTGACTTAATTCCTGCCAAGTGTATACAAATCAAAATACACTTATTGAATGCATTATTACTGAAACATTGCACAATTTGGTGTCATTTATCTGGTCAAAAATAACTGACAGGGTTGTAGGTGTACTTATTAATTTTATCAATTATGGTGAATAGTCTATAACAACATAATTCTGTTTCAATTGAAAAAATTTTTAGATTTTGTCTTCTTTTTTTTTTTTAAGCAACAAATTTGTTAAATATTAAATTGAAAAATTGCACATTAATCAAAAATAGTTCAATTGAATTTCATGGTCTGATTTTCAATTCATATAAGTTGTTTAATCATTGGAATTTTATTAATATTGCGTTTGAAAAATTGTTTCCATTTGTGTCTTATAATATTATTTAAAAACACACACAATCTTAATTTGATATACTTTACTTATATTATTCATATCTCATCTCCATTTTTTGATGTAACAATGTTATAGATGTAATAATAGTATCATTTTTTCATTTCTTCCAAAAGAGATATCAAACCTATTCAAGAATGATTATAAATTGTTTTGAAGTTTGTGAATTTTGGATATGTTATCAGTTTTTCAATGGTTTTAAATCGTAATTCAAAATATCAACAGAAATTTTTTAAAACCATATTTGAGAAAAATATTAATCAGCCAGAATTGTTTACTTACTGTGGGACTAATTTTGGAAAAATTCTAAAGAGTTCTTGCTTCAGAAACTTTTTTGAAAAAGTCGTAGTGAAAGATATCATGATGAAAACACATCTTCATTTTTAAAATAAAATATCAAAATGTTTTTATCAGATCGTAATTTTTTAATGTTTTTTTCAGTATATATATATATATACATCTAGGCTTTCTCCCATACTGTTTTTTTCTAACTTATATATATTTATATGTTTAATCAAACATTCAGAAGAAAGCAATCATTTCAATGGCTATCTGTAAATTTTTCTTTTATTTATTACTTAAAGAAATTTGATTTTAATAATTATATATATGTTTTTTTTAAAGGATTATTTCTATTATTTCATTACTAAATGAATTCTTTGTTAATTAAAAAGTATATCGTCTATTATTTTTGATCAGAATGAATTTTAGAGACATTTTTAAGCTAACTATATGTAACGATTGATTCATGAAAATCTGGAATCTATTTTATTATTTTAGATTCTTAGAAACTAACTATTATTAAAAAAAATGATGAGTGTTTTTTGTTTTACTCTTAGCATCAGAATCACATTAATAATTTTTTAATTCTAATGCAATATTTTTTTTTAAGTCATACATTGAAATTTGAAGTTATATCTTATCTGTGAGAAGGAGGGGAAGATAGAACAATAATTTTACACTAAAAAAAACATGTTCTGGCTATAGAGAGGGGAAAGAAAACTGTCTTAAATCAAAAATAAGTGGAATGGAACAAATTTCGAAAAAGGGAAATTTTTTGACTTAATTTTTGAAATAACTCACATTGTGCACGTACAAACACACGCACAGAAATGCTGGTGTCATGAGGAAAAGAGAAAGCCAGAGGAACTCCAGGCTAAGCAGTGGAGGGGGTTGGAAGACATTTTGAAAATGAGTATTAGAAGTGCTGATTTTGTGAAGGAAAGAGAAAATTTGTAAAAGTAGAGGTAGCCTGTGCAACGCCGGCCGGGTCATGCAGCTAGTCTTCATTTTATACTCTAGTAGCTCAGTTGCAGTAAAAGTGTTTGGAAACTACATATTTTTGAAGTTACTGTTCTAAACATTTAGGTTTTGTCACTGTCCAAATATAAATTTTCAAAATAATACTATTTTTATAGAGCATCAATAAGAAGAAAATTCTTTAAAAATAAAGGATAGAAACCTATTTGAACATCTAATTAAAATTTTAAAAAAAAATTTTTTTTGGTAAATTGACTAAAGGAAGATTTAATGCCAATTTTAAGAGAACATACAATAATTACTTTTTAGTTTATATAAATGTTGCTAATTATTTTAGTTGTTTGTTGATTAAAAATGTTATAATGGTACATTATGAAAATGTTTAAAAAATGATATTTTGATTCCTTAAAATTAAGCTATGAATGTAGTAATCTACTTTGAGATTATCTTTAGATGAATTAGAGCTGCAAAAAGTTGTAAATATGTGTTAGTGAAAGAGGTAAATATTGCCATATACTTTTTTGTTCCCCAAAGTTTATTAATGTATTGATGTGTTTTGAATTTTTTGTTTATATATAAATGTACTTCATCAAGAATATTTTTATTTATTACATAATTCAATGCCATTAAATTTTAAATATGTTACAAAAATATATATCAAATCCCTTATTAGTATGTTTATGTATCAAATGTTTATGTATCTAAATCTCAAATACAAAAATTGCATGTATAGAAATTTTGAAGTATTTTTTATTTTTGTCCAGTTTTACTTAAAAAGGAAAAATAAATTTTCTTATATTTTTTATTTATAAAATGAGTATATGAACAAAGCAATAAGTTGAAAGTAATTTGTTTTGTTATATGTAATTGTGTGGGTTCAATTTATATTTAAAAAAAATTGTTATAGCTGAGATTTTTCAAATATAGAATGTTAAAACATTGGATTAACCACTGGAGTTGTTTTAAGTATTTTTTAATTATTATACTTTATATATTAATTTATGTATTTTTTTCCTTGTTTATTTGAAGAATTTACTCATTCCTTTTGTTCTACTGGAAGCAACTTTTTATCCATTGTCAAGATTTGAAACACAAGTATGTTTTTTCTTTCTTTTTTGCCATAATCTAATTTGTATATAATTCTTATCTGTATTCTTTATAAAAGTTTCTTCGTTCTTAATCTTAGTATACTCTTCTCCTGTTTGACTGATAAGATCTGTTCCTCAGAAAGCCCTATAAATTGAAAATTAAACTAAAATGGGCATAGTTTAGTCAGTTATTAATACTGCAATTCTTATTCTCATCTTCAAAATGCAATACTTATTTCTCACAAAAGTTGTATTGTGCTTTAAAAAATAATTCTACAAAAAAAATTACATTTTTAAATTTGTTTGAATGTTTTTTAAGTTTAATATATGGTGTAATATCTCAATTTAACAAACTTTTATTACTATATTTACATGCATGATTAAAAATATTTAACATGCATGCTCAAAACCATCTTGATTCCTCCAAATGTTCCCAGAGAAAATCACTCTTGCCCTTTCTGAAGTGCCTTAAGCCACCCATTACCTTAGGCAAGAAAAGAAACCCCAGGTATTCATCAGGGTCATCTAGCTGTACTCTCTCTGCTCACTCCACTGCATATGCAACGTATATTATAATGATTAAGATTACGAAAGCACAGCAGAAATTGAAATTTTTTTTAAATCAGTTTAAGGAATTAGATGTAAACAAGACCTCTTTGATATTATAGAACTTTTTTAACCCTTTTTGCTGGCATATATATATCTTTCCATAGTGCAATCCTTTTTTTTTTTTTTTTGCATTGTTATCAGTAAAACTTTCAAAATCTTTGGAATGCAATAAAATTACGACCCCCAATACACTGCATACATGTGCCTATGTGAAAAATGATGGCACTAGGGTGCAGATTGCGTAAATTTTAATCAGCGGTTAAAGGTTAAGAGATGAAGAATGTCTTTTTTTAATTTTTGACTTCTAACTGAGATATATTTACTTTAATGTCAGTTTGAAAGAAAAATAAGAGAGGTTGTTTGAAATTATAGTAAAAGATATGAAATATGTCAAATGAAAAATTTCACTTATCATTCATTCTGTAAATAAAAAAAAGAACTATTTTAATGTTTTATTATTATTATTTTGAATAACATTCTGAAAGTGCAACATAACCAAAAGCATATTTTATTTAACAAAAAAGAAAAGTTATGAAAAAATTAGTTTTTAATATTGAAGAAATAAAATAGATAAACATGTTAAAAATTAGACAAATTATTCCTAATGATTTAATGAGAAACAACCAAACCTGATAATCTAAAAATTTTCTTATTAAAGCAGGCTGTATAAAATCTAAAAATTGTATGCATGTTTTGAGGATTACAAGTGTTCAATATAATTTTAATAATTTTAATGTTCAATAATACAAGTTTGTAACTATAACTTCCCATACCCAACCCTTCTTCCTCTAGTTTTTAACAACTCCAAAAATATTATCTGTCAAACATTTCTGTTAAAATGAAAGCATGAAAATTTTTTATCATTCAATTCCTTTGATTAAACATTCATATGTATTTTTTGCAAATTAGATATATTTATTGTTAGGAATGTGATCAAGATGGAGAGATTTGTATTGGTCACAAAATATAAAATATTTTCTTGGGTTTGAAAATGTGTAATTGAAAAAAAAGTCATTTATAAATTTGATTGCATATGCATTTTATAGGCTATATAATATTTTTTTATATACTTAAGTTCGGTAAAAACTATCTTGTAATTATACATGGTTAAAGTAACTGAGACATAATAACTTGTTTTTATACAGTTATAATTCTAATCTAGAGAAGTATAAATTGATCCAGATACCCAATTAGATTTAAATTAGAGAATTGTAAATATAAGTCATTTAAATAACTCTGAATAAATGTGCATAATTATTATATTTTGTACCTAAAGATGCTATCCTCGGAGAATGTGTAGGAAAATTTTTTAACTCTTACACACTTGGAAAGGGTATTTTTATCAATTCATTTTTGAATTAATCCTCTTATCTCCTTCAGTTGTCAAAACTTTAATATTAAAAAAAAAGAATTTTATTTTATTTTTTTTAATTATGGGATTATAAAAAAGCACTGACTTCAACAAAAGTAACTGTACTTTGCATTAAATTCTCCAAAATAATAAATGTGATGATTTTATACTGCATTATAGACAATATTTTTTATAACTTGATAGTAATATTTTTTTTTAATTTAGTTTTTCTTATTTGCTTTCTAAAAACATTTGATTTATGTTTGTGCATTTGTTTTGAAATTTAAAAAAATATCTTAAATGTATTTAAATTTAGTAAAAATTATTTGTAGAAGTATTGTTTCAAATTCTGTACTAGAATGTGACAAGCATATCCCCAAAATATTCATATTGTTTCCGTAAGTTTAAGTTAAAATTGCATATTTTATTTCAATGTTTAAATATGGTTCTGTCGCATATGATTTCTGAAATTTACATAAATCATTAACAAATGTACTTAAGATAGATACACCAAATGAATATGCTTACTTTATTAAGTTTTGTTTAGTATTTTAGATAGTATAGAGGAGGAAAAACTGTTACTTTTTACTTCAACAAATCATTTTTTATTCAGTTATCAAGACTTTCTTACACTTTCCTTGGTTACTTGTTCTTTTAAATTGTGTACTTTGATGTTTCATTATTGTGTGTAATTCAGTTTATTTCAATAATTTTATTTGCAGAATTTTCTTTAAACTCAAAATTGATACTCCAAGCAATATTTTAAGATGGTAGAACATACATTTGATAAAAAATACTATTCTAAAGATTTGAACTTTCTATGTAATAAACCTTTTATAATTCTTAGTACTTTTTATAAAAATATTGATCTTCATGTCACAAAATGTCTTAATAATTAGCATCAACAATTTTAACTTTTTTGATGTATTACTATATTTATTACTCGGTTTGTTATGAGTCTTGCAGATTTTTTTTAAATATGCTTTTTGTACTTAGAATGAATATTTCTTTGAGTAAAGGTACTATGTGTCTTTTGAATCTTAAAATATCCATTTTTCCATCTGGTTATGTAAACATTAGCTGTTAGTTAAAATTTTATTTTACCACATTTTTTTAAAAAAATTTTATTTCCCCCCCTAATTTTTTTATAAGAAATGCCATTTTATTTTTTAACTTGTTTTTCTGTTTTTGCTATTTTCTGTTATAATTATAGATGAACTCCTCTTACAAAAGTTTTTAAAAAAATTAATAAAGCATAAAATATCAAGAAATCCTATTATTGCAGAGTTGCTGACTTCACATTTTTTAAAAGCAAGAAGCTATTATTTTTGCATTTTCCTTCCAACTTGGTGTTAAAATCCACTATGTTTTCTCCCATTTATAAAAATATGCTATTAGGATTTTTTTTTTATTTAAAAATTGAGAAAATAATCTTAAGACTTTGTTAGGCTTTAATTTGTTGTAGTAAAGATTAACTCTTTTCAACTCGAATGAAATTTAGTAGCTACATTTTTTTTAACTCTATTTTTTGTGTTTATTATTATCCTAAATTTTAAACACCTCATCATCTTTTTTATATATTATGTCAAATAAATTAAAACTATTTTTTTTAGTTGCTAAGAATTATAAGTGTGATATTAAATAGTAATTAATTCATTGTATTTAAATATTGTTAGTTTACTATATTGGTGTTGTAATTCACCTGTAACAACTTTATTATGGAATCCGTATATCTGTTAAAACATGTGATCCTAAATAAATGCAAAATATTTTTATTTTTCCACATTATCTTTCTTTTTTTTTTCTTTTCTTTTTTTTTTTTTTTTTGTATCATAAATTTCACTTAGTATAAAGATAAAACAGTCAGTTCCCTTCCCCCTCTTCCTAGTCATCAGTTTTATTTGCAATATTCTTCTAATTAAATTAGTTTTAAAATTCAATTAAAGTGGTCAAATTTAAATAAAATTATGTCATATATGCTTATTATGTAATGGACTTGTATTGAAATGTATGTTTATTGCTAACCATTCAAATCCTTGAAAGAGGCAGTTCATGTACAGAAACTCTGCTGTGCGTATGGAGCTGGATAAGATATACAAAGATTAGCATCGCAGTATACATACAAATTGTGCACTAAAAGTGCCACCTACAAGTATTAAAGGAAACAAGACTTTAAGTAATAGAATTGTGCTCCCCCTCCCCTTTTCTATCAGAAGTTTTAATATACTTCAACAAAGAATATGGAAATCCATCAAGTATGTCTATAATTTTGTCAGAGAAAAAGGTATGGAGCTTACAGAAGTTGCAGATAATTCTTCCAAGAAGTCATTACTTATGACAGACAAAACCTAACCATAGAGATGCAAACAGGGAATCAGTGGATTACACCATCCTTGTCACCTCACTCAACATGAGGATAAATATGGTGTGTGCTGAATAATGAAGAATCACAGTGACACATTAAAAACCCTTGTATAAGAGTTACAGTCAATCAAAATTCTGAGTCGGCTCATTTCATTTGATGATTCCATGCACAACAGAGGTGGCAACTTGGTATCCAAGATTGTAATTACTTTTAACGGTTATATTGTAGAGGTACAAGCTTGTGCAATAGTGAATGGATAAACAAATGTAACAATGTTGTATTTTCTGTGGAACTGCAATTTTGCCTTCAACATTGTAATGGTTATATTGGAGTATTGATTGATTGTATGGCTTCTACAATGGCAGACCTGTTCCTTCCTCTGATGTTATGATTTGAAGTTTCATTAAATTTTACTTTCACCTCTTCCCCAAAACATGTATTGCTATTACACTATTACATATGTAAAGCTTGGGAGCATGTTCTCTATCTTCAAGATTTGTGTACAGCTAAGATTCAACAGAACAATGCATTTGTCATGCAATGATTCAACCATTTTTCATAGCTTACTGAGTCACTTAGTTGACTTTTGTCTGCCTAATTTTTTTTTAAATTTTTTTTTGCCCATTTAATACATGTGGGAAGTGACTGGCAAACAACAGGCCAATTATATACCATCAAGAGAATTTTGGTAAACTGTAAAAGCAACATAAAAACTAATCTACCTTAAGAAACATTAAAAGCTTCTTTATGTTAATGCCAAGGAGTGTCACAGTAGTTATTGCTAACCATGGAAGCTACATAAAATATTGATTTTCTATATTCCATATCATTCAAATAGTGCTTCTATTTTAATCATTTCAACTTCGTGTTGTATTTTGAATAACCATCAAGGTCATTAGTTTAAAAGAATCTATCGAAATATAACAATATAGGGTTGATAAAAGTACACTGATTTATGTTCCCAGTTTAATTATAAAATGCAGATAATGTTCGAAAATACAGAAGTGCATTACAATGTTTCAAAAAGCTAATTAAATTAGTAGATTTAGAATATAAGAAAAAGAAATGTTTGTGTACAGTCGATATATCAGTTAATTTTTTAAATGAGGAGTTCGAAAATAACAAAAGTTCTAAAGAGCAATAAATAATTTTTCTTTAATTAAAGTTAGATTTTTTCTTAAAATGTATGAAAAGTTGAAGTTAGTTTTCTTAGAATGTTTTTTCTAATATGGGGTAATAACTTTGAGTAATAGAAAAGAAAGAAAAGATAAATAAAGAAGTTATAAAAAATTTTAAGTCTGCAGCCGTGTGGTATGTGATATCTATATGAACTTGTACCAACATCCCACGAAGACTATCGTTTTGGCGTGATCGGTAACGTACTTGCATTCGTTTGGAACGGAAGGTACCCAGAACGAACCTTCCCTCCGACATTGGTGACCCGGACGTGATATGAACCTTCTATACCCTTCGCGCGCCGCAGTCGTGGCGCCATCTATCCACCGCAAAAGCAACCAAACCATCAAACATTGACGCAATTAAAACCATCAAACATTGACGCAAATAAGCAGTCTCACACAAGTGACGCAACTGCTTGCATGCTCGCCACGAATATGGTATCGTGCGTTCGCCTATTCGCTGAAACACTGGCAGGGGAGTGTGCAGCGGTGGGATATCTATATGAACTTGTACCAACATCCCGCGAAGACGATCGTTTTGGCGTGATCGGTAACGTACTTGCATTCGTTCAGAACGGAAGGTACCCAGAACAAACCTTCCCTCCGACAAATCCATGCTAAAATGAGAGAATAATTCTTAGATGTGTTGCATAAAAATAACCTGTTTTAGAAAATTATCAAATCATTAGAGTCCAATTTTCTATTAAAAATTGTGTTGATGTGTCTTGGAACTATGTAAACAGAACTTGGAACATGCCAAAACAGGATGTGCATGACTTCCCTCTAATCATGCACCTTTATATTTACAAGAAAGTGAATTGTGGTGTGAGAGAGTGTCATTTGAATATCAACAACCAAACTGTGCAACATATTAGTGAGGGACTATAGGAAATATTTCACTTTTCAAATGCCATCATGCATGGATTGAAGTCGAGTTGTTAAGTAAGGAGTTTTACATTATATTTTACAAAAATTCTCTCTTCCTGCCTCTTTTTCTGCCCTCCCCCTCAAAAAACTGCATGTAATGTTTTGGCATGTTAAGTCAATCGAAAAATACTATTGTTAAATGGATAAAATGAAATTGCGATTTTGTTAAATTTATTATTTATAAATTTGTCATTTTAATAGAGCTTCATTGTTTGTAATACATTTTTTTGTAAATCTTTTAAAAAAGAATTTTCTCACCTGAATTTAGGCTGCTTCGAGACCAATGATTTCTTTTCTTTCTGGAGTATTACTTCTATGTGGAATTCCTTCAGTGTTTATGTCATCAATAAACTCTGTGTGCAATTTCTTTCAAAGTTTTGTTGTAGACTTTTGTGTATACCTGTTCTCATTTGTATTTTTTCATTTTATTTTTGAAATATTTGTATAAATAATAAATTGCAACAATGTGGTGTCAAATTTTATATAATTATATATTGATATTTTCCATTGTTGTCTTCCAGATTTATTAATAAAATAATTTATATGAATAAATATTTAATGAATTTTAATTTTTCTCCACTGTTTAATCTAATAGATTGAAACTAAGATTTAAATTAAGAGCTTATATGTCTGCTTTTTACAATTTTGCACCATTTTAAAATATATAGAGGTAATGATGTCTTTCATAAGTTAAAATAATCTAATAAATAATAATTTTAAGATTAATTAGCTTTTATTACATATGGTTTAATAATGATAACATTATTAGAAATATCAAACACTCAACAGTTTTATACTCATAAAATACTCATTTTCTTTAGATTATGATAGACAAGCTGATAGTTAAATTATTACCTTTGTAAATCAGAACAGAGCATAAGTTAATTCCTGTGTGTGATTCTACTTACTTTAGATAACTCCAGTAAAGCATATAAAGGGTGTGTTTTTTTTAATTCCGTAAATGGGGTAAAATTAACAAATGTCTATATTTGTCTTTAAAGTAAATGTGGTATCCCCCAAAATATGTATATTATAAATATATGCATTATTCATCAACCGTTCAATTTGATTTTTTTGTTCATATCGGAGTTATTAGACAAGATATTCTGAAGAAAGGTAAAATACCAAGCAAAGAAATATTTGAATTTGCATTAAGTGTAATGAATGTTTCATGTACATTGTCAACGAAATAAGTTCAAGGATCTAATAATTCATAAAATACATTGTTTCTTAGAATATTCTTGATAATTACTACCAAATACTCGTTAGAAAAAAATGGAAATATTAGGTTGAAGGAAAAGAAATCCATTATTTTTTCATGAAATTCAAGATTTTATTTAACATGTTTCGGATTGTTCGATTTGGATCAAATATGCACCGTTTTGTTGTATAATTTGTTGCCGTTTTAAAGGTAGTTTCATAATGCCTCTATCATAGAAGTCTCGGTCCTTATTGGCGAAAAATTCTAGTAATCGATTTTCACAATCTCTTGATTCCAATTATTATAATAGAAGCATTTTTCACAAAAGGAGAACATTTTCAAAAAAGGTTATTCTAAGTTAATTTTTTGCCGAAATATAATTTTTTTTTTTGTCAAAACGTTCTTAAAACAAATTTATACATGTATTCTAATCTAAAAGGCACTAAATATCATGAAAATTGTCCATTTATGCGCTTTTTTAAAATCACGGTTCCGAACGTAGTCTGATACCTTAATCAGACTAATATCTTTTTAACTAATTGATATATTGGACCGAATTGGGAATCTAAACCATTCTCGAATCCATCTGAACCCACACAAAAAATGTCATCAAAATCGGTCCAGCCGTTTAGGAGTTCAGTCATATACACGCGCACAGAAGAATTATGTGTATAAAAAGATTTTAAAACGCTAAAAAGCATGATTCGTCTGCATTTTTGTAACAATGAAGACCCGGTTTGGCTGAAAATTGATTTTCGAAGCCAGCTTACGTAATTTTTATAACAATAATGTTACAACAATGCAGGTATAAGTTTTTGATCACGTTTAGTATGGCAACTTCACCCCTCATGATCTTATTTTTAAACTCATCTACCTGTTCTTACTTTCTTCCAAGTGGTTACTTAAAACTTCCCTTCAATAACCGCACGCAGTTATCTTAGAGGTATCGTGTAACGGACTTAAAAATATTATTCTCTTAATACTTGTTATTAAAGAAACCCTTTTCTCTCCTCGTTCCGTCGAGATGCGGCAGACGGTTGAAAGACGGGCTTTGCTGTCATGGAGATGTGACGTCATTTTCTCTTCGTTTTCCTATGAAAGCGAAACAGAAACTAAATCAACTGGGAGAGTGGTTTCCCACCCACCCCTCCATCAGCGTTGTTGCGCTGCATTTAATGTGGACTGCTTTCTAATTTTTATGTACTTCAACAAATTGTTCTCTGTTAAATTTATTCTGATGAGTGGATAATAGAATTTTCTCTAAGGTTCCACGTAAATGTATAACCGTTACCCCAATGCAGGTGAATATTGCGTTGAATGTTTTTATTGTTTTAATTAATATATTTTTAACTAATTGCGATATCGGTCCAAATTGTGAATCTAAACCATTATCGAATCCACTTAAACCCACACAAAAAATTTCATCAAAATCGGTCCGGCTGCTTAGAAGTTCAGTCACATACACACGCACAGATTTTTATAAAGAGTGTTTTTTTTCCAGGTATAGAAGTTTAAGTTGGCATTACTTTCCAAGATGGCGACCGATTTAACAGCTGTCAAGTGATTTATTCTCAGTTTGGTTTGGCAATTCATCAAAACGATCATCAAGCAAGGCGTAGATTCGTCGAATGGGCTCAAAACGAGATTGCCGTTGTTCCCGATTTTCATAAGCGAATTTTGTTCAGCGATGAAGCGCACTTCTGGTTGAATGGCTACGTCAACAAACGAAACTGCTGCATTTGGAGTGAAGCTAATCCACAAGTGTATGTCGAAACACCGTTACCTCCAGAAACACTGACTGTTTGGTGCGCTTTGTGGGCTGGTGGAATCCTTCTTCAAAAACGATGAAGGCCACAACGTTGCAGTCAATGGTGATCGGTATAGAGCCATGATTACTAACTTTTTCATTCCTGAATTGAACAATCATGTCCAGGAGCTGTGGTTCCAACAAGACGGCGCAACATGTCACACAGCTCGTGACACAATCGATTTATTGAAAGACACGTTTGATGACCGCCTAATTTCACGTTTTGGACCTGTGAATTGGCCTCCAAGATCTTGTGATTTAACACCGCTAGACTATTTTCTGTGGGGCTATGTAAAGTCATTGGTCTATGCGGATAAGCCACAAACGCTTGACCATTTGGAAGACAACATTCGCCGTGTTATTGCCGATATACGGCCACAAATGTTTTAAAAAGTCATCGAAAACTGGACTTACAGATTGGACTACATCCGAGCCAGTCGTGGCAGTCCTATGCCAGAATTCATATTTAAAATGTAATGCCACAAGATTATCTTTCGAATAAAAAAAAAAATTCATGTCAATCGAATAATACATCGTTGTTTTATTGCAATTTAAAGTTCTATACCTCTAAAAAAACACCCTTTATATAAAGATAAGCACATCGGTATGAACTGCCTTTTTATTCGCTGCAATTATTGAAGTTTTATAGGTGAGTATTTATATGTGAACAATTTACCTTTTTTAATTATAATTTTTTTGTTTTGGAAAGAAGGGCAGCATTTTCCATTTTTGTCCGGGGTGACAAAACTGCTAGAGCCGTCTTTTTTCCGTGCTCGATATTCTCTCATTTTCACTGATGGAGATTTGACAGTAGCACGTAATGAATTTGCAATATTTTTCTGGGTTTTTTTTTTCGTCACTTTTTTTTATTGGACTTGCTGCTAGTTTTTCTTTGTTTCACGAAACTCTTTTCTACTTTGTGCATTTGATTTAGGCATTCTGACTAGAATTATTATAGTATTTCAACACAAATAAAAGTCAAAAAAGCAAATTAACAGCCGAAAACATCGCAATGTAGCAAACAATCTAAGAAAATATTTTTAAAAAGAACGCTTTTTCTGCGAGAGCTATTTTGTCTACACCGCAATGTAACTGCATCTCATACAACCGTTGACAATGTTCTCGGGTCTGGGGGAAAAGAACCCCCAATAGGAAGATCGGCAAGTTGACCAATCGGAGAAGAGATCAATCATCCAACTTTTTCATGGATATGACGCAAGTCGCGTGGTGTCTCGGCTCCCCCTTTTCCTCCCCTGTCGTCATGGTGACGATTCGGGGGATGGGAGGCGCTGACTACTTCCGTTCGCTTTTTCACTGTTACGCAAAAGTGGGTGTGGTAAACCCGTCCATGGGTCCCCTTAGAATAGTTTAGAGAGTCTGCCCAGGCAGTCAGTTATGTTTCTTTCACTACATGGGCAAGTTTCTCATTCACTCTCGAGAGCAAAAAGTTTCACTTCAAAAATCGAGTATTACTTGTCTGCACTGAACGTTTCCATTTAGCTAATGCACCATTGCCATCGAAATATGGAACATTACACTTCCGAACTAAGTGGTTCCTTTTATGTAATTCACAGGATATTTTGTGGATAAATGGATAGTTACGTTTTCCCCTGCTTTGGCTTGGATGCGCAGTAGTATCTGCTCAGATGTCGATTTCGTCATTGACCGTAGATCAAAATTGCGAGGCGGACGTAAATATTGAGATAGAAGACTTTATATCGTGCAGTAGACAGCTAGTAAATCATTCCATCAATCAGTCATTTGGGAAATATTTAACAGTATAAACTTCAGCTCGGTATTGAAAATATTCAGTCTATCCTCAGGACTAAAACAATGTCAACACTTATGTTTTAATATTAAAATATTGATGTTTTTTAATTTTCAGAATCTATTTAATATTCATTATCGATTGCTTTCGTCTTTTGTTATTGATTGAAATAAAACATATTTGAGCAGAAGAGCACGAGTTGAATTCTGTATAATAAAATTTTTATTTAAAAAATCAAAACAATCGTAATAATATTGATTGCAAACATTTTATCAGACAGGATTTGAGGTTTATTATTTTTATAAAATTAGATTTAAATGTTCTCTGTTCAATACTTAGGCTGAGATCAGTACAAATAAAATAAGCTATGATATTCATTGATTATGTACTTAGGATTTATTTCATAGAAAACATATTTTAATCACTCCAGTTTCTTTACAATAACTGACAGTTGCATGTAGTTATTAAAAAAATCAATTTGTTTCAATAAATATAGAAAGAGAAAAAATTAGGTAAAATTTTATTTGTTGATATGTGAGCTAATGTTTACTCTTTTCTTATTCTTTCAGATCAATAGTTGGCACACTTCAACCCTTATCTTGTATTGTTATGGATTTGAATAATTTTTTGACATAAAAGGAAACTGAAAACATTTAAAAGGTACTTTAAATACATATATAGACTATATAACAGTGGTTAAAGTGTAGTATAGGGGGGGGGGGCACTTGGCGCAGTCTTTTTTGGCGACTAAAACCGGTCGCCAAGGTACTTTTTTGGAATTTACTATTTATTTTAGAATGAATTCGATATATCACCGTGACATTTAGAAAAAAATCACCAGATTCAAAGAAAAATCGCTGAATTCAAAGTGGCCCCCTATACTACACTTGAACTTATAACGGTTTTTAATTTTCTTCAAGTTAACAAGTTAAAACTAATGTTGTGCATCCATGATAAATGCTTTGATTTATAAATTACAATCTGAATTCCTGTTATCGACATGGATTATTTTCATTGAGCATGTTTATCTCATTCTTGTATCATAAGTAATTATTTTTGATAAATTTCTTGAAAAAAGCAACATATTAAAAATTGTATTATTAATATAAATCATGAACTATGTTTTCTACAGGCAAAACAATTTGCAGGAGAAATGGGGGATGTTGAAGAATTGATATGTAAAAGGTTTGTATAAAAATTATTTGTGGGATTTTTTTTTATCTCTGGAAAATTCAGTTTCCATGGAAGACTTTAAGTTAGAATAGTAATTATAATAAGTTACAATTTATATTCAGAATCAAATTGCTTCAGATTTTGAATCTGGAATTAATTTTATTATTTTATAATAATTCTTTCTCCTTTAAATCAAGATATGTACTTATTAATAATTTTAAAATATTTAATTTTGGAAAAATATAACATGCAAAAATATTTACTTTAATCAGAATTGTAAAAACTTTCAAAATATTAGTGTTAATACAGGATATCATTTATAGCAATTGAAGCTTATTTTTTCTGCAATTAAAAATTTATAAATCCCCACTTGTATGGATAAGTAGTATTATTTTACTGAACAATTTCGACTTTTCCGATCTATAATCTTTTATTAATTTTACTTTGAAATAATTTTTTTAAAAAAAAAAACCCTTTTTTTACTAGACAAATATTTTAAATTTTGATCAGAATGAAAATTTTTAGTTTTTCATAATCATTAAACAAATTTGAAAATATATTACCTCCTGAAGTTAAAGAAAAGGCGTCTAAATTAATTTTTAAACCAAATTTTTATACATTTGTAAAATTAATTCGGTACTTACGTATTATCACAACAATCACCAATTCTATTAATAACTCTCCAATTTGGCAACCCCAAGTTCCTATGTGTCCTAAGAGTTGAATTGGCTACCACATGCTTCATTTCATATAATGTCGCCAATAGGTTGCGATAATATGTAAGTACCATTAATTCTTTTGATAATGAAGCAATATCTATGAATGAAAATGAATCTATATCACCAAGATCAAATATCAATATAATCAAAATACCAAGTAAGAATTCATAAAACAAACCATATTTATAACAAAGATATATTTTGAGTAACAATTTTTTTTTTATTAAGTCAAATTTTTTTCTCATTTTAGTAGTGCTGAATGTCAGTTTGATACAATAATTGGATATATTGAGGATATAATAATTGGTTAGTACATTTTTTATAAGTTTGAGTTAACTTGTATATCATAAAATATTTAACTAATATGTCTTTAGAATATAAAAAACATTTAAAACGCACATCTTTACAATATTTGTGAACACTTATTCTGGATTATCAAAATTACCTAAAATTTCCAGTATTTTAAATTTGACAATGAACTATAAATAGCAAAAAATTCAATTATAGATTAATTTTTGCCTAAAAAGTTATTATATTTTTATAATTTTTGAAATAATTATCAATATTATGCATTCAAAGATATATAAAATTTGGAATAAAAAAAATAGCTTAGGATAAGACTAAGATAATGACAGAAGTCTCCTGCAGTTATAACATGCCTTGAATATAATAATTCATTGGCAGGCCAGCATAATTTTTCTTATTCTATAGCACTTCATACATCAATAATTATGCAATGGATGAACTGAAGTGTCTAGTATTCAGATTTGTAAAACAGCTTCTGGTGTTATTTATGTATAATTAGTTATAATAAAAATGCATACATATGTACAATTTGAAATTCTAAATGACTTAAGTATACAAATATTTAAATACTGTTTGATATGATAATTCTTAAGAGTTATCTAATAAAATCTTGAAAAAATTATTTCTCTTGGTATCAAATTCAGAAATAGGGTTGCAATTTAAAAAATATGTATATTTCCTGCTTTTTTTATTGATAAATGTACTTCACAAAAATTAAGAAAAATGAAAGATTACAACATAAATGAAATTTAACAAACATTTGTGTGTGCTAAACTTTGTATAATTAAATATTTTAATTAAAAATTTTGAATTTTTGACAACCATGCATGGATGCCTTTAGATTATTAAAACATTTGTCTAATTAATGCAAGTATTGCTAACATTGACAAGCTCAATGGGCAAATTCATTTGCTGTCATAGTCATATAAATGCAATCCTGTGAATATAGCCACCTTACTGTTGCCAACATTTGCCTTTTATAGGAATTTTCTTTTAAAAGTGCATATTTGTTAAGAATAATAATCTACATAGATTAATAAAATAAGCCATGTTTAAAAATATCTGTATAACATAAGAATTTTTTATTTTGATAAACTTTTTGAAGAATCTTAAAACTTGGATATTACCCATTTATCAAATCAGAAATTGTATCTTTACAAAAACACATCAGCAAGTACAAGTGTATCAGCTTTGAATTCAACATGATATACGATTAAATTGATCTTGTATCATTCATGAATGTTGCCATTTCAGTTAAGTAGTTTTTAATTACTTCAGATACTATATTATATAGTAGTAAATAATGTGGATAGTGTTTTTTTAACCTAAATAATGAAATTTGTTAATGGAAGCAAAATGGTTTAGTTTTATCCCTTAAGAAAATATGAGCATTAAGGTTATAATTGTTTAAATTTGCCAATTTTCATTTTGTAGAAACAGATCAAAATGCATTGTTATTCAAATTGACAGTGTTAGTGTTATGTCTACGAATTAGATAAACATGATCCAAGGCTTGATTTGCAATTTTTTTAAAATAAATTGAAGATGAATTGTTATAGCAAGTTAAACCACACTGAGGATATAACTATTGCTTTTTCTGAAGAGTGTGTGTGATACATAATTTTAATTATAGTACTTCTTAAGCTGGTGAAATATTTGATGGATTTACAACAAAAGGAAGTAGTATTACATTTGTAAAAAATATCAAAAATGCCTTTGATCAACTACCACACTTTTTATGTAATGCATATTATTTTAACTTTGTAGCATTTTTTCACTAAACTAAATACATTTAATAAACTAGATCCAAGTTTTTCTAAACTACAACATAATTTTATGGAAAAGCATTATGAGATATTTGAAGAATGCGAAGAAAACAAGCTTGAATATATGGATATATTCAATTTGTATGTGAGTAACATTTTCTCCCCTATAATTTATAAATCTTTAAAATGCATTATTACTTATTCAAAGTCTCTTATCTCTTCAATATTAAGAATATGTACTTTTATTTCAATACTTTTAGACAGAGCTGATTGAAAAGCACATTGAAAAATCATTACTTAAGCAAATACCAGGATTCTCGATGAAAGAATTCCTTAAAGATATTATGTAAGCACTAATCTTCTGAAAAAAATTTAAAAAATAAATTTTAATAAAAGTTCAGGATTAAAGCAGAAAAAAATTTTAAAAAATGAACTGATAAATCATTAAAAATGAAAAATTTTAAAAGTAGTATTATAAAAATATTTAATATTAATTCTTTATTTTATAAATTTAAACCTTGTTATAAATAAAAATATATTTATAGAAGATTATTTTGAATAAAAGAAACAAGTGCTAAATTATAGCACCATGATTTAAACTTCCTTCAGTCATAATTATTTGAATAATTTTACAACTATTTAATAATAACTTTGAAATATTTATATAATCGTATTTAAAACAAAAGAGGTATTTTTGAGAGGCGAAAAGATTTTGTTATATATAATTCTGCTAAAAAATAGTTAATATTGAAATTGCTTCAATTTCTTTGCAGCATGATATAAAAATTTCCTAAATACATTTTGCTGATTTATATAAATTTTTATTGTAGTAACAAACAATCAGAATTGGATGGTGATGTATTTGATATGTTGGTGAGCTTTACTGATTTTATTTCATTTAAAGAAATGTTTCTTGATTATAAAGCAGTAAGTTCTTCTATATTTTGATTACATTCATACTATTTTAATAACAATCAAAATATATATATTTTTTCTTTTTTGTGACATACAGAAAGTAAGAGAAATAAATTTATTCATAAAATATAAATAGTTATACTATAAATAACATTTATTTGGATTAATGAGAAGGAGGAAATTATTTGTGCCTAGATCACAGATCGTCATAATTTGGTTCCCTGGTTGTTAATTTTAATCTGAGTTTTATATCCAATAGTATGTTTCTCTTTTTCGACTCGATGTCTACGAATGCCGGGGGGGAAAATATCCGAACACGTTCGTAGTACTTTTTTTAAAAATACCATATTAAAACATTATAAATGCTTTTTTAAAGATGAATACCAATAAATACTAACATTTAACTAACAATATATTTTTAAAACCTGAATTTCACAAAAATCACAATTAGAAGTAAAATTTTAGCAATATTTTTGAAAAACTTCAAAGCAATTAGAGAAAAAAGTAATTAACTTATATCAGTATAAACAAATTAGATGCATTTATCTAGAGTTTGTACTAAAATTTTAATGTTTTATTAAAATTTTAGAGCTGATCGAGTAAATATAGGAAATGTGTCATTTTTATGAGACTGTTATTTAAATAACTGGCCATAAATAAAAAATTATTCAACAATAAGTAATATTTTAGTACATTCTGTAGAAAACAATGTATCAGGTTAAAAAAGTTTTATAGAAATATATTCTTAATATTTTTAGTTATCTGACTCACTGTGCATAAAAAACAATTTGGAGAAAAAAGGATTTTAAGTTTAAACTCTTATTGTTTTAATATAAATTATACATATAGAAAGCTAAACTTCCCCACATTTGTAGATTGATTGATTGATTTAATATTAACGTCACACTGTTCAGCTACACGAGGGCTTTTGGCGACGGACCACGTAATTTTGAACCATGGTCAAGTGACGTGGACAACACCTGAGCTGGCACCCCCTCTCCAAACTACCACACCACACCAACGGGAGAATGTTTCAGCTCTCAACAGATTTATGTCCTACACGGCAGGTCTTTAGTGGTACTGGGCTCGAACTCGTGACAAGGCAAGCCACGGTCCGATACCTATACCACTCGGCTACCGCGGGCACACCCACATTTGTAAGTTATGCCCTCTTGTGTCTCATCTTTGGCTAATTTTCTCCTCTTTTTTTTTTCTGGAAGTTTTTACTTCAGATAATGAATGACGCTTTGATTCACTAACACGCTCTTCATCGAGTTGGGCAAAACCTCTTTCAGTATTTGCACCAACTTGTACTTGGTTCAACACATTTAACAATCCTCAGAAACCTTTGTTAAATTGTATGACAGTCATGTGAGCTCCTAATCTCAGAGTTTGTAACTCCACAAAAATATCTTTAGGGATAAATTTCACAGAATGCCATTAAAACTTTCATTTGCATTCCGTGTTTTCCCATGTAAGCATTTATTCAGTAAATGCTTGTCACAATAGCTTCATATAATGAGACTTAATAATTTTAATTATTTCTTGTGGAAGTCCCTTGTCAGTATCAATATGCATCTTTCCGTGAAATGTAGCTTGTTGAAATTTGCACCAGCTGTCGGGTCCAACTGGACATTGATCATGCATTGGTTGGTTTTTGTTGGAACAGCAATGAAAAAATGCTGCAATTACTGCACTTTCCTTTTTTTCTATGCTATTGACATTAGATCTGATAGCAATACCATAATAGTTTTGCATCTTATTGATGAAACTATTAGTTCATTTCTCACGACCTCTCAGACCTTTTTGCTTGAGCTTCAACTTTCGAAACCTTGAGCCAACATGCTATATTGAACATGGCCAATGCATTCAAATTTTTTAATGCTGATTTCACCATAAACATTTTTAACTGCTTCAAAACTTTTTGAATGCCCATCTTCATAAAATTGCACATATTGCAATTTTCTCATCTGAGCAGATCTTTTGAATATTCTATACACTCTGACAGGTTCCATCACACCAGATGACCCAACATGTTTTTCACATTTATGTTAAATACTGTTTTCAGTTTTCTTCGAACATATTCTGCACATTTTCGACAAGGTTTCAATGTCTAACACCTTACCAGTATCTATGGAAATGATACTAACACATCCATTTAAAGACAGGTGTCCTCTACGTTGCCAAGTTCAATCTATGACACACCGCATTGAATAACCATCAAAATTATTTTTTTTGTGAACCTCATTCATAATTTTACATGCAACTTTATTAGAAACGTGCTCTAATATTTTCTCAAGACACCTGAAAGCTGTCTTAGAAGGAAAGTTCAAATTGATAGCTGAACACAGCTTCCTTGCAGCAGAGTGTTCCTTTTCAATGATTATTATGCCAAAAACAAAAGAAAGATTAATATTGTGCATTTTGTTGACTTTCATGGATGTACAAAAAAAAGCTGAAAAATTTACAGTTTTTACATTTTAGTATCATATCAGATGCTAAGCCAAACACAGATTCTTGAAAAAGTTGTATCTTATTTTCGAAACATTAAGGGCAGCATAATAAGGAAATAACATTACTTAAAATTTTTTAATTAAAAATTATGTTCTTATCTTCATTTTCAACAGTACTTGACATTTTTTAATCATTTTGAAGTTTTAGGTGCAGATTTGACACTTTTATTGATCTCATTTGTGTTGCTCTTACTAGTGTATCTATTTCCTTCAAACTTATATTTACTAGTAGAATTTCTATTCTTGCGATTACCCATAACTTAAGAGAATACAAAATTTATAAAATTAAAATCTCACAAAAAGGAATGACAATGTTAGCAAAATAAATCAAAACACTCAAAAGTGAAAAGCGGTTGAAAATTTTGTAAATACAATTTCTTATTGCCAAACTATTGAAAGAAATGTAGTGTTGCCACTAAATTTTAAGGTGAGAAATTATTTGTATTATTTCTTTAAAAGAATTGTAAAACTGTATTTCCAAAAAACTAATTTTTAACAGATTTTAAGCCATTTAAATGCCTTCTTCCGGTAGATGACAGGCTCACTTCCGGTTTTTTTAATTTTATAAAATTGATTATAACTTGACCTCTAGGTAATATAGAAACAAAATAAAGGATGTCTCTCAAAGGAAACAAAAGATAGCTCTATTCAATAAAGTAAAAAACAAAAAAATATGTTTTTGACAGAATTTGGCCATTTCAACGTGTTCGGATATCTTAACATAAATATGAAGTTGGAAAAGGCAAAATGTATTTCAGAACTTTTTCTGTTAAAACCGGATACACATGTTGCATTTGTAACCAGAAAGATGTTATAAAGTACACTCCTTATATCTATTTTTAAAATACACATGCACCTAGAGAAGCCACTAACTATTAATGAAGTAAGTTGTCTTTATGACTAAGAGTGGTATATTACTGCCATGCCACACCAGACCATCTTGCGTCTAACAAGTTTGTCTTGATTCGACTCATAAGACCCTAGAATTAGGCATAGCTAAGCACAATGTAGGGCAGGGGTGTCAAAATCAAAAGCTAGCTCTGGCCAAACAAACAGGGTTTAACTTTAGATGGGTCGCAAAAAGTGAATATTTATAGAAGCTTAAGTTTATTTCTGGGCTGCAAAAATGTTCGTTGTGGGTTACAAGCTGTCCACGAGTTTGACACCCCTGGTGTAGGGCACATCCCCACCAAACTCTTCCCATATTTTTAAAGCTTATTCTAAATTAACACAAAATATATTCAATAGCTCCATTCACATTTTCTTATTAATTTACAGCCTGAAAAATTATTTAAAACAAAGTTTAAATTAATGATGACTAATGTCTATGTAAACAACTTGAAAGATTGAAACACTTTGAAATTTTTTATTTTAAGTTGGTTGTAGACTGCAAGACAAAACAATTGTGAAAAGTGTTGACGAAAAGGGGACCTTTGTTAACTATGTACAAATTTTGCCAAGTGAACACTTTTGGCAGACACACAAAGTATGTACAAATAAAAGCTACTTGCTTTTAGTTGTAACAACTAATAGTAGCAATATTTCATCTGAGACCAATAGCAACATTTGGCAATGTATTGTCTACATGTGGCTAACTGAATAGTATCATTAAAAATGAAAAGGATGCACATGAAATAATCAAGTTAAATGTCTAATTATGAATTGTAATCATTACCTTGCTACATTTTTTAGTAAAGAACAAAATATTAATAACTTAGATTTACTATTCATTATTTCAAAAATGCTGATATACTGTTGCTTTATTTTCTAGGCTAAAGATGGATGTGTACCAGATTTGTCAATAAACTGTTCTAAAAGCAGCTAACATGAAAAACTGGTAGTGTTTTTGTGTATAAATTTGTACAGTGTAAATTAATTTAGATTGGATTGCTTAGTAATAAAACTATAATTTATTTTTTAATGTAATGTGTTAATGTTAATTTTTATACATAAAATGAATTAATAATTAGGTATACAATATATGTAACTTATTTTAAAAAATTGCATACCTTTATTAAAACATTTAAAATTAGATATTATGCATTATTTCCTTATAAATTTGGAATCAATAAATCAGGATTGTTGTAAATAGATTTTATTTTTTGGGAGAATTTTTCGCCCAAAACTTATGAATATAGAAGCGTTGTAGTTTTTTCGAACTCTATTCTCCAGTCTTTAGAGTGCTTGTGAATAATTTTTAAATTGTCCAATGAATTAAAAATTAAGAACTGTACTGTAAAAAATTAAAAGCCTGCCACTTCTTAGTACATTGGTAAAAAAATTCTTAAAACACAATTTTCTTGATCTAATCAATATACTAATTCCGATTCAGCAGGGCTCTTGGCCCATACCTCAACCACTCACCAGTTACTTCAAATAGTGGAATATATAAAAATTGGTATTAAAATCAAGAAATATACAGGTGTAGTTTTCTTGAACATTTGGAAAGTATTTGATCATGTCTGGCATGCAGGTCAAATTTTTAGACTAATTAAATATAATGTGACCACTCAATCAATATCACTAATCCACTCTTACTCTTATCAGATAGAACTTTTTCAGCAGAAGTAAATTTAATAATATAATATAAATTCATGAATATGCAGAATTGTACAATAGAACCTCAAAAGTTTACTAAATCTGCACAGTTTCTACATTTTGTATGCAAGCACAATAAAAGTGTAAATATTACTATTCAGTCTGTGGTTTTCATCATAAGTAATGAAACCAAACCGAAGTATTACCAACTGATTTTTTATGTTCTGTGTATATATGAAAAAAAATCTGAAAAATATTTTGAACCCTAAAGTATAATATGTAAATACAATGTGAATAACAAACTCAACAATTTTAAAAATATCATGCACTTTCTTCACAACTACAACTTTGTTTTCACGGATATGAATCCGAGACTGTGCAGTATGACTCTGAACTGCAATAGGATAGTTTTAGCCCGCCTCCTTTGAAGATTCACATATTTTATCACCTATCTTGATTGTACAATGCAACTTAGTATTCACAGCCTAATTAATTTCACCCGTTAGGGAAACACAAAAACGTATACTATTTTGCTATGTTAGTGATACCTGAACATATAATGGAGACAATTTAAAAAATTTCTACTAAATACCAAAAAAAACTGTATTTAAACTTGAGAATACCAGTACAGTGGGTGATCGGTTAATGAACATAATCTGTTCCAAGACTGTTCGTTAACCGATCATCGATTCACTATAGACTTCTATGTGAAATCGATTAATTCGTTCTGGAGACCCTAAAAATTAAATTTTAAAAAATGTATAATTTATTTTAAGTTTTTTAAAAAATAATACATACATATATAGCCTTGCATATTAATCAGTCCTTTTCATTTTTTGCTTATGGGGCGTTGAAGGACATGTCCAATGTCGATTGCTTTTCTCTCTTTTTCAGGATTTTCCCAGAAGTAATAATAGCATTGTTGTTGTAAAGATCCCCAACCCTACTGATATCAGTTTGGTTTGGGTGTCATTCTAAGACCATTGCTCTGACAGCCTCCCACTTTTTCAAAAGATCTTTAATGGCAGATGTTAGCATTGGTCCTCTTTCGTCTTCTTGTTCAGAAGGAGACACATTTCACTGTGTTTCTTGTAGTTCTTCTGTCGTCAGTTCATCTTCATGTCCCATTATGAGTTCTTCTATGTCATCCTCGTTCACCTCCAATTCCAGATCTCTAGCAGTTGTCAAAATTTCATCCATAATTTCAGGGGTGTATCCCTGATCACCTCCGAATATGTGTTCGTTGTCCAAACACAAAAAATCTTTCTTGAAAGTGTCCATTATTCGAAAACAAAAATCTGTCGTGAAAGTGTTCATTAACCGATCACCCACTGTATTATAAAATTGTACAAATGGTTCAAAATACCAGTATTGGGTATTGCAATCTCTATTTGTAATATTGAAAAAGTGGTGGAAGTGTAGCTTTGAAATTTAAGAATATCTTACAGAAGCATTCCGCAAATTTGGAGAGTATTTCAAACTCCAGGAGGTTTGGTAGTGGTTGTTAATGGTGGCAGATAAGAAGTATATTATCTTACAGGAACAGAAGCGATCAATGTGAGAAATTGCAAAGCACATGCAAGAGACTGTTTTGTTGTGGCCAGAAGGCTGAACACTTGTTTTCTACTTTCACAACAACCAGTATGGTGTGTGTCATTAATGCTTTCTTACTAGGGATAGCATTTTCTGTAATGCCAGAACATAAGAACTGACAAATCAGCTAAGGGTTTTGTAGGAGATTTAGTCAGACTAAGCAATTCAGTGTGCATGGGAACATGTAATAATCCCAACATTTGGAGGTAGTAATGTTCTTGTTTGAAGGCATGCTTGGTATGTGTACTGACTTTCACATCTTCTTAAGAGGTTTATTCAGAAGTATCTGCTACAGTACCAAAATTCTCTCTTCATATGTCTTTTTATAGAAGTTTTTGTGGTCCTCAGGATGACAATCTTGTATCTCATTGAAGAGATGTTGCAGAGCAAAGATGTTTAATGCACTGATTGTCAGCAAAAAATCTCCAGGTCTTAATCTAATCCAAAACATGTGGAATACTGTACGCAGATGCTTGGCAGCACAATAAGAATGATTTCACAGCTGCAATTAGTACTACAAGAGAAATGGGCAGCAATGCTAATGCAGGCTGGTCAACAGTCTTGTACTCGGCATAGACAAGTGATGTAAATCCTGCATTACAATCAGGAAGTAATCATGGGTTGGATTTTTTTTGTCAGTTATCTGTCACATGGACATTTTGGTCTCTCCAATTGTGCTTAAAACTAACTTTTCAATAAAATTTTTTTTATTCTCTTTGGAATTTTTTTCTGGGAAGTTTCATTTATTGTGTTTTTACATTTAAAGAGATGTATGGCATTTTTGGGGTCATTTTGGGATACTTATTGATGATATTGCATTAAAAACACTGCCTTGTCCTTAATTTTGGCACACTAACATATATAGTCTCATTCTAACAAATGTTGAAAACATTTACAATTACATTTTTAGTAGTTGATTTTCTTTTTTTTTAATTGGATTAGAATGCAATGCAAATTATAAAATATTTTTATTTGCTTTGAGCAAGTTTCCTGACACATTGATTAGCATAACCCAAACTAAATACATTTTTATTATCACTTAGTTAAAAGATTGACTTTTTTTCAGTAACCCTCCATCCCAGCTAGTCCATTTATAAAGGTTTCATTGAATGTTAATGAGCATTGGTTACCAAAAATTGGTGAAACCACTTTTATGTGAATAGCAACTAACTTTGATGAAATCTTATGGAAATATTATAGTCACATACAAGAAATTGTAAATATCCTACTTTTGTAATTTGTGGAAAACATATTATGCTTGTTATGCTCAGTTGTTGGTACTAAGGTATTGTTAGCTATGCCAATATGATATTTACCAAATTTATTAAAATAGTGGACAGTCAGATGAATAATGATTATCACAATTGGATGCTACTAATGTGTCTCAGCGTAGTACAAGAGTCTGGGATCAAACAGAATCTAAAAATTTAGTTCCAGGAGAACCAGTTCCATGCAACCTACAGATAACCTCTGCACAAGGTCTCTTTTGACTTAAAGAAGGAAGAACATCAGTTCTTTATGCTGTAACATTGATGAAATCATGTATTACAAAGATGCACACACAGAGAGATGTTTTTAAAATCAAAGATTCTATGTGAGACGATCCAGAAAGGCAGAGAACACATTTGTACAAAGCAGCAATGGGCATCTGAATTTTTCACAGATGAATTCTGGTTTGGAAAACAATTCAAATCAGTGCATGATTTGGTGAAAAAAAAGAAGAAAACAACTATGGACCAGATATGAGCAATTTAACATCACTGAAAGACAATTAAAGGAGGTGGAACCACAGTTTGGACTAGAATCTCTCTGGGTGAAGACACTGACCTACATCCTAATGGATGATAATGTTTAATGGAAAGAATGAAATGACCAACTTGATCCTCAAACCATAATCTGATGAAAAATATTTGGGACTACCAAATATTTTCCTCCGAGGTCGTTAAATAAGCTGGAATAAAGGTTGCTCCGTGTATGGCCATTGCTTTTTATTCTAGTATGAAAATTACTTTTTATTCTAGGAAAGGGCAGACAAATTTCTCACTAATAACTCACTTAATTTTTTAAAATAAAAATCTTTTTTTTTTTTTTGGGGGTAATTTTTATTAGAAAAACTCATCTAAAAGAAAGTATCTAAAATTCAACAAAGAATTCTCTAAATTTCACGTCTTAATGTCAATTTGAATTCAAACTACACACAAAAGATCAAGTATGCTTTAAATTTTAAGAGACACAATGTACTTATGAATTTAAGAATTTTAACATTCATATTTTTAGAAATCAAGCCCTCTAACTTCAGAATATGATTCTCCAGGAAAAAAGTTGTATTGGAATAAATTAAAATTGTTATTAACAAGCTGTTCATTTAACTTAAAAGTTATATATTTTACATTTCAAATCTGTTATTTCTCAACCAATAAATTAAGTATAAAATGATTGTTTAGTTCCCATATTTTTAGTTCACTAGATACTTAATGCTATTTGCAACAGAATTCCGAAAAATAATATTTTTTGTATTTAAAAAATGCATTCAATAATACTGTCTTAAAGGGGAGACTTGCTACATTTTTGAAAATATTCTTCTTAAATGATTGTGTTTACCAGTAACACTTTTAAAACAAATGAACTTAAAAACTTTACAAAAATATTTATTAATTACAAAACACATTTTTCTTTTTATAAATTATATCATCAACACTTCTATCTGTACAAGTCTGGCATTTGTGTCACCTGGCATTCGATATGGAATCATACCAGCGAATGTTATTAATGCTGATGCTTGTGATCGCAAGTAACTAATATGCTGTAAAAATAAATGATTATTAGTAATTACAAAAATAAAAAAAATCTTCACTCAATAAACTTTTAAGTCTCTGTGTATCAAATGAAGTACTTAAACAAACAAACAAAAACAAAAAAACATTTCTGACTTAAAGACTATATGCATTTTACAGAGCTGGAATACATAATTGGTGTTTAAAATATACTGCTTATTAAAATAGAATTTCAAGAGAATAAATATTTTAAATATTCTTTCTCTACTCTCTTATTTACAAAACTATGTTAAGCTTGAATTAACTAAATAAGAGTGAGCATAAAACTTTTAATCCATTAACAAAAATTAATAAATGCCATTAAAAATATTTCTAGTGCAAGTTTTATTTCTACCATCTAATATGCATTAGCTAATAGTTTAAATACTAAGTTCTGATTAAATAATGGAAAATCTGCTTATTTTGAACATTGAAAATTGTTACTTTCATAAAATGGGTAATGACAACTTACCTTTTCTTGACTGATATTTTCATTCTTATACCTTGAATCTTGGGTTATATTGACAGTTTGTCTACATTAAAAAGTTAATTTTTAATTAAAAAATGTTTCTTAAATAAATGACAATTTAATACATAGTAAATAAATTAACAGTGGGAGAAAAATTAAGAATGAAATGATAATATTTTTTTAAACCAAGGTAACAGAAAAAAAGGCAGTGCAATTCGCTTTATTCCTTTATAAAAAAAACTGCTTGACTAATCATTATTGTAACAAAAATGTCATGCTTGAGACCTACTAAGAATATTTTGGTGACAAGGCCAATAATGTAGATAAGTATTTTAATAACATTTTTCTAGCTTTATTAAAAAAATTTTAGACATTAGATTTAAAAATATCTATAATTTATTATTGATAAACATTGTCGTTTGCTATGGAAATTTGATATTTACATTCTTTACAAATTTTTTTTTTTTTGCAGCCCACATAAACTTTAAAATATCTGTTTAGGCAGTATTAAGCCTTTGAACTGACAAGTTACATCATATATTTATTAAAAGTGTCTAAAAATTAAGAAAATTTAATTTGAAAGAATTGAAGTTAAGAAATAATAGTAAAGAAGACAATTTCAATATGTTAGATTTCATAAAACAAAAAAATTAATTGGTAGCTCGTATGTTAAAAAGAATGTGTGTGTGTAAACCTTTATTCTTATGAAGTATAGATACAAAGGTGGATTTAATTGCTATAACACAGTGTCTAAACACAAAGGATTTACTGCAAATACACAACAAATATAATTATTAAATTTTCAATTAAAATATCTGATCTATTGAAATTTAATATGAAATACATGCCTAGTTTGATGACACCTTATTGAAGTATCAAGCAAGTAAATAGCACAAGTAGTTTAAAAATGGCTATGAAGAAAATGAAAGTTGGCTCAACTGCCAAGAACATGTACAACTGGATTAAAAATTTGACTTATCTTTGATGATAAGCAGATGAAAATTAGAGACAAAATGGCATATTGTGTAATTGCATAATTCACTATTTGGAAGAAGTTGCAATTTCACAAGAATTACAACAGTATATCAATCTAAAAAACTGAAAAATATGTAGACTTTACAGGATAGCATACAGGAAATAAAATTGGTTAATTTTGGTAAGCAATGTTTAAGAAAAAATCTTTTTTATAAAAAGAGCTATTTACATTTGATCAATTCTTGTATAAATACTTTTCTATATAATAAGAAAACATTGAACATATAGATTTCCCAAACACAGTACATACTTGGTTTTCTTATATTCTGCATATAAAATGTTCATAGTTGCAAGTAAAATATCAGGAAAATTTCTTCGCACCTAGTAAAACAAAATATATTTAATTTTCTTATGTTCAAGTGATAAATTAAAACATGAAAAGAATAAAGAAAACTTACCTCTTCTGAATACGATGAAAAGCTGAAACCTTTTGTTCAACTTCTTGATTTTCAAAGGTAATAGTTTCGCTTTTATAGTCTTAAAAAAACAAAGGAAAAAAAAATACTCAATTATGTTATAAATTTGACAAATTACATGAGTTTTCTGATACTCATTGTAAAAAATGCTTAAAAATAAAAATGTAATAGAACAAATAAAAACTAATTTTCTACAAATTATTTTAATATTTCTGTGATTAATATCCTTTTTTAAACTAAGAAATATGAGGAAATAACAATTTTATATAAATACCCTCAGTTAAATAATTTTTTTTATTACTTTGAAAATTAAAGGAAGCAAAATGAGAAATACTGTTTCATGCAAAGTTTTTTTTCAATAAAATTTAATATTCTACAGTATTTAAGCTCTTTGCAGATAACTTAATCTTTTTAAACAATTGTTTTAAATTTTTGTACATTTAGGAAAAATATATTCCTAATATTGCACAGATTAAAAATACAAAACTTAGTGGGGAGGAGGAACATAACATTTTACAATGAATCTATATATTGTAGACTATTTTCTTAAGCTAATTAAAAGGTAAAACATACTAAAATGCATCAATGGCTTTCAAATACAATATATTAAAAATAACACATACATGCACAATTACTTTAAAACAATTAATAAAAAATTGATTGGTTATTTTTAGTTACATAAAATCAAGTTGTATTTTTTAAAAAAAACCTCAATCTTGTACAGTAATAAAAAATGAGTGAAGGAAGAATTTTGGAATTGAAGCATGCAAGCTAAAGAAATAAAAATTCTGAACATGTTTCCTTAAATACTTAAAAATTGTAATTAATAAATTATGATAGAGGTTTATACACAATTAATCATTATGTAATAAATTATAGAATATTCTTACTTACATCTAAGGCATCAACATACTGATTATTATGATAGTAATTGAAAAATGCCATGAGGTCTAATAATAAGAAAAATGTCCCTGTCGTCTCTGGATTTGCTGTATGGCCATGCATTCTATACCTATGAAAACAAAATTTCAATTTGCAAAGATATCTCATTCTTTTTCATGTAACTTATAAAGTGAGTCATCCCAGCTAAAGGTAATTTGAAATTATTTAACATATAATACTGCAATTTTAATTTTTCTGGTGTCACCCTGAATATTTTTTTAATATATCTGGCCTATTCTTCAATTAAACCCAAGATCCCTTATGCAGGATGCTTTGTACAACCCAATAACCACAACCACAGAAAAAAAACAATATAAAAAAATTTAAGTCAATTCCTACATTAATTTTAATTAATTATAATTAAATTATCATATTTTTACCAAAACAATAGTGTATAGAAAATTTCAGCTCAATAGTGCACTTTAAAATGTATTTTATTAACGATTGAAAATTCCACCAAGATAAATAAATATATAGAGAGTGTGAACTAATAGTAGGAATTGAAAAAGATTCTTATGTTTTTAAGAAGGATGTGCAGAAATGATATTTTCTGTAGTTGCATATTACAGGTCACAGAACCTTAAGCTTAGAAGCATTCTTTCTGGCTCAAACGATTGTTTTATAAGGACCTTAAAACTTCATTTGGAATTTTGAGAACACCCCATGAGAGATTTCATTATATTTTTGTTCTTGAAACATTAAAAATAGTGTAAGTTTTTCTAATCATTCTGTTTACAATTTATTCATACTTATTAATATGTGAAATAAAAAACAACATTTATTGCATTATTTCCAAGAAAAATAAAATGTTTTGTAATTTTTTTAAATACCTTTCAAAAACCTGCAAGAGAGTTAAAGACTTTTGTCATCTGCTAAATACTCTATTCACTGATTCTGAAGATGAGCAAAGTGATTTCAGAAATATAGTGATTTCAGAGAAAAAATTAATACAAAAGAGTACAACTGAACAATCTGATCAGTTCACAGATTCAGAACAAGTATTTGAAGAAACTTCTGAACAAGAAAAAAAAATGAATTTCTGCAAAATGAATATGTAACCTTTGGACACTAAAAATATTGAATGGTCCTCTAAATATAGTGGAAATTAAAGCTTCAATTGTTCATCAATCTGTTTCCCCTAAATCAGAAATGACATACTCAAAATAATTAGAAGATTGGGATGGATCCTGTGCAGCGGCAGTCTGATGTGAGATTGAAATTCCCGAATCTAACAAAATGAATTTTTAAAAAAGCTTAACTGACTCATAAAATGTTGAGCCTGATCCACCAAAAAAAGAAAATGCACTATTTATCCTTGAAGAAAAAACTTATATAATTTTTTTTTTTGTATATATTCATTGCAATAAAAATGTGTACTGAATGTTTCGGAAACAGACTGAAGTAATTTTTTGCTACTTTCTATACTTTGTTCACATTAATTTTAAAAAAAATTTATTATTGATAAATATGTTTTGCTGATGTTTTATAAAATATTTAAAATTATATTTTAAATTGAGAATATTGTAGTTGACTTTATATCAATATTAGTCTCATCTGCTTGCAATAAATTTCATAATTTTATTTAATTCATTTAAATCTTACACTTTAAAAATACTTGAAAAATAACTTAAAAATTTTCATAATAAAATAAACATATTAAAAGTTTGGGGTGTGTTCTCAAAACACTGAGTAGCAACATATCAAAAACAGATGCAGATTATTCCTGGTTAATTTCTCTTTTTTTGATTATGAATTCTTCCCATCTGGATTTGCTGTATGGCCATGCATTCTATACCTATGAAAACAAAAATTTCAATTTGCAAAGATATCTCATTCTTTTTTCATGTAACTTATAAAGTGAGTCATCCCAGCTAAAGGTAATTTGAAATTATTTAACATATAATACTGCAATTTTAATTTTTCTGGTGTCACCTGAATATTTTTTAATATATCTGGCCTATTCTTCAATTAAACCCAAGATCCCTTATGCAGGATGCTTTGTACAACCCAATAAACCACAACCACAGAAAAAAAAAACAATATAAAAAAATTTAAGTCAATTCCTACATTAATTTTAATTAATTATAATTAAATTATCATATTTTTACCAAAACAATAGTGTATAGAAAATTTCAGCTCAATAGTGCACTTTAAAATGTATTTTATTAACGATTGAAAATTCCACCAAGATAAATAAATATATAGAGTGTGAACTAATAGTAGGAATTGAAAGTGAAAAGATTCTTATGTTTTTAAGAAGGATGTGCAGAAATGATATTTTCTGTAGTTGCATATTACAGGTCACAGAACCTTAAGCTTAGAAGCATTCTTTCTGGCTCAAACGATTGTTTTATAAGGACCTTAAAACTTCATTTGGAATTTTGAGAACACCCCATGAGAGATTTCATTATATTTTTGTTCTTGAAACATTAAAAAATAGTGTAAGTTTTTCTAATCATTCTGTTTACAATTTATTCATACTTATTAATATGTGAAATAAAAAACAACATTTATTGCATTATTTCAAGAAAATAAAATGTTTTGTAATTTTTTTTTAAATACCTTTCAAAAACCTGCAAGAGAGTTAAAGACTTTTGTCATCTGCTAAATACTCTATTCACTGATTCTGAAGATGAGCAAAGTGATTTCAGAAATATAGTGATTTCAGAGAAAAATTAATACAAAGAGTACAACTGAACAATCTGATCAGTTCACAGATTCAGAACAAGTATTTGAAGAAACTTCTGAACAAGAAAAAAAAAATGAATTTCTGCAAAATGAATATGTAACCTTTGGACACTAAAAATATTGAATGGTCCCTCTAAATATAGTGGAGAGTTAAAGCTTCAATTGTTCATCAATCTGTTTCCCCTAAATCAGAAATGACATACTCAAAATAATTAGAAGATTGGGATGGATCCTGTGCAGGCGGCAGTCTGATGTGAGATTGAAATTCCGAATCTAACAAAATGAATTTTTAAAAAGCTTAATGACTCATAAAATGTTGAGCCTGATCACAAAAAGAAAATGCACTATTTATCCTTGAAGAAAAAACTTATATAATTTTTTTTTTTGTATATATTCATTGCAATAAAAATGTGTACTGAATGTTTCGGAAACAGACTACAGGTAATTTTTGCTACTTTCTATACTTTGTTCACATTAATTTGAAAAAATTTATTATTGATAAATATGTTTTGCTGATGTTTTTATAAAATATTTAAAATTATATTTTAAATTGAGAATATTGTAGTTGACTTTATATCAATATTAGTCTCATCTGCTTGCAATAAATTTCATAATTTTATTTTAATTCATTTAAATCTTACACACTTTAAAAATACTTGAAAAATAACTTAAAAATTTTCATAATAAAATAAACATATTAAAAGTTTGGGGTGTGTTCTCAAAACACTGAGTAGCAACATATCAAAAACAGATGCAGATTATTCCTGGTTAATTTCTCTTTTGATTATGAAGAATTCTTCAAATATGGGATTACAAATTCTTCTAAACAAGGAAATCTTCAAAATATCTCTTTACCATTAGTGCTGTCTTTATATCTATTCATAATTCAATTAATCTTAGTAATTTTTAAATTTCAATTCCTTGTACATAACTAATGAAAAATGGGTTTTTAAAAACACTTTCTCTGCTTTTTACTTGAAATTATGTTTTTTCCTGAAATTAGCTGCCCTGTGAAAGTCAACCTCCTTGCTTTAAATGTTTCATATATTCCCAGCTTATACATGGAAAAAATATACTGATATTCATATACATTTATAACATACATAAAACAAAGGAACAGCATAAGTAAATATTTTTGGAGTGCTTGAAATCCAATCTTTAAAACATGTTTTTAAAAATCTAGTTAATACTGTGCATGAAATTTTTATTGTTTGTAGTACAAAATAGGATAAATGGATTTTTGCATTGATTACATTCTAATAATTTCCTTATCAGCAAGATGCATACACTTATATAAAACTTATATAAAAATATCATAACAATATTTTTTATAAATAAAAGTGGAGATATTTTTGTTTCCTATAGATGTATTTATTTAATGATTACACAATGGATGTTATGTACCACAATGCAATCAAAAATTCTTACAAATTCACTAGAAAGTCTTTGTCATTATTTCAAAGCAGTAAATAGAAATTAATTTATAAAAGCATGGGAAATTAACCCCATAAAAGCACAAATTGTGACAATTTAAATAGATTAAAAAAATTATCCTTCCGAAGTTTTAATTTATATATTTGTCTTATGGCTACTAACATTTAAATTTTAAACTGGCGTATTTAGTTTACTAAGAAAATTTTTGGGTAATATTAGTACTTTGATAAATAAGTTTTTAAAATCTGTATACTAACCTTCAGCAATACTCAAAGCAACATTCTTTCCAGCCTTTTGGCGATTAGATCCTACAACATTCATCTGTGGCACTACTTGACTCAACAATTTGTTCAAAATTTCAATCACCTTGTCATGTTTCTTTAAAAAGAAATCAGTACATATTATAAACAATATTAAAATATGCAACATCAATAAATAATTTAACTCGAACACAGAAAAAATAATTATTAATTTTTAAGCCAAAATTTAATTTCTAAAAAAAAAAAAAAATCAAATGGCTTAAATTTTTAATGTTAAAAATACTACTGGCATTACGACAGAATACTGAAAGAGGAAATTTTTATGTCAAAACCAGTGATAATGATTTTGGATATCACTAAAATACAGGCCTAAAATTATACAATCTTATATTAAAATTCACTTAGGTAAACAAGCACATTATCTATGTAGGTATATATCCCAATTTTCTCAGAACCACAAGACGCAGAAACTGCTTGAAGATATCAAAATTTCAGGAATGATCTGCGGAATCCGTTTTGACCATTTATATTCCGGATATTCCAGTTAGTTAAAAAAGATAATTAATTAAAACATTTAAAACGCGTTTAAGATGCATTGTGGCGTCATCTGCAAGAGAATATCGGAAAGAAGGAAATTCTGTTTTTACAAAACAACGAAAGCTTTGCATATAAAATAAATTTGTTTAAAAATTAATATAATAATAGACATTAGCTAATATCTATATCTTTCTTTCAATTTAATTATTTTACAATTTTTTTAAATAAAAAATGGAGTCGAAATCGGTTCCTCTTATTGAATACGAATTGTAAGTTGTTGTTCCGCTTGAAAAAATATTTTGCACTAAAAAAAAAAAGTTCATGCTTTTCTTGTCTCAGCGTGTAGAAACACTATTATACGTAATCTGTTAAAAGATTGATAAAATACCTTAAAAATTACGGTTAAAAAAGCAATATCTTTCTTTCAATTTAATTATTTTACAATTTTTTAAATAATATTTCGGACTTCCTTTTTTTTTTTTCCAGAGGTTTTTAAAGCATGATCTTACGACGTTTTTTGTAATTTTGAAAATTTCTATTCCCTTCATCAAACTATTCCTTTTTTTTTTAAAAAAAAAAAAGTGTACTATTATGAGTGTTTCTGGTGGCTGAAAAACTAAGCGAAAGAAGAGATTACCTAAAATGTCAGTAATAATTAATTAATTATAATTACATTCATTATTTTTGTTTCATGCTTTTTGATTACAAAAGCAAATCGTTTCAATAGCTATCTGTAGATTTTTCTTTTACTAAATTACTTACTATAGAAATTTCGATTTTAATAAATATATATACGTTTTTCAAAAGGATTAGCTTCTATTGTTTCATTACTAAAGGAGTTCTTTTGTTTATTAAAAAGTACATCCGTCTCTTATTCATATGTATAGTTTGAAAGCAATTAACATAAAAATGAAGCCCGAAAAATCTTTTACTTTAACAAATTACGAAATATTATACAAGAAAAAATCTACCTACTATTTTAAAAGCGCAATTCAATGCTTTCCACGCAAGGAACGCGACGGCGCGATTGTTAAATCGGCTGCGCACTCATGAAAGCGGCTAGCTCCCAAGTTTCGAAACTGAGAGGCAGAAACTTTTTAATTTTGCATTACACTACTTTTAAAGCTTTTACTCTTAGCATCCAGAATCGTTTTCTTTTTATTATTGCTTCACATTAATATTAATTTTTAATTCTAGATAATATTTTTTATAAGTCATACATGAAATTTGAAACTATAACTATCATTGAGAAGGGGAACAATAATTTTACACTAAAAAGAACCGTTTCGGGCTATAGAGAGGAAAGAAACCTGTCTTAAATCAAAAATAAGTGGAATGGAGCAAATTTCGAAAAAGGGAAATTTTTTGACATAATTTTAGAAATCACTCTCACATTGTGCGTAGTACAAACACACACAGAGAAATACTTTGGTGTCATGAAAGAGGGAAAATAGAAAGCCTGAGCAACGTTGGGCTAAGCGGTGGAGGGGGGAAGTCATTTTAGAAATGAGGTATTGACTCTGATTTGTGAAAAGAGGAAAATTTATAACAGTAGAGATAGCTCGTGCAATGCCGGGCCATGCAGCTAGTACACATTTAAAATCATTTTCAATTTTGTGATTTAAATTAAACATGGGAAGTTTCCTTTCTACACATGGGAGGGTGTTAGAACATAAAATAATTCATTAGAATTATATTCTGTTTAATATATTTTATTAATAAAATAAATTAATGTTTTCTACATCAGCAATATGC
>BMAU01003416.1:0-58502 GCA_019973935.1 Trichonephila clavipes
CATATATATTTGAGCAAAGTTTTATTACATGATGATCAACAACAGAGCAAATATCGAAGCAAGTTGATTGACATTTACTTTCTCTTTATTTGAGTATATATTTGTGGGCAAAGTTTTTCTTGCGTGATGACCAATAACACAGTAAACATAGATGCAAGATTATTGAGATTTACTTTTTTCTGTACTTGAGTACATATTTGTGGGCAAAGTTTTCTTGCAGGATGACTAATAACATAATAAACATAGATGCAAGATGATTGACATTTACTTTCTCTATACTTAGTCAACATATATTTGTAGCTCTTGCAGGATCAAATATAGTTGTGCAATTTGTATATTTGAGTCTATATTTGTAAAGACAAGTTTTCTTACATGATGATCAACAAGAGAGTAAACATAGATACAAGATAATTGATATTTATTTTCTCTATACTTTTTTTTGAGTCAACATATATATTTGAGCAAAGATTTTTTTCTTGCATGATGATCAATTACAGAGTAAATATAGATGCAAGTTGATTGACATTTACTTGCAAGCAGTGATGATAAAATTTCAACAAGCAATCTCTCATAATTTCAAAAAAAAATGCAAGAAAGTGTGGTAGGGTATATTTCTGTCATTAAAACTGATTTTAAAATTAAATGTGTTTGCAGCTAAATCATCACAGTAAATAAATTGAATAAAACTGCCGCTATATATTTTATTTAGCTTGTATTGATTGATTTTTATGCTACACAATTTATACCTTTTCTAAGAAGTAAAGTTACATGATGAATGCAATCATTGTAAAAAAGGTGCGGTCTTCGGTGTTCTTCGCTTCCACAATTTGTCCCTTGAGCTAAAACAAGTGCCCACCCTTAGCTTGATGGAACCATTTTCTTTGGCAAATTTATCAGCAACTGTTTATGATTTATATATAAGTCATATTACAAATGAGATGAAGGATAAAATAAATAAGTTTATATATAATCAAACCATTAAAACAGAAACCACAAACTTAAAACTGAATATAATACTAAATAATGAAGTTCCAATAGCTTTCCCTATCCACATCCAAGAGAAAAAAAGATTGAGCACATCAAATTAGCGATTGGTTGAGCGAAGTGTGTTACCCCGAAAAACGAATGAAATAAGCGGCATTCTATAAAATTACAGTTTCAATTTAGGCAAAAAAAGTCATGACAAAATTATTTTTTAAAACCGTTCATTCCCGAAAAAATAATAAATCTTTTATTCAAATTTTATAAGAAAAAGTTAAAGAAGTACAAAAACTAAACTTATACCTTTACTGCTAAGGAAAACAAAATAAAATATAAACCTATTTGGTGCACCAATTAAGTGAATAATTTTTATTTGAACTGCACTTAATCTTAATTTTTATAAAAAGAAAAATAAGGTAATATTGAATTAACTTTTCTCAAAATACACACAAGATAATTTTTACATAAAAATTTAAGCATAAAATTTAACCTGTTACAACATGAGAAGCTTGTATGATATTTTGAATTACATTTCATATCCTTTTCATGCTTAGACACTTTTCAAATGTTCACCGTTTTGAATATTTTGTAACGAATCAGAGATCTATTTCGTATACTTCCGCTTTGCTACATTTGGCATTCTGCTGAATTCTAGTAATGTGTGAAATATTATTCGTTTCTTACGTTTCCAGCCAGTTTTCGGTCTTCCATAAAATGCCAAGGTATTCTGTAGAATGACGGATTTCAAATATTGCTGCATATATGTATATATACTTATGTGACAAAGAGTCGATCACTTTATATAAAAATACCTGTAAGTATGGATATTCCATTTTTTCTCAAAGAAAGAATTTAATTTTTTGTATGATCATTCACACGCACAATGCCATTATTTAGCTGACTGATTAAATCGTTTTTAAAAATACAGCTGAAAGATTAACTTAGAATAATTAATTTTTATTATTATTGTTAATGAATTTTATTATAAACATATTCTCTTATTTTTTCTGTTACTGTAAAATATGCTCTCACAGTTCCTACGCATGTAATTTTATTAAAAGGAATTCCGCTTTATTTATTGATTTATTTTTCCTGAAAGAAAAGTTTTGAATTAAATATTATATGGTTCAATAGATTAACATAAATATAATATCACAAAATTGTGATAAATATTGTAAAAAAAATAATAAATAAAATTAAGAGTATTATTACTTTTTAATAGACAATTTTACGTAATATTCTGTGGGAATACGCATGAAATTGAATACGTATAAAAGAAAAGTATTCAAAAGCATCCAATTCTCTAAAATTCATTAAAGTAAATTAACTTAGCATATTAAATTAATGATTCTTTTTTATTTCGAAAACTTGATATTTCTAAGATTTGCTTTATAATAATTTGCTAATATCGATTAAGATGAATACAGTGGGTAATCGGTTAACGAACATAATCCGTTCCAAGACTATGTTCGCTATCCGAATTGTTCGTTCACCGATCATCGATTCACCACAGACTTCTATGTGAAATCGATTAATTTGTTCTGGAGACCCTAAAAATTAAATTTTTAAAAAATGTATAATTTCTTAGTAAGTTTTTAAAAAAATAATACATACATATAGTCTTGCATATTAATCAGTCCTTTTCATTTTTTGCTTATGGGGCGTTGAAGAACATGTCCAATGTCGATTGCTTTTCTCTCTTTTTCAGTATTTTCCGCAAGTAATTAATAGCATTGTCGTTGTAAAGATCCCCGACTCTACTGACATCAGATTGGTTTGGGTGCCATTCTAAGACCAGTGCTCTGACAGCCTCCCACTTTTTCAAAAGATCTTTAATGGCAAATATCGGCATTGATCCTCTTTCGTCTTCCTCTTGTTCAGAAGGAGATACATTTCGTTGTGTTTCTTGGTGTTCTTCATTCAAAATTTCTGGGAGTTCTTCTATCGTCAGTTCATCTTCATGTCGCATTATGAGCTTTTCTATGTCATCCTCGTTCACCTCCAATTTCAGATCTCTAGCAGTTGTCAAAATTTCATCCATAATTTAAAGGGTGTCTCCTTGATCACCTCCGAATATGTGTTCGTTGTCCAAACACAAAGTCCAAACACGAGTTCGAGCCCGGTACCACTAAAGACCCGCAGTGTAGGGCAGCGATGCACGTTAAATTTGTCGAGAGCTGAAGCGTCCTCCCATTGGTGTGGTGTGGTAGTTAGGAGAGGGGCCAGCTCAGGTGTCGTCCACATCACTTCACCATGGTTCAAAATTACGCGGTTCGTCGCTGAAAGCCCTCGTGTAGCTGAACAGTGCGACGTAAATAGTCAATTAATTAATCAGTGGGGCCTTGTCTCGTTCTCGACTGAGCCTTAATAAGGTCACGTTTCGAATAATGTTAAAGGTCAAATGCTGTTTCTGGTTGTATTCTCCAAAAAAACTGGGAATTTCGGACTATATGCCAACTGGCAACGATGGAAAGACTGTATTATTATGTGATAGTCGTCGTCCATGTGTACAGCCTAGTACTACCTCCATACACCATCATCACTCAAAGAGCGGCAATCAGTCGAGCAGATTTGTGTGACTGTAAGTCATGCACATTTGTTTGTTTCGGGCTAGTGTTTGCACTGGTATTTGACAACGTATACCCTAATTCTAAGGTTCATAGGGGGAGACTACATTTGTGTATGGGACGAGGGCCTACTTTTACGTAGGGGCCCAGACTCTCAGTAAGTCTTAAGACGTCCCTGTGCATGTTATTATGAATATTAAATATTCTAGAGAAATGTCTTGTTTACTCGGTAATTAAATACGCTTACCTTTACATTATAAATGTACCTTCTTATTATATCTGAACATGCCTTATTTTACTCTCAGATGTTAAAGCATATTTAAAGTGGCCACGATATCTTGGTGAAAAGGTAACGGTTACGAAGTCAAAGACCATATATGTTTTGTGGGATTATTTAAATCTTATACAGTTGAAGTAGAATTTATAATATATTTATTTCATAAATACAGTAAATGCATCCTAAAATATATATTTATAAATAAAATTCTCAAAAACTTCCTTAAATATCAAAATATTTTTAACTCAAGGAAAGATTTAGAGACTTTGCGCACACGATGCGTTAAATTAAAAACTATATAACGCATTTAAATACTACCTGTCAAAACTTCTTGCCATTAAAGAGCAAAATAAAGAATGCTTCAAAACTTTTGAATATGCGAATGTTAGGTAAACATTCTGGTTCTTTTAAAAAAAGTATAAGAGACGTTCCGCATACGTCCAAAATGATAGATGCTCTGTTCTATCTTTATATTCATCTTATCTCATTCTTTGAGACACTTCTTAGTGACCTAAAATGCTTGATGCTTAAAAAATGAATAAAGTATAATTCAAAAACTTTTACAGATAGGACAGCATAGTTTGCAAAACAAGATTTAGAAGATTAATTACGTATCCAGCTGGAAAAGTTTTTATATCAGTTTTCAGAGTACATCTATATGCATTTCTTAAAAAAGGAAATGCATCATGTGTTTGATAAACAATTGACTTTTTACGCTCTGCTATAGAAAACAATTGCTTCTCAATTTAACATATGTTTCCGGAACATAGGGTAAAGCCGGAAATTTCAAATCTATAATAATTTCATCTTCAATATTAATAGTTAATTTCTTATGGCCGGGAATGAAATTTGAAAATACCTGACAATAAAAAATTGTATAAAAATCCTTGATAACATAAAACAAAAAATGTTTTTCTTTTAAAGGAAAGTTTTCTATTTTATTTAGAAATTCAAATACGTATCGTAGATTATATATAAATTTCTGTTTTTATTAAGGATTAAGCATTTAAAAACTATTAATTGCTGCATTACCTTTTAGCTTATATATACAGGTGCACTAAAAAAGAATTATCTGGTATTCTTTTTTACATAACACTTGTAGGTGGCATTTCTAAAACGCATGATTTGTATGGGTCCTGTAATAATAATTATTTACATGTATTATCTAAGTCATCGTTTTGATGCAAAAATTTCATCCCTGTTGGAAACTTCTTTCATTATGTTGCATTTTAGATGGCCAAAAATGTGTTAAAAGATATAAAATTCCAGTAATACTTACATTACAGCTTTTTTTTTTTCTTCCTTTTTTCATGTCAGAAAAGAAACTTTTGAAGTTTTAAACAGTAAAAAACACGGGGAAAATATTTTGTCGTAGGAATATATAACTCTTCACTTGTTTTAAAAATCTAAAAGCATTTACACACACACTGAAGTACGAGAAAAACTGGTACACCAATCTAGAGCCCCCACAAGCACGCAGAAGTGCCTCAACACGACGTGGCATGAACTCACCTGATTCATGAAGATATTCTGTAGACAGTTTACATCATGATTCATGCAGGGAAGTTCACAAAACCGTGGGAGTACGAAATGGTTTTGATCTTCTAAGGACGGACATTGCAAAGCATCCCAAATATGCCAAATAATGTTAATGTTGGAAAATTAGGTAACTAAGAGAGAGTGCGAAATTCAGAAGAGGGCTTCTCGAGCCATTTGGTCGTAAGTGTAGACCTGTATGGGAACGCATTATCCTGTTGGAATTGCACGTTCTTTGGAATGCCCTCAGAACAGGAATTGTGCGGGTGGTCAGAAAGGGGATGTTAACGTATATCTGACCTGTCATGGCCGAGTTTAGATTACATATAGTCATGCCAACTGTACATGCCTCATCACAGAGCCTCCACTAGCTTGAAGAGTTCCTTGTATGCATGAGGGATCCATGGATTCAGGAAGTTTTCTCTATGTCCGTACATGATCATCCCCCCCTATGCAATTGGAAATGAGACTCTCAGACCAAGCAATTTTTTCCAGTCATTAAAAGTGCCACCCTGGTGTTGGGGAGCCGCGCAGAACTTAGGGGCCACTGAGTCAACAATGGTACACGAGATAATCTGAGACTTCCAAAGCCCATATCAATTAGGGTGCATTTCACAGTGATTGTGCTGATAATTGATAATGGGCCTACAATCAAATCCCAGCAATTTGAAGGAGTGTTGAATGTCTATCTCATGTGTAACTATTCTTTTCAGCCTTCGATTTCCCATTCTGTCAATGTCTTTTTTCGGCCACATAGTTGTCGGAGGCTTTACCGGAAACCAGATATTCGTGGTACACTCTTAAAATAGTCGTGCACAAAAATCCAAACCTCCTCACAACTTCGAAAATGCTGTTCTCCTCTTCTCGTGTGCCGAGGATTAGTCCACGTTATAAATCACTTAGTTTCTTAACCAGTCATTATAACAGCAAGAATCGATGTAATAACCTCCTCAGATACATGTTGTCTTATATAAGCACTGTCAACCGCATCGGGATAAGCTGGTTGGTTGGAAACCTCCATTGTTTGCATACGATCTGCTATACCAGTTTTTACCACTCTTCAGGGTAAATCTCGAATGGTACTTCAAGATAAGTATTAATACGCATAAAACGTTGAAAAGAAAAAAATGTTCTGCGCTTCAATCATTATGATTTTCTCTTTTGTCACCTAGTAAAATCCAAATTGTCTTCACATTTCATCTGCCATAATGGTATTTGTTTGATATGAATTTTGTCGAGACAAAGAATGAAATTTTGAATCCCTTCATCTCAGAATGTTTTTTTATCTCTCATGCATAGAATTATTTTCTTTCACCGTAGATATTCGAATGCTTTAATAACTAACTATGTGTATTGTTTCTCGAATTGATGATACCAGAAAATTATTGTCCCTTGCGCTATTATCTGTGTGATGCCCATAATTAAATTAAGTATGCAAGCAGTTTTTGAAAGTTGTCTGCATTTTTGTAAAAAATTAAATTAAAAAATAATTGAAAATATTTGTAGAATTTTTTTTAAAAAAATATTTTAAAATCGAAAATTTAGAATAAAATTCATATTGCGAAGCAAGTATAGCTATAAAAGTAAATAACAGTAATTATGGTTATGCATTGGTGACTTTTTTAGAATAATCTGGAACTGCAATAAAATAAATCTTTAAATTACAAAATTTCACATAGTGATTAAGAGACAACATAGTTTTAACACATACATTGCAATTATCTTATCATGTTCGTACTGCAATACAGTAAGAATATATGTATACTAAAACTAAAAACAAATTGATCAAGAAAATAATTCTAGAACAGATCTTAAAATAACATCTGATCAAAAATATACCATTAGCAAATAACAAATTTGCAAATTGGAGAATACGTTTGCTCTTTCCAAAAAAATTCAATAGTCCACAGTAAAGTAAAAAAACATTTAGACCCTCTTCTGTACATGGAAAAGAGCATAATCTGTTAGACTGCACTAAGATAATAAAATTTACGAGAGTTCTGATTCTCTCGAAGTTGAACACCGCGAGCAATCGTAAATTTTACGACAAACGCGTAATCTAATTTCAAGTAATCTCGCCGAAAGAAAGCAAACCGTTTTACATGCAAACCTCACCCTTTTGGAGTCTAGGGGTGAGTTTAAGCACCTCGTAAAGTCTGATGTTGGCACCAATGATGCTAAATTAGATTTTACGGTTAGGACTTTCGAACAGATGGGGAAAAAAAGAGGAACAAAAGAGGTTTGGACAAGGATTTCTGAATTCTTTTTTATTTAAAAAGCTGCACGAAGTTTTAATTCTCTTATTGTAAAGGGATTTTCTCGCAGATGAAAGTCATGGCTAAAATAATATGTGAATAGTTTATTTGGGAATTTTTTTTTTAATTTGGGATATTATTTTTATAAATAGATTAATTTTTAAAACCTTATACCTGAATTTAATTCTTAAATTTATGGCTATTTTCGTACATTTTTATTTACCGAATATTTCCATGTATGTACCCTGAACTTTTAGAACTTTTTGATGTTAAAGTAAGCGATTCGGTTTCCATACGGATTAGCTCATTTTAAAAAAAAAATGTAATTTAGCAAAAACGGCTTAAAAACATTTTCCATTAGCCATGCGAAAACAAAGTCATATAAATCCTTTAAAATCAGTGTCTCTGAATCCGAGTTTTTAAATAGTTAGTGAAATGCACATTCATTTCTTTGGAATGTCTGAATGCATATTATTATAATGCTCTTCCAGGGATTTGAAATATAGTTAGACAATCATGTGACATGCGGAAATTTTTCAAAGCAAAAATTACAATTTTCCAAAATAAATTTTTCTTAAGGCGCAGAAAGTCTGACTAGCACAAAAAAACGGCGTATAAGACAGCAAGTGTGAGGGAAAATTTTTTAACTTCAGAGAGTGTGTAGAATTACAGTCGTTGGTGTCTGGCGTTTTACTTTTTATGGCAATTTGATTATTCCAATGTTTGACGATATTTTCCCTCTTATGAAGACCTGTTTAAAAATTCAAAGTGAAATAAAAAAAAGTTTTCCAAATCGAATTATGTACGAATTGCGCATTTTGAGCAAATTCTTAAGAAAACTCACTTTCAATTTATATACTGATCGGCTTACATTTCAAAAAAGGTACTTTTTGCTATGTTTAAAATGAACCATTTTAAATGTATATTTTGTACACTTATTTTAAAAGTAAAATTATATGAATTATATTATTATTACAATCATAAAAATGCAATTACACAAAGAAAACTGGCATTACAATTTTCTTTCTTTTTGCTACAAAAAAATAGGAAATTATCCTATACAATTATTGTAAAGAGCTGTTTCAGCCACTAACAACATATACTCTAATATTTAAAAGGAACGATGCATCTTAAATAGCTAGTTATCATTAAATTATTTTATCAGGTTCTCCTTTATCCAAAGATCATAATGTGTATTTGTATTTTTTATCTTATCAATGTCTTTACCTTTCTCGGTTGCTGTATATTCTTTTCATAACAATCACAATTTCCATGGACGAATTTCTTTCGATCATTCACGTCTTTATAGAGCCAATTTAATACGATATTTGCGTAGGAATTTCTTAATGCTCTTTTAACTTGTTTATAAATGAAAAGCACAAGATCAACTTTATTCAACACGTACAAAAACACTTCCGCAACACGATACAAATAGGACAACTCTAGCTACAAAGTCCAAGACAAAATTTGAAATGTGGAATACTTATTTTCACAAATTCTACTTGTTAAATTAATAGTGAGAGCAATGAATCTGTCTGTAATAGTACCGGACTTATTAACGCAAAGATTTTTTAATTACACCTACTGGCCAAATGACTTGCCTCTTTTATCTAATATTTGACGCTTCCACCTTTTTGCTTTGTATAGAGCATTTACTCGTCATGGTGCTGATGTAAAAGCTTCTGACAAGTATCTACAGTGGTTTTAGACGATGCTTTATAAAGTGATGTTTATAGTTCTTTGACATTTGCTTAAATGCCTTTCCAGTTCCTCTCCCAGATTTTCGATTACACTAGCATAAGCATTTCTTAATGGACATTTCAGATGATGAAATATATCAGGGTTTGGGTTAAACCAGGTCTGACCAGTTTTGGCTCGATGAGGAGTAGCATTGTCGTTCTGATATATTAATCCCTTTCTGGAAATTAACAAAATACGGAAAATATCAGACACTTAATGAAATGTTTGAGAAATTTTCTGTATTATTGGACTTCTCAACTGTATCATCGAAAGAATCCGTTCCAGTAGATGATGATAATGTGTGTACAGCCCCAATTATGGCAGCCAAACACATTTTGGAGTCTGATCGAACGAAGAAAATGCAACTAATAATGCAGCTCCTGTTCCCACGTTATCCGAAATGAATAACATGATGAAAAGTGTGCATAATTATTTAAATGCACATTCCAATGGTGAAATGAATAACAAAATGGACGATATCCAACAATTTGTTGTCAATTTGATGCTAAAAAAGACAATGCAAAGAAAAATACCAGATTATTTTCCAAAACCTCAGTATGTTTTGTTTTTCATAAAACTTGGGAAAATTTTGTATTAAATTTCATTAAGTTCCTGTGAAGGCTTTTGTTTAATTTATTTTTATTAAATACAAGCATATATACATTTCTATGCAGATAAAATGTACTACAATATACTTAATTTTGTTAATAAATGTTTTTGGGAGGGTTGTTATATCTTTTTACATGAAATTCTTTCAATACGAAATATATTTCAGCCCCTTCAGTTTTCGTGTTAAACGATTTCCACTGTACTTATCTCTTCTTATCATCAGAATAAAGTTTGTCTATGCAGTTTATAAATTTTACTCTAATATAAATCCCCTTAAATTTAATTCCATTGGAGCGTTGTTTTTGTTTTGAATGTAAATATGAATTGAACGAAACATTTACTTTGACAGTTTTGGGTTGCTAGGTTACCAAATATGCGCTCTGAATAAACAACTGAAAAGAGTCGTTCGATCATAATATGTTTCTTTCAGCGGTTATTTATGATTTTTCTTGTTTATCAGAATGAGAAATATGTATTGTTTTAGTGTGTTTTCAACGATGGCTTGCAATTAATGCGTTTACGAGGAAGATTTTTTTATATGGGGATGAGATGAAATGGTTTTAAAAATAAGCAAATAAAAAGTCCTTTTTTATAAATATTGTAATACTATCACATGCACAAAAACTAGATTTATTACTGTTTTTCACTTCTTCTATATAATATACTCAGTGAGAGTACTAATGATGACCCTATTTTAAAAAATCATATTATAGAAACTAGTGAACTTATTACAATAAGTGATACATGAATGTGAAGAGACATATACGAGGGATAATCAGAAAAAAGGTTACAAATCGAATAAGGAAATATTTATTAACACTAAACAGAAAAAACAAAAGGGAATTAAGAGGCATACGTGCCCATCACATTTCGACTTAATCACCAAGTCTATTTAAGCATTTATCAGAACGCAGAACCAACTTGCTTAACCCGTCTTGGTACAAATTAGGTCTCATTCCTTTGAGCCGGCGGATGTTTTCACAGCACTTTCTTGAAATATCGCAGCACATCAGAAATGATGTGCTGCATGCTACCATAGCTCAATCCCAGCTCTGACGAGATTTCACTCAGTTACCCGTCCATCATTTTCAATCATTTCTTCAGTCCATGCCGTTGTGATTTCTGTCGTTGGAGAAACTTGGCCGGCCGCTCCCTGCCATATTGCAGTTTTCGGCATCCTGTCTTCCTGATTGAAAAAAGTGACACCGTTTCGCTACAAGTTGTCTGCTCGTTGCTTCTTCAGCATAAACTTCCGCGATTTGACTGTGAATGGCATATGCGGTGTAACGTCGTGAGAAGATAGTGTAGAAATAAAACATCACAGCAAGGTTGTGGGAAGAAAAATACTTTTAATTTTTTTCTCCAACAGGGTAATTAGATTAAATTAGATTAAGAATTAAATTGTCTCTGTGCCTAGCCAGTATGGTAGCCCCTTTTTTCAAGTCGTTCTCTCCACAGCTTGTCTCGGTACAGTCCGCGAGGCGTTTTTCTTATCCGCGTCCAGGACTCATCGTCAGCATCACGATCCAAAACTCCAAGATCCCTCCTTTTCCGCTTTCCGAAAACGACCAGCCCTTGTCTTTTTCGATCTTTTTTTCTCTCCTCTTTCGGTTTTTCCAGACCTTTTTTAAAACATCAGGGATAGTCCATTTCTCCCCCTCACGCTTTCTCATTGGTGGGCCCAAATGAGTCAATCCCTGATCCTCATCTCATTAGAGCCCATTGGAGCATAATCCGTCAATCGTCCCTCCCCTGGTTTCTTCACAAACCAGCAGGTGTCCGACACATGCTCCGAATACAAAGCTCTTTCGGCCCACTGTCGCCATTTTGCCGCCTTTGAAGTCAATTCACCATTGTATATGTAAGGCGACAGTCAACTGCCTCGGAAGCAATCTCGTCCACAGTAGTATGGTCAGACTATTGTTTGTCCAGTCACACTGGCACCAAAGTCCAAACTCTAAATAAACGATAATGAGCCCCAGCTGCACGTGCACCAAAACTCAGTCTAGTATTGTCCTGAAAGAGTGAAACTCGTTTCGAAAAGGGGACGTCACAGCGGACACATTTTTTGCCCATAAAATTGAATCACGGCTCGCACTTCTAAACGAGGCCGATTTCCTAAGTGTCTAGCCATTTCAATCATCCTGAACATTCTGAGAACTTTCTCTACCTACCTACAAACCAGCTGTATGACAAGTAGCATGTGTGGTAGTTAGAAGAGGGTGCCAGCTCAGGTGTCCTCCACGTCACTACTTGACCATGGTTCAAAATTACGTGGTCCGTCGCTAAAAGCCCTCGTGTAGCTGAACAGTGTGACGTTAATATTCCCTCACACACTATAACAAGTAGCGCCATTTTTCAATACTCTGGGGAAACAAAAGTTCTCCACAGTATGAAGTTTTCAAATGCTGCAGCTTGTAACCTTTTTTTTCTGATCATCCCTCGTACCAAGTTTTTTAATATTACAAATGTTCTATATGTGATCCTCATGTTACACGACATGCGTCCAATCTGTAATGCAGCTCATGCCATACATTTTTGTAACATCACTCTTTCACTGGTTCGTAATACTGTGCAAATGCTTACATGTCGTCCTCTGTTATCTATTGTATCAATTGAAAATGGTAACAGAGAATTTTTTCGTATGGATATTTCAAGTTCGCTTGCGGCAACTCTCGTAGACTTCCGTGGATTTCGAACAACAATCTGCCTTACCATCTTCACTGCTTCTTCTGAGACGCTTGGCAACAGCTGTTTTTCTTTTTACTCAAGCAACCTGTTTTTTTTTTATTGATGACACCATTGCAGAATATTCTCGTTGATTGGTGCTTCGTTTCCGTAGCGATTTCTAAATGCATGTTGCGCCGAAATAACTGAGAAAAATCGTGCATACTTTATTACACAAAATCTCTTATCTGCCATTTTAGTCATGATTAGATTTCAATCACAGCAATCTTGAATGTGGTGTTGATAAATGGTGTGGGGGGGAACTCGGTATACAGTAGAGCGTCCTTTATCCGAATCAATTGTGGGACCGGACACCATTCGAATAAGCGATTGTTCGGATAACCGAAAACCGAATGCGATCCATGCAGTATATGAAACCGGACAATTTGCGAATATTGAAAATCATCCAATGCGGGAAACGTGCTAGAAAAATTTATATTAATTAATAGCCGCTGAAAATTCATTAAATTTGGATCCTTAAGGAACTTTTCAATTAGAAAGCATTCTATAAACTGAATATGAGAAATATTAAACGCGTAGATACAGATATGTTCACTTAAAAGAAAAGCGGATTAAAGAAGATGTATCATGTACAATTTATGTGAATTTTGTGTGAGTTGTAATAATTATATTAATTTGAAATAACGTATAATTGGAATGCATCAATTTTTAATAAAGCTCATTGTTTCTATAAGGTATCCGACTACGTTCGGAACCGTTTTTTTAAAAAAGCGCATAAATGGATAATTTTCATGATATTTAGTGTCACTCAGATTAGAATACATGCATAAAATTGTTTTAAAGACAATTTGATAAAACAAAATTATTTAAACATAATATTTCGGCAAAAAATTAACTTAGAATAACCTTTTTTCAAAATGTTCTCCTTTTGTCAAAAATAAGTCTATTATAATAATATTTTGCCTGTATATAGCTCAAATCTCTGTACAGAGGTTCAACTATGAATTTTGAAAAATTCACATTATTTTCAGAGTTACAACCAATTGAAATAATTATCGGCGTTTTTTCTTAAAATTTCTCCCCTCTGCTGTCGTCAAATATGGATAAACCCACTTCTAAGTTATATATTTCAAAAATTCTAGTTGAGTCTTTGTACGGAGGTCTGAGCTATATACAGGCAAAATATTATTATAATAGAAGCATTTTTCACAAAAGGAGACTATTTTGAAAATGGGTCATTCTATGATCATTTTTTGTCCAAATATTGTACTTAAATAACTTTTTATTGTAATACTATTCTTAGAACAATTTTATGTACATTTCTAATATAAGTGACACTAAATATCATAAATATTATCCATTTATACGCATTTGGAAAATCATGGTTCCGAACGTAGTCGGATACCTTAAAACATTCTTAAGATTCTGTTCTCGAAAAAAATAAATCGTTTTTTTCTTTCTGAATATTTTTGTTGATATATTTATCATTAAAATTCACTTTAAAAGTGTAAAATTAAATTTATTCCGTCAATATTTAACACGATGAAAAAAAATTCGAATGTGCAAACAATTTTAACAAAATTAAACAAAGATTCAGACCCTTTCTAACAGCGTGTCATAAAATAAGTTATTTTCTTTTAGTACAAATTAAATATTATCAGACGTTATTTAGAAAGGAAGAAGAAAATAAATGCAAAATAGCTTTTAAAAAAAGAAAAGAAAAGAAAACTTGGCAAAAGATTTTTGAAAGAAAACGAAAGTTTTTGTTTACTTTTGTCAAAGAGACGACGTACTTTTGTGGAGCTTTCATAAGAAATGAGAAGTGCACTTGGAAATACACAGTTCGTGCTTTATGAAATTAACCTTTTAATTACCGAAAGAGTAATTAGTTCCTTAATTGACTCGCATAATTGCTTATTTTTAATATGTTCGATTGCCACATTTAAAAAATGCTTGTTGGAAGAATTTACGTTTCAAATCTTTCGCCTGATCTGGGCTAATATGCTTCTTTAACATTTAAAGTTAATTACATTAACAACATTATGGGTAGCAAAAAAACTAATATAATTTAATTAGTGACACAAGTTTCATCCCTTCGTCCTTTTACTCATGTACTGAGAAACATAATTCTGAAAGTTACATTTCACTTAATTAGAAAAATCATAGATATTGAACATATTATTCAATGAATAAGTGTGTCAGAATATATTACTTTTTGCTTTCTAATTATACTGTCATCCAAAATTAAAGTTATGAACACATTTCTACAATAAATAAAAACGTACTACTGTTATTTTAAAAAGTTCTACAGCGTAATTTATGAAACAAATCCAGTTTATGTGTCCAGTGTCTATTTAATGGTAAAATGGGTCGTTTTCTTAATAAAAAATGGAAGTAAAATATGAAGCTGAAAAAGTGGAAATTTTTAGAACCAACCAAATTTGCTACATTTACGGGTTTTGTGACATATTGAGCAACAAAGGCTATTGTCCTCTTAAAAATCAAATTTTTTGTATGAAAATCGGTTTTTTAATTAAAGTAACACACAAACCTCACAGATGGCACTTAAAAGGATTACACTGAATCGTTTAAACCATGATTCCCCAACCCCCGAGCCGTGGACTGGTACCGGTCCGTGGATAAAATGGTACCGGGCTGCTCATGGAACATTCAATCATTCCTTTTTTATTTACTGTGGTGTAATTCTCTTTGGTTTGTTTGATTCCCCATGAAGATCCCTTCATCTTCCATGTTAAACCAATTTACATTATTGTGTGTGTGTGTGTGTGTGTGTGTGTGTGTGTGTGTGTGTGTGTGTGTGTGTGTGTGTGTGTGTGTGTGTGTGTGTGTGTGTGTGTGTGTGTGTGTGTGTGTGTGTGTGTGTGTGTGTGTGTGTGTGTGTGTGTGTGTGTGTGTGTGTGTGTGTGTGTGTGTGTGTGTGTGTGTGTGTGTGTCCTGACTCGTCGGTCGCGGGTGTGAGAGGGTTTGAGTAAGAAGCAGACATAATCTAAAATTGACTACTTTTATTCAACCTTTAACCCTTACAAGAATTTATGAGAATGCATTCTGATAACTAAGCCTGAAGAGCAAGAGCAATAAGAATGAATAATCCTATGAAATATATGGAAACCCTTTTCTTAAATTTCTTAGTTATTCTCTTGTACGCTCCTGTTCCTAACTTGCTAAATCGTTAGTCGTAAAGTGCACTCTTCCACCTTTCTGTGAATTCTTCCTTTGGATTTATTACTACGAAGTGCGATCACCGATCACTCACACTATGGTTTCCGCTAAGATCAACTCTCAACCATTACCACGCTTACTCAACGACTAGCACTTAAATAGAAGTTTCATTTGCATAAAATCACGTTCTCTCTACGGAAGGTGGTTTTCAACTAAAATCACAGTTAAAAATATTATTTCTCCAAGAGAATTAGTGGAAGCCCGAGTGAGTGAGTGAATATTAACGTCTCACTGTTCAGCTACACGAGGGCTTTTGGCGACGGACCACGTAATTTTGAACCATGGTCAAGTGACATGGACGACACCAGAGCTGGAACCTCCCTTTCCTAACTACCACACCACACTAACGGGAGAACGTTTCAGCTCTCGACAGATTTAACATGAATTGCTGCCCTACACGGCGGGTTTTTAGTGGTACTGGAATGGAACTCATGACATGTTTGCCATGATCCGATACCTTGACCACTAGGCTACCGCAGCCCCACACGAGCGCAGGGGACAAGAAAATATTTCCCTCCCCTTTAGTTCCATGCCTAAATTATGGAGGTGTAAATAGGAGGTGGTGCCATCTACCGTAAGGATCTATCGTCCTTTTGGGAATTTCTCTGAGCTAAATCGTACTGCCATCTGTATGGTGCTCAAGGCGAAGGCCAACAACAGGCGTACTTCTCACCCCTTGCCACGATGAATTTCGTGGGCCTCGACCTGACTACGTCAGACAGGTGGCATTAGAAACAACAACTAAACAACTCTGTTTTATTATGAAGGAATATTTAAATACAATTAAATTAAAGTTATTAAATCAAAATAATCTAAAAGATAAACAATCAACGTCCTACCCTCAGCGGGCAGTACTCAAATTTTGATTAAAACATTACGAACTTCGTCATTTTTAAATATATAGTCGCACCAAAATATTTTCTCGTTTGTAGAATAGTATTATCCAAATTTTGCACAAAAATTGAAAAAATTGGTTTAAAATTACGGATTTACAAAAAAAAAAATATTTTTAATATTTTAATTAATTTTTCTTCGTTCAATGTTGTTTTGATCTAACAGTTTTTATCCCCCCTTCCCATTGTCCTCTTGTTGCGGCCCGAGTGACATATCTATCATATGTATGTAGCCTGGCGGAAAAAAATTTTGAGTACCCCTTAGCTGGACTGCTCAAAATTAACCGGCAAATCACCTTTCAACGGTGATGCGTTGAATGAGATTAACAGATTGAGAAACCTCTGTCTAGCGATAACTAAAAAGTAAAAAATAAATTAAAATTAAAAAAAAAATTTTAAACAAGCTTTTATTTAAATGCTCTAAAAGGAATAAAATAAACTTTTCTTTTAAACTTTTTTTGCTATCAACTTATAAAGTCGTTATACAATTTAGGATATAAAAGCTTGTCGCGAGATTTACCTGTGTACATAAACAAGCAAATTAAATAACTTTATCTGATTGATTTTAATTTTTAAAATTTTCCGACTAAGTAAATATGAGTACTTAAATCTCGCGACAAGCTTTTATATCATAAATTGTATAACGACTTAATAACTTGATAGCAAAAAAAGTTTTAAAAGAAAAAGTTTATTTTATTCCTTTTAGAGCATTTAAATAAAAGCTTGTTTTTAAAAAAGTTTTTTTTACTTTTAATTTATTTTCTTTTATTTCCAATGTCAGAAAAACTAGACTTCTATTATAGTAAGAGATTGCTAAATCACCCTACCCTTTCTCTCATAAATAACACGTTTTCGTTTTATTTGTATTAACCTATTCGCGGGGGGTTTTAGGGTTTCACCTTAATCTTTTAGTCGCTAAATATGAAATTAGTCGCGAAATCTGAAAATGGTTTATGCAATAAGTGGCCAAATCTGGAAGTGGTATACGGAATTAGTCGCCAAATCTATAAATCGTATTTCTAATTATCCTAATCAGCACAATGGAGCAAAATTATGAAATTATTGTTTTGTCATCGGTCCTTGACAAGTGTGCAAAATTTCGAATTAATCTGACCTTTTAAAGTCGGTAAAAATCAAGTTCAAACATTCAGTTACATACAAGTGAAATTTATAAAAACGTGTTAAAAATCGACAGTTTCCATGTCGCATGATTATGTGACATAAAAAGGTCACTTGAGTGCCTGTTTAACTTGAATGCTTCTGGCAAAATTAAATTTCTCGTTTAATTTCACATCGTCAGAACTCCTGGGATTTCATCTGGGGAGGAAACTGGGCGTCTGAATTACATTGTGGCAATTGGTATCTACTTATATGATGCCACACTAAAACGATATACCAGATCCCGGGAAATATGCTAGGTCTGCAATGGTAACTACCGATTCTCAATTTCCCCACTGCCCTATTTGGAAAAAAAGGCTCCTCTCTTGTCTGTGACAAAGCCTCATTAATTTGTAGAGCTATGTATAGGGAAGTTGTATCACAAGCGGCGTACTCAAGAAGGAGGGGTCCCCTCTCCCTCCCAGACCAAGAATTTTATAATTTTACCATAGACAATTCCTTCGGATCTTTAATCTACATGGCGTTTTTTTCAATTCCTACTATTAGGTCACACCCTCTATATATTTATTTATTTATTTATCTTGGTGGAATTTTCAATCGTTAATAAAATACATTTTAAAGCGCTCAATTGAGCTGAAATTTTATATACATGATTATTTTGTATGGCAATACAGTAATTTAATTATAATTAATAAAAATTATATGATTAAAACTAAATACACTCAGGAACATTGAAAATAGCGACCCAAGAAGAAAGCATCGGATTGAAATGAAATTTAATACACATAATGACACAGATGAGAGATTCACTTGATCCCAAAAACAAGACAATTAAACGAATACGGGGTGTGCAACAACACAAATACTGGGCAACTTCAATAGCGCATTGGACCACCTCCAGCTACAATACATGCCCCCACACGGTCCGGCATTAAGTTGATTAGACACCTTATGTTGTCCTGACGCAGATGGGCTCACAAATCTTGAACAGCCAACTCTAAATCATGTACAGAGTGACACGATGGCATCTGCCGCTTTAGCTGATCCCACACGTGCTCTACAGGGGACAAATCAGGGGAACGGGCCAGCCATGGAAGATTCTGAAAATGACGTAGGAAGTCTTGAGCAACTCTTGCTGTATGCGGATGAGCATTATCCTACTGGAAAATTGCCCTGGAAGACCATTTAGGAATGGTCCTACATGGAAACGAAGAATATCATCAACGTAAATTTGGCCCGTCAAGGTTCCACGCATCACAATTAAAGTGGACCGGGTATCATAGGCTATGCCCCCCCAGACCATTACACCAGCTGTGCGGGCAGTGTAACGTAGAGCAGTGTGGGGGGAAATGTACCGCTCACCAAGGCGCCTCCACACTCGTACACGGTTATCATCTGTCCCCTAAACAAACAGGGATTCATCACTAAACACAACCTTTTGCCAATCTGTGACATTCCACATTTATCTGGCTTGGCACCACTGTAAAAAGCAGTTGCCGATGTTCCGGTGTTAAAGGGTGTGCACGGAAAGAGCGCTTGGATTAAGATTTGCTTCTGCTAGGTGTCTGGAAATTGTTTGTGGAACAATTGCTACGCCTACGTCTGCTGGTATCGTTGAAAGAGTCACTGTGGGGTCCACAAGTGCTTGCCGCACTATCCTTCGATCCTCTCTCCTCGTGGTCTTCCTGGTCGCTCCAGACCCGGTTTTCCGCGCGTGGGTACCTTCTCGTGTCCACTGCTCCCAACAATTTCTAACGGCACACTCCGAACGATCCCCCTGGCCCGCAACACGGCGCGTCGATGAGCCTGCAGAAACTCGCTTAACTGTGAGAAATGTCTTCTAGCACGTTTAACCGGCATGTTTCGCTTACCAAAGTCTTCCTACAATCGGCGGGTAATCGTCACGTTTATGAATCTTCGAATTTGCGCTGGCTTATATAGCACCCTCTTCCTGATTGTAGCGCCACCTCGGCATGTATGGACATGCGTATTGGCACAAAACTTGGATCATTTGCATATCACATTACGCTGTACTTATTTGCAAAGTTTCGCGATTGTACTTAGCTTCCTTCTTGGGTCGCTATTTTCAATGTTCCTGAGTTTATTTAAAGAATTACAAATACAGCCACGTTGGCATCATATTTGACGACATAGCGACCATTTTGGAAACTTGTGTCAAAACTTGAAAAGGATTTTTTTTCTCACATTTTAACCCTTTAACGGGGAGTGGCTAATAAGTGGGTGATGGATATTTAGTCTATCTATATACGTTAATAGAAGCTAAAACGCATAAAAATTAATATTATTGCATTTCATGTCCTTTGATGGGTAGTTAAAAACAGTTTTTCTCGGTGTAAATCTACAACTTGTATTTTGTTTACTATAAATAAAATTTCTGATATTTGAAAAAAATTTCGACGTGTCTTAAGTATACTTGTCTCTCATCTGAATGAATTAAGCAGTTGTACAACTAAAAAAAAAAAGGTTTTATTTAGGTTTTTGGAAACCAATAATATGTGGATAGACTGCCCACCTAGAACAGAAAAATGACCTAGAAATTTTCACTTTTCCTGTACTCGAGAAAAAGCATTTAGAATCACGATGAGAGAATGTTGGGGGTGTTAAATATAACAAACTTTGTTTACAATATGTGGTACAAGATCCTCAGGCTCGAAAATCTTTCATTACAGCTTTCCTGCACGGAGAAACGTTTGCATATTATTGAGTTCCACAATAAATAGTTCATCAAATTTGAGAAATAACTAATTTAAATTCTCAAAAATATTACTTTATTTCTAACTTTTCATACTAAAAATTAAATAAAATATAAAATGTGAATATATACCAAGTTCAATGCATATGCTAAGGATTCTATATATCTTCTAAGTATATATATATTCTATGTTGTACAATTATTCTATTATTATCAAGTTACACTTATACTTTGTATTTAATTGTTATTGAAATAGTTATTACTTAAATGTTAATTTTTCATAAAAAGTTTATAGTAATATGATTCATTGTTTCTTTCTGTCCTGAAAACAAATTAAAAATGTCCTACTTACGCAGAGACTATAACATCTAGCCACCACCTAGGAAAAAACCCACAATTAGATATTTTTTGTGACTAAATAATGTTTATAGAGGATGAGAACATTACATTTATCAAGTACTTTATCACATAAAATTGTATGTTTGCTGTGTGCCCATTAAAGGGTTAAAGCATTCTGTTGAACTGAAATTTTATATACACGATACTTTAATGTTAATTAACAAAAATGAATTACCATTTACTGTTGTGATTCTATCATACGCATATAGTTATTTATATCAATTGTAACTATGTAATAAAAAGTAGCTAAAATAAAATTTTTCTTTGTTAATCTAAGTAGGAATTGACTTAAAAAACAAATTTTTAAATTACTTGTTATATATAATGTAAACCCACGTAAGAAAAATCTGTGCATGCCACTGAGTAGCACTAAATTTTTGTTACTTTGCAAGAAACTTAATTGTGTGTGTGTTTTGTTACGAATATATCTGTGTAATCTATACAAAATGTGAAAGAGATAATAATTAGTAGGATCTAAAATTTGGTTAAATTGTTAGGCACCATGGGCCATAATAAATTTATTTCAAATATTTAAATAACCAATAATAATTTTTATAATATTTATTTAAATAACTTTAAATAAATTTATCGCCAACAGTATATTTAAAGTTCATTTCGTTTCCTTCCATGATTCAAAACTTAAATTTGTTCTACTAACATATTAAGAATTTTTAAAAGACTTTTTCAATTGTATCTAATGTCAAATTATTTAAAATTTGTAAAGTAAGAATTATTATTATTAAATAGTTGAATGCATCTAATATTTATAATGCCGGTTATAGGAATTTAGATAAAAAAAAATGTTTGAACGTTAAATAATTGTAGTGTTTTAATTATTTCATCCTGTTATCATGATAGCCGTTATGTAAACTTTGTTGTCTATATTTCTGTAATACTTCTTTGATTTCTGTATTATTCACGTATCACTCAAATGTGAGTCTATTAAATGTTTTACTATATCTCCAATAGATGGCAGCATGTGCATGTATTTATTATTAAAATTGTAAAAATACGTAAATTCAATTTTATCTCCAATACGTTATTTTTTCTTCATGTTTCTCACCCCTTAGAATTATCTAATACAATATATTTCATGTTATAAATTCAAGAATTTTCTGCTGGATTCGGATGCATAATGCAGATAAAAAAAATTCACGGACATAAACTAAATGAATTATTTATTGCTTTTGAGAAAAAAGGTTGACATATTATAAAATTAATCACCCAAAGGCCCGTGATTTATTATAACTTTTTTTTCAAACGACTTAAGTGGAAAAATTTGCTACAATAGAGGCTTCCAGAATTCGGAATACTTGAGAGAGAAAGTTTAACATTCTCTTCTAATTTTGTTAAGCACAGTCAAACTTCTATGTAACGAGCCTCTATATTGCGAATATTTCTATGTAGCGAACTTTTACCGGAACCATGAGCATTTCACAATTTTCTTCGTAAAATAGCCTCTCTATAACGAAGTGAATTTTCTATATAACGAACTTTTTCTTTTGTGATTCAATTTTTTAGCTCCCTATTTTCAAAGTATTTCTGTACATTTCAAGTTATTCTCTCTTTAGCACATTTTATGGCGGTCATAAATCTTGAACTGGTTTTCTTAGATCCTAACTCGCCGAGAGCAATAGAGTTCTGGACGTTTCATCCAAGAAGTGCAACCTTTAACCCCCATTATCCAGTTCACTAGAAACATCTTCGATATCCCCTTGCACACTCAGTGAAGTTGTTCCGTGTCCCCGTGTTCAAGAAAAAATATTATATTACTTGTATGCTTTAAATAGAAAATGGTCTTAAAATTCATTAATTTTAATTTAACATTATATTCTTAATATTGAAAATACAGTGGCACATTCGACATTTTTTTTCTTGTTTTTCTTGCAGGTTTTTTTTATGAGTAAGATATATAAAAAAATAAACAGATAGTAATTTTTAAAAAAGGTGTGAATAATTACTTTTTTAAATATATAGTGTTTAAATATGAATTTAAAATTTGTTTTGTGTGGTTTATAAAGTATATTAAAAGTTGAACCTCTATATAACGAATTCTACATATAATGAACTTTTTCAGGCATTTAACGACTTCGTTATATAAAGGTCCGACTGTATTTGAATTTTTAAAAAGTAATGGCGAAATTATGATAAATTAATACTATTTTTAATTTTTAAAAAACTTAATCCTATTGACAAAATCTAATTAATAGTTTTAAAAATGCCCAATTTTTTAAATATTTATTCTAGATAGAGGTGGGCAATTGTTTTGACTCCAGGACCATATTGTGGAAGCACCTTTTTAAAATGGTTGCCTTCATTTCTGAACTTTGGAACTCGGAAAAGATATAAACTGTGCCATAAAATCAATGAATATAAATTAAATTAAATAGTGGCAGTTTCATTAAATTTATTTATTGTCTAATTTTATACCTATAGTTGCAAGCATATTTAATTTTAGAATTATTTTAATGAGACAAATGTGTACCCTTTTCACACTTTTCTAAAAAAAAAAATTTATATATAAATCAAGAGTGAGATTACTTGTTGAAATTCTCATCATAACGTGCAAAGTAATGTCAGAGCCACTTATTGATCTTGATGCAAGAAAACTTTGCTACAAAATATATGTTGACCCAGGTATAGAGAACATTTTCTATCTATTTGCTTTACAAGTTGTCTAGACAGCTGCAAAAAAAAACTGTTTTCGGGTCGCTTATGGCCCACGTGCTGATACTTGGTAATCCCTGACTTAAGTAATTACAAACTTGGCGCGAATTATTTTGGTTAGCGATAATTGTGCCATCTTGGTAACCCTACTTTGATACGCTAGATATGGTAAACCTAACTACTTCTGGAATTTTCGTATTTTGTCGACCGCATTTCAAATTTCATTTTGTTTTGGGGAACCGGGCTGGAATAGTTGCGTGTGTGAAGGAATATATATTAGAATTTTTTTACTTTTCTGAATGCGAAAGGTTAGAAAGAATTGATTGAATGGTGTATGAAAGAAGGATTGATTGCTTAGAGTTATGAATGTCCTAAATGTAACGATCGGCATGATGTAACATGGTCGAGAATAAAACGCTTTCTTTGAAATTGCAGCAGCCACGCCGAAGGTATGTTCAACCATTACCTCGCAAAGTAAAAATGGCGGCGCTCACACGATCATTCACTTAGAGATGAGACCTTCAAGACTTTTTTAAAATCTGTTGTTATGCTATACCCTCCACTCGGAAAAGATCAGCAGTAAGAAAGTAAGTGCTGTTTTTATATAATTTTTTATCTTAAATGTTTAATTGCTGTATTGTTTACATATATTTTCATTACGCATCCACTTTATCTCTCTGTATTCACTTGCCGCCATTGTCGGTTTCGCTTGGCACCATCACGTTCTGGCTTGGCGCTTTTTTCGTTTTGTCGCCAAGAATGTGGGCTCACCTAGGATTTTACCATTAAAACTATGTGTTTCTTATGCCTGCAATCATGTTTATTTCTCACCAGAGGACATTACCAGATTATTACTAGCGAGTTTAGAAATAGTTATTTTATTTTAAACTAGATATTAGCACCAATCAAACATATCTACATTAGCAATATGTTTTTGTAACCTTAGCTCAATTACTTAGTGCCGCTCTTCATGAATAGATGTGAGTTGCGTTCTGTGATAAATATATATATATACATTATGGAGTAAGTTTGGAAGTGAATCGATTTTTACTTTAAGTATGAAGAGATCTGAGAGTGATTCTGAAATAACTGATTGTTTTGAAAGTTCGGTTAGTGAACCTGAGAGCATTGATGATAGTTCTGTACTATTACCTGTGGTATATTGGCCTTTTTGTCTCATACTTAAAAATTTATTTCACAAGAAAAAATTACTAATGTGTGTTTTGCATTTCATAAGCCTAGTAAAATTCTCCTTAAATGTTTAAAACACATGTTTTTTTAATATTTTCTCTTTTCTGAAAAACCAACTTTCAGTCATAATAACCCTAAATGTTGGGTTTTTTTAAAAAAATTAATTATTTGTATCTCAAGCTAAAAATTTACAAATAAATATGTATATTGAACATTCATAGTTTTACATAATTTCCTTGAATAAAAAAATAGGCACTTTTATGACCGTTTTCTTCAAAATTATGCGACCGTTAAGGGCTTAACTTCCCAAAAAGGATGTCTACGTATTCAAAATGCTTTTTTCAATTTAAATTTTAATCCAAAACTAGGTTATCTTAAATTTAAATTTTATTGTGTCGAAAAAATCAGTTAAAAAAATTGAAATTATAAAGTTAATGACAGTAAAATTATTTTCCTCGGGAAGGGTTTATTTTACACGTTTCATTTTATTTAAGTCATTCTAGTTCAAATATATCAGGATCAAATTCTTGAATACTTAAAATATTCTGACATAATTTCTCGCATTAATCAAGTCGTTTAAATATGTAGAAAAAGCGAAATTGTGGCTAATGCCCCTTGTCTGACGTAGTCAGAACGAGGCCCACCATTCATCGTGGCAAGGGGCTAGAAGAATGCCTGTCGTTGGCCTTGGCCCCCCATACAGGTGACAGTACGAATTAGCTCGGCGAAATTTCCCCGAAGGGATGATAGAGGGCGACACCACCTATCTCCACAGTTTTGGCATAAAAACTGAAGGGGAAGGAAAAATCTCCAGTCCCCTACACTCGTGATTCATCCCACGAGACTTTCGAACCCGCTGATTTAACGAGCACGTACTCCGTGTGTACTCCAGGACAGTATTTGGAGGCATCGAGCATCGAACCCAGGTCTTCCGATCTTGAATCTATTCCAAAAAAGACAAGTAATCCTAATTAAAGAAAAGTTAACTCATTTCACTAACTTTTTAATGCAATATGATAACGTTTTGAATTCAATTATTGCATCATTCTATAAGAATTAGCAAAAACTAGATTTTCGTATTAAGAGTCCGCTTAACATCCAAAAGGTTTAATTCCTCATGATCACTAGCATAGGAAACAATACTAGAATAAATTAACGACTAATGCACATGACCACGAAAATCACTCCAATTCTTAAACGCATTCCAATCTTTAAAATCAAAATTAAATTGACTTTGCAAAGTTCTTTTATAAATCTAGTGAATGGTAGGTTCAGGCCCTAATCATAAATCGTGAAATTCGCCTTTAAATCGAATAACAATCAAACTTAGTCAATATATGACTGCAAGATTGGCAGCAGATTTGTTTATAGTAGAGAAGTCTGTTTGATTTCGTGATTAATTGATTGAATATTAACGTTGCACTGTTCAGCTACACGAGTTTAGGCGACAGACCACGTAATTTTAAATCATAGTCAAGTGACGTGGACGACACCTGAGCTGGCACCCCCTCCAAACTACACAAAACCAACGGGAGGACGTTAGAGCTCGTCAGATTTAACGTGCATCACTCCACTACACGGAGGGTCTTTAGTTGTTCTGGGCTCGAACTCGTGACAAGGTCAGCCACGATCCAATACCTTGCCCACTCCGGCTACCACGGCCACGCTGGATTCCTTGAAGCCTTACGATTGCCTGGAAGTGTGACAAAGGTTTCACAAGAGATCCGTATTTGTTTAATTAAGTTTTTGTTTTATTGTAATTTGTTTTATCAAAGTTTTTGTACAATTTAAATTTTATAAAAGAACGAATTCTTAAAGTCAGTTTGTTTCTCAGAATATAAATAGATATTTTATGGATAAAATAAATCTTAAATTTAGTGAAAGTCGTGCTTCTAAGCAGGAATGAGGAAACCAGAAGGCTTGCCAATGAAGCAGAAAGAACAACTTATCGACATATAAACAGATTCAATATTGAAGTCTAAATTTAAGCAGGAACAGCTCCTAAATTTTAAGTTGCAAATTTACAGGATACAAATATAAGTTTCTTACACAATTATAAAAATTTTACTGCCATTCTGGACAATGTATTTAAGTCAAAAAATATTTTTCCACGTATGTGGCAACAAAAACAATCATAGAAACAATTTAACACAGAACATTAAATGTTATTACAGGTAACTTCAATATATCTAGGCCTCGATAGTTTCTGTGAAATAATTCAAACACATATCCTGGTCACTAAATACCGTATTTACTCGAATATAAGACGCGCTATTTTTCCACCGTTAATGTTACAGAAAATCGGGTCAGTCTTAGAATTGGAGGAAAAACAATTGTTGAAAGGGGGATATTGAGTTTCAAACACTGTCACCGTATTTTTATTGCATTACAAAGCATTCGGAATAATTTTATGAATAGTAATGCTCAGAAAACATTGTACTTCGAAAAAGACATATATACACGTCCGGAGCAATTAATGCTTCGGCTGAATGAGACGTTTATATACACCATTGGCACTTAAGAGTTTAAAGTCGTATTGTAGCTTTAACGTCAAAGTATAGTATTATTGAATTCAATGTATTGTTATTGTAAGGAGGGTATTGAGGTTCATTGAAAGTTTGAGAATACTATGTTAGCACGCTGTCAAAAATGACATTGCAAAATCCGATGAATGAAAAGTTCGCTTTGTGCAAATGATCTGCAGCTAACTCTAACAGTACGGGAAATAAATTCAGACTGCTCTGTGTTTTCCATATTAGTGCACGAATGTAAAAGGATCATTCGGGAACTTTTTGACTTTAGTAGTATGTGAATTCGTGCATTCAAGTCCTGGTGACACACAAGAGCCGCCATGCAAAAGGCCCTAATATGCATTAAATATGTCTATATTCAAAGTCTCATAATGCCTTTGTTAGAAAATTTGGAGAGAGTGTTGCCCACTAAGAGATGCCGTCCCCGTCATATGATCTGGTTCAGAATTACTATAACGTCACAACCGTTAATTTATAGCCCTCATGTAACTTCAAAGTGTTACGTTAATAACAATCAAATCAAGTCTCAATCTGTAGTGTATCGTAGAGTTTTTCTTAATTTTTACCCTTTAAAAAACCTTTATGCAGCTTTGTATTGTATTGTAATGCGAAAAATCGAGGATTAGATGAACTCTACCACAGTAACCAGATCTCGCAATTCTGAACCAATGTCAAGGATTACGATTGACGACAAATTAGCTGGAACCCAATTTTCTGGCATCATCCTTACGTAAAGACTTTGAGCCCAGAAAAACTTAACGTGCTTCGGACTCCGCTTCACGAAGGATTTTATTTAACAGCGAGACTCGAACACCACTGATCGATAGAATAATTAATGTCAGCTACGATTGAGGGGACTACTTTTATTACCGCAGTCTCGAGATTTATTTGAATTTTGTCGAATCTGTACTCCAGTCCTTAAGCAGTTATTTAAAACTGGAGTCAAGAACTCACTGCCACACACTTAGCTACAAAGATTAAGCATTCCAATTAAAGATTATTAAAACAAATATGAATACGTTATGTCTTCCAAGAACTACAGCTGTACAACGTTATTTGCTGATTGGGACTCTTATAGCGATTTCTGTTAATGTCCTCTTGAGGTTTCTTTGGGGCCCAGAATGTCAGATTCTTTCCAACCATCTCTAGAAGAAGAACGTGGTTATGTAAATTGGAATCATATATATATTGGAAGTTAGAAGTAGAGCGCTGAGTATATGTCTGGGTCTATGACTATGTGCAGAAGTGGATTGCTAAGGATGGAAAGAGAAAGTCGCTAAGTAGAGAGTTACCTGTAAAGTGATTTGAGATAAAGTTTAGAAAAAATCTAACTCCATGAAATAGCCTAGCCGGGCTGTACTGACAGAACCAGAGTGGGTTCGAGGCCCAAAGGAACTCTGTCAGATTAAAGCCACTTCAGAACATATAAGAACGTAGTTGTTTACCTAGGATATAGAAATGAGATTATTTATATAAGCTATAAAGGGAAGAGGGCGTATACTAGTGATAGAGGAATTAATCTATAAAGTTAGATTCAGTGGTCAAGTACGCGACTATTTGGTAATACGTTTTGCGTCTTCTCATTCTAGATCTTACTTAATTGTTATTATTGTTGTGTATTATGTTTAAACTAAGATCTTAATAAACAGATTTTTAGAATGAATGACTTGAGTGATTCTTCGTGCTTCCCCACAGAAACAGGTTGCGTAGATAATGTAGAACTGAGTCCCCCCACGGGCGGGGGCTACAAACCTCGTCGGTGATCTGAACGTTAGGTTTTCATCTCTAAATTCCGCTGAAATGGAGTGAGGATGTTTATTATCGAAAAACTCCATAAAACAGCATGAGGATTTCTTGTGACGGACCTAGTAATTTTGAACCATGTGGTCAGTGACGGGAATGACACCTGAGTTGCCCCCCCTCGAACTACCACACTACGCCACCGTGAGGGGACGTTGAGTCATGTGGATTTTACGCGCATTAGCCTCTCAATCAACATCTCTACAATGGCATTAGATCTATAATGCGTGACTCGACAACGCCTGTCATGAGTTCGTAACCGCTGACAATCCAGCCTTCTTACAACCACCATAAATCCTGGAATTGAATCTACAAGGTTTTTATTGATTCATAAAAAGTTCTTCCTTTTTCATCTCTCAATTTAATTTATTATGCATATTGTGTTTATGTACTGCTTTCTGTAAAGTGAAGCTATATAGAATTTTATCACATTAAGACCAGAAGATTGAGTAGATGTTTTTAAAAGGCGTATCCTTGTGGGGATTCTCTTGTGGGCTCTTTTTTTATGAAGAAATGTCATTGTAACTTAGAAATATCATCTTGTGAAATTTCAAAAAAAATATTCAAAATTTTTTCCTTGTTTTTTCTTAATTCCCCATTTTTTACGATCATCGAATTTTTTTTTAAGTATTGAGCAAAATGTTTTACCCATATTCCATCAATAAATATAAGTTCATTCACTTTCCTTTCAAACGATAAAGAAATATTTTCTGACCAGATTGTTTTCTTAAAATTTAAAGCTTTTAACCCTCATGACATTTCAAAGTTTATAAAATTACATTGAAAAAATGCTATTTTTTACTTTTTCTTTTTAATCGTCTTTGCATTATCTTGTTCAGTACTTCCTGAAAAGAAATCGAACAGCCATTGCTCATGTGTCGCCATCTACCATCATCAAAATGAACTATAAGTGCGAAAAATCCGAGAGTTCTTCAAATAATATGTATAAGAATTTTGCAATTAGATTGTTGTATTCCTTGTTGCTGCACAAACTACATAACCCAATCAATAAATACACGAATAACAAAATAACTCTTTTTTTTTTCATTAGTATTTATTTATTTATTATTATTTTATTTTTAATTTATATAGAACAAAAATGAGCAAAGTGGTTATTACAGAAAAAAAGACAAATAGATGAATGTTGAATGTTAATTTTTCCCACACCTGTAGCCTTTAATCTTTAGAGACAATACTAATGTTATACACTGATATGCAGCTGCACTTATAAATAAAATAATCTGAAAATATCCCAAAAATTCAAACATTTGGAATTTCATGCTGCGGGCAAGTCACATCAAACAAAAGACCACCACTTGTTGCATGGGCATGGTTTAAGTTATTTGATGCATTTGTACCATCCTATGGTGTGAAGAAGTCTCAAATGCTTGAATGATCAACTCCATTTTCCCAATAAACCTGGTTAATTTACAGCACCATTATTATCTACAATACAAATATTCAGTAGAAGAACTCAAAGGGGGTTCAACAAACAGGTTCAAATACAATAATCACACATGGGGATTATTCTGCAACAGTACTAATTCGGTGTATCGTTTCACGAGCGGCATTCCACATGCGTAGAGTCGCTTTTCAGTACTATAACTAACAAAGGATTTCTCCGTTAATCTTAAGTTAACATAAAGCAAAGGTTCTAATAATAAAATAGTCCAATCGGCAAAAAATGCTTTCTTCTTCGTTGATTTACACCCCCAAGCATTGCGGCATAGAGATCGTTCGTTGCGGTGGCCTTCAATATCATGCTGGATATTCTTCTATGTCCAGTGGCATAACGGAGAATATATGCCCCCTTACAAAGTCGGGTTTGAATTTAAGCTAGATCTTACTAAGGGGTACGTATTTGGCGTCAGTCAAGCTTTTGGGCCCACCAGAATCACCCCCCTCCGCGATGCGGAGTGTTCGTCACGCACTGTCTATGTATAGTGTTTGTACCTTTTCATAAGTATAAGATACCATACGCAGGAGATATAAGGCAGAGTTATTCTCCCATTTCTTAACTTCTAAGAACGATAAATCTGTATAATGTGGTGTCGTTTCATATCCCCTGATTCTCCAGTTTATCTTTCCATTACTGTTACTGATGAGCAGTTATGCCTTAATACTTCTTGAAACTCTGGGTTCCTTAAAAATAAGTAGGACCCACATGCAACCCTTTAAAGTAGACTGTATATAGCACATCAATTACTGTAGAAACGGAAATCCGTAGAAAAATAACGTGTATGGCTCTACAATCTAGACTCAAACCTAGACACAAATCGACCTGACCGACTGCCGCCTTTAGACTAAATGAGTACTGATGGTGTATGGTGGTAGGCCCACGCCTACACGAACATGACGTAACAATGCTGTCTTGCCATTGCGCTAGTTGGCCTTTTTTTCTAAATTCTCAGTTTTTTTGGAGAATACGTCGGAATAATACATTTGATGATTAAAGTTATTGGTTCGTGATCTTATAGATACCGAGACAAGATCCAGATAAAGCCTATACCTGAGCCCATTCGGCAATGCCTTATAATGTCTTGAGGATATACCACTTCAGAACAGAGAAACGGATGGTCCTCACATTCGTGTGTAAATGAAATCGAGATTAGTGTTCCAAAAAAGACTATTTTATAGAGATATATAAACATTATTTGTGTGTTATGATGACAGGAAGTTCTATCCTCTAAAAAGTAGTGGAAATCTTGAGAACACTTGGTCAGAGCTGGATATGCTATTGGCATATTGTTATTGTCCGCTATCCCTTCGAGAGATGTCTTTCATAGAATCATTTTTCAACGATAAATGAGATTTATGAAGCTGATATATTAATGGATTTCTTCCGAGCTTTCTACCCTTCCTTCACCATAGTATAGGTCAATTTCTGTGAATTAAAAACATGCAAGTTATGGTTGTCAGAGATATTAAAAATGCCACACATCTCAATAATTTGTAAAAATAATTAATTAATCACAGTTGTGTTTCAGAACTATATATCATTTCTTCTTTAACCATAAGCAATTACATGTCATAACCATGGGTTTCTAAGACGCACATTGTACTTTTGATTCGGCGAGACGCTTTTGCTTTGAAATTACAATAACCGGTAGGAATTGCGACATTTCTTTAAAATGGTAATAACTTCATAAAATATTCAACATGCATATATAATTTTTATGAAACTAATACTTTATTCATCCAATTCTTGATCTTCGCTATTCGAAATATTCAATCTGGAATGTATACCAATTGGCCATAAGTTTTTAACTAAACACACAATCCATATTCCATTTGAATTAAATTTTGAATACTTACGTATTATACTGTCGACCTGTTTCACTAAATCAATAGACATCACCAATTCAAAAAATGTCCCCAAATACTGCCATGATTATTATTATCGAGGTCGAATATGCATGGGAAGGTTTCCACTATTGGCTGTATATCGCGGCATTTGGTGGCATTTTTCGATTTAACAAAATTGGTCGACGGTATAATAAGCAAATACCAAATTTTATTCTAAGCAAATTTTATTGCTTTTTAAATGTATAATTTTTAATCTTATTTTTGTGAAATTTACAAATATTCTTTAAAACTTTTTGTGTTAGATTTTACACAACAAAACTGGCACTATTAAAAGATATTTTCCTTCAGATTTCATCCACGGCGAATTAAATAGAACCTAAAAAAACACTTTAAAGTAATGTGGTGTATATTTACTGTTTTCGTTAAGGACATTATACGATATTTAAGTATCATACCGTCGACCAATTTCATCAAATCAAAAGACTTTGCAAAATACAATAATACCACGAACTTACGCGATAGGTGGGCATGAGTGATTACCGCGTATGTGTCTTGGGGTATATCAAATATAAATCATATAAATTATTTTTAGTCGGGATCAGAGACGAAAGGAGATAATTTAGAAGAAAAAAATGTTTAATAAAATCTTACATATATATATATATATATATATATATATATATATATATATATATATATATATATATATATATATATATATATAGAACAAATGCAAAATCGCAATCCGAGTTATTTTGATGTAGAAGGTTTCATAAAACCTAACAAAGCGGTCTGCTGACTTAAAGATTTAAATTTTTCCCCATAAAATTTTCCACCTCAGCCTTTAGCATGTTAATTTTTTTATTCCTTGTTTTGTTGAAAATATACGTCTTCGATGGAGTCTGTATTTTCTAAAATCTGTAACCCTTTTCAATTAAGCTGAAACCTCCTCCATCAAATTTCAAACCGTCAATTTCAATCTTCTAATTGAAGTGAATCAAAAAACTATAGTTCAGGGGGTGGTGAACCTTCCGATGAACGTGTCATTTTTTTCTTAAAAAATGTTTGATGAGGGTATAGATGTGCCCAATCAAAAAATATTTTGACTTGTGATTATTGAGAAAATAATAAAATTAAATATAACAAAACTCAAAGCTCTTTATTTACTACGAAAAAAATATACCTTTTGCACTATATACTTCAAAAATATTTTTAGTTTATACGTGTAAGTTCAAATAAAAGTAACAGCGTTATTTTTTTGCTGCAGATTGTGTGAATGACAAATAACTTACATTAGGATTGTAGGATGTTACTTTTAGTAGAATTGCATGCTGAATTGGAGTCATCTGCAAAAATGTTTTCTAAGCAATTATTTTATTGTGGTTCACTTTTTTGTCAAGAGTATTTGTGATTTGTACAGGGGGCAATGTTCTGCATATCACTGTTTCCAGAACATAAAACACGCCCTTTTACTAATAATGCCATATTTCTAGATTCATCAGAAGTTTGAAATTTTGTTCCACTCACCATCTTGTACTTATTATTCTGAACTAATCATGTTGAATAACAGTTAAATCATAAATATAACACAAATGATCTTTAAAATACGGTTGTATCAACAAAATTGACTATGCTATGCGAAGACAAATTTTGCATCAAAGGGCAACTGTAGCCTACGACGTAACTAAGGCAAGACAATTACAAGCAAGTGTGCCCTCCCTTCCCCCCGTTCGCCCCGCGACCGATCGCTCGCGTTTGTTCGTAATACTTCATAGTGGACTTTTATTATTTTTGAAATAAAATGCAAACTATTTTGAAAGCTCGCGTGCCCAAAACATTGTTATTGTCATGTGCCATTCATGGCCACGCCACTGGTTCGCCATCCCTGCTCTAGTTTGTCGATGTCTTGCTCTTCCTAAAAACAATTCTATGAGCTCATCAATTGTAAGCTTCAGATTGTGGGGACCCAGCAGTTCTTGAACATCATCACTATCCACTTCCAAATTTATTTGCCTGGAGAGATAGTGACAAAGTCTTCAATCACATTATCAGTTTCATCAGGCTCTGGTACTGATTCTATCTGGTTTCAAGTAATGGAGAAAAAGGACACGAACTTATAGTACCAGTACATCATTTGTAAGTGGAGAAAGTTCGACGCCACATTAGCTTCATTGAAGTCAAGCAATTTGAATTTAAAAAGTATTGCCAACCATAAAATTCCTTCAAACTGTTCGGATTTGATTTTTTTATTGCCAATCATAGCTGCGTTAGATTGCTCTCATTCTGTCATTGAAGCTTTAAATAACAATTTAATCCATTTTAAGAACATCTGCATAAAGGAGAGCATTTTTCAAACAACTGTCGATTTCATCGTCAATCTTTAAATCACATTTCAAAAATGAAAAGTCAAAATGCCATTAGAAAAGCTCTTCAATAAAAACCGATACTTTTCTCAGCGAAATTTTATTGAATTCTCAGCTTTTTGTCATTCAAATAATTCGAGTTGCAAAGAAATATATTTTTTAAATATGCTTTTTTTCCGTTAAAGTAAATGATCGAAATTCGTGAGGTTGATGAACTTAAAAATAGAAAACTTCTTCATATATCGTGAAGTTAGGCTTATGAATGCTTTGTTGAGATTTATCTCTCTGCTATGAAAATTATTGTTTTTTTTTAAGGTTTCTAACAAACATGATCTTCTGACAGTTACTAAGCACCTGTTTTAAATGTATGCTTCTAGGCGTGGCACATGATGATATTCTTTAAAATTCTCTTTTTTAACTTTCTAGGTTTTCAGAATTTAAAATAACCACCATTTTTTTAATATTTTTCTAATAATAAATAATCATGTCTGACACGTAATTTATTTATCCCAATACACTTATGTAATGATATTTTTAAACGAATATAAATATGCAATTCAAATATATCTTTCGAAATATCTTTTTTTTAAAAAATACATATTTAATTATTTTATCCTGGTAAAATACATTTCCTTTTTTGTATAAAAAGAGTTATTTCATCCCTATGTTTGTCCAATTTTTAATATAATTTGAAACCTGGAAGCTTTTTGGGTATTGAAACTTTGCCACATTATTTAGCTTCAAATGCTATTTTTTATAAATTACATTGACTCATACTCACATATTGTTATTTGATTTGATATTTAATATTGTTTATCCGTTCGAACAGATTGCTTTTTTGTTTGTTAGTTTATTGTATACCAGATTCCCTTTACAATATACAGTCGGATTCCATTTAACGAACCTCTTTGCGAATTTCTCTATTTTGCGAACTTTTTCTTTGTACCAAAAACATTTTGCTATTTTCTTGGTAAATTACCCTTCTTAAACAGTAAAGTCCATTTTCTGTTTAACAAACGTTTTCTCTTGTGATTCGATTTTTTGTCCACTCTATTTTTAAAATATTTCTGGACATTTTAAATTATTCCACCTTCTAAACACTTGTTATGGGGATCAATGTCATTGAACTAGCTTTAACAGTTTCTTAACTCATCAAGAACAATAAGATATTTTTAATTTCTTTTTTATTGAAAATATTTATAAATCCCCGATGAACCACAAAGTATCACACGTGGATTACAAAAGTAAATATGAAACACACACATTTCAAAGGTGAGTGAATATTAACGTTGCACTATTCAGCTACTCGTATTACAAAGAAAAGAAGAAAATAGAAATTTTAAAGTTATGAAGGAGATTGCAAACATTTACAATAAATTTGTAAAACTTTTCAAAAGCACTTCTGGTGAAAATAAGTACGTAATAATTTGGAGGCCAATTTATATTAATTCCTTTTGAGAGCCAGTCCGAGGACCTTTCGTTCTCTGACAAACAAACAATACAAGAGAGAGAGTTCCGTAATTTTTTAACAAAAAGCGCAAGGCAAAATTAATAGATTTTATCAGTAATTAAATTTGAGGACGCATGTGTGGTAATGTATGCTTAAAATTACTGGTTATAAAAAAATTGTTTAAAATTAGTTGTAGGCTTAAAATTAGAAAAATGTCATTAAATGCATTAGTTTTAACATAACTTTTTTAAAGTTAAAAATGTAGTGTGTTTTTGGACAGTGTTTTTTTTTTTGTTTTTCCTGTAGTATTCTTTTTGAAAGGTAAAATATGTGAAATAAATAAGTATTAATTTAAAAAAAAAAAAAAATCTGAATAAGTACTTTTTTTAATAATATATATAGTTTTTTCTGGAATTTAAAATTTGTTTTATGTATTTTATAAGGAATATTGAAAGATAAACACCTATTTAGCTAATTTTCCACATAACGAACTTTTTCGAGATTTAGTGTCTTGCTTTTTTTATATGAATATATGAACCTATATTCTGACTTTTCTCTGAAATGGTACATGAAACATTTGACTTTCAATAGATGCTTAAACGCTCAAATATTCACCTTAAAATAGAATGTTTCCGATGCTCCTAATTGTGTTCGGTCCTTTGGAATGTTGTTCCTAATACAGTAGAACATCGTTTATCCGAGCGCTTATTATCCGGAGCGTCAAATGTCCGATCAGTTTTTTGTTGTTAATTACATGTACTGTCGCTCTATGTAACTATATGTCGCTCGACAGACAAAGCCTGTAAAATGCGTGGAATAAGCGGTAGCCAGATTTATAAGGCGAAAAAGACTTCCATGACGACCACAGGAAGGATATTGCCGACTTTGTCCAATCGATCCCAGGATTTCAAGAACGCGACAAAGAAAATGTAGAAAACCTGGATGGCAAGCGATGCAGAAGACTGTAGATTTCAAATGCTAAATGATGATGATGAGATTGTGACTTACGTGCAAGAAGAATCCGACCCTGTCGACGAATAAACGAATGAAGACGAGCACAACAACCACAACGAAATAGCAAAAGGCCTATCGAATACTGACGCGTTTTCTGCGTTAGAGACAGCCATGGAGGGGGCACGAACAACAATCAGAATGCTGTTCTTCTCAACTTCTGCTGCTGCTGTTTAAGAGAACCAGAGACCTTGCAACGAAAACGAAATTGCACAAGGGGTACAGCGAAAATAAGTGATTATTTTCCCCCAATAAAGGTGAAATTTGCGACATTTTGCACCTATTTTTCTTTTCTTTTTTAAGCCCGTTTCCCGCATGTGATGATTTTTAATATTCGTATAGTGTCCGGTTTCATATGCTGCCTGGATCGTATTCGGTTTTCGGTTATCAGAACAATCGCGTATACGAACGGTGTCCGGTCCCAATTGATTCTTATTTCAAAGGTTCGAATTTTTCCTAATGGGACATTATCGTTTTGTGGATGATATTCTGCTGTGCTTCTAAAACAAGGATCTTTCTATTCTTTTATTCGTGCTCAATATTTCTTAAATCTTGCTTCTGATTGGCCGTAACAATTTTAGCTTCAATTTTATCCTTAGAAATCCAGCATAGCGAGAGATTATTAGGAAAAAAACATACCATTTGAACTAATCGAATACTTTCGTAAGTCTTTTACACTTTAGCTTAATTAAAAATTTAATGCCAGAAACGTGTTCTCTTGATAATAAGTTTTCTAAGAAAAGAATCATATTTATATTTCAAACAAATATGATGAAATTACAATAAGGATTGCCTTCTACGAAACTTAAGATATTAATTCCGATGTTTATGTTTTGTCTATAAGCAAGGCATTGTGCTATTACATAGTACTCTCAGAGGAGTTTGGGGTCCTAATATTAACATGAAGATTATATCTAAGTGCTTTCGGTATATCCAGAAGCGAATTTTATTACGTGTCATCTGTGGGTAATCGTTTAATAATAAGATTTTACCTTTCCTCTTATAGTCATTTTCTATCTTCCTGAAATATTGTTTCAAAATAACCTGTTCCAGGTCATATGTATTAAACTATGACTGATTTCTCTAATCCTAAAGTGAAGTGTCACCCACACAATAGTTACCGCAGTGAGGTTGAAGATTTTTCTGTCTATTTGCTTTTACAAATTGAAGCAAAATTGATATCTATGTTGAATCTGCATTTGAAATTAATAACTCTATTGAAATTAAACATCAATTTTTAATTCCTGATGGATTTACATTTACTGTCTTCATTACAGAACTTTTAAGGTTAAAAACACACTATCAAAGGAAATCATGCAGCCTAAAAATGTTTCTAAGTATTTGAATTTGCCTTAGGATTCTTTAAAAATACTTCATCTATGTAGTAGTATATATTTCATCATTTTGTAGAAATTCAAAAGAACTTGAAGGTTTATAAGGATATGGATATATTTATGTTCTTTGTAGTTCGCTTGTGGTCATACTGAAATCTTCAGAAAAGGAAGAATTGTGAGATTTCTTGGCTAAGAATGCGATCAAGTGATACACTGATTCATAAATTTATATTCGTTTTGTAAGGCAAAAACAATGAAACTCTTATTCAACTCTGGAGGGGGAGCCAGCTCAGGTGTCATCCGTCACTTGACCATGGTTCAAAATTACGTGTTCCGTCGCAAGTCCCCGTGTAGCTGAACAGTGCGACGTTAATATTCAGTCACTCTCTCTCTCCGCTCACCCGCTCTGGAATAATTTATACATTCGGTTTGCTCATTTTTTACTGACAAAGAAATATTTTTCAACATTCTTTACTGAAGACTGTTCAAATAATTTTCAAATTTTTAAAATCATGCAGTTTTATTTCTGTCCCAGTAATTCTTGATGTACCTCAGCGTCAAATGCTTTGCCCTTTAAATTTTGAGTATATAGTACTGAGCTGGTTAGCGAAGTGTGATGTTTGTTACTGTATTTGCTTTGGTAACTTCAGTTTTGTAGTTCGTCCTTTTTTATTTGAATATTTTTTTGTTTGATTCTGTAAATTCCTAGTTATACTTGAGTGCACAGAAGCTATTTTATATATTTTCACTTTTAAAAATTATCTGAATAAATAAGCTATCAAGCGTAACATTTAAAAATGTAATGTTTGACGAAAGTGCATTCCTAATTCCAGACATCTTAAAGAAACAGCAATATGTGTATCTCAGCAATACACATTGAAATTTATACTTTATACCCTCAAAACTAAAACACATTTCTCTTGTGTACCAAATATTAAAATAAAAGTTTAACAACTGTGGTTAATTACGTAACATGAGCCTTTATCACGAAATCATTACAAAAGATATGTTTCATAAAATAAAAAGTCTCAAAACAAGTTTCTATCATTTGCGTAATAACATGGAAAACGCATAAATATTTCCACTATTAAAACTTCTTTGGTTTATAGGTTCTGCCTTTTTCAAATCTTTATCCTCAAAGAGAATAATAGACAATTATTTCATAAGATTAAAGACAATTAAATTTTCCGTATTCTTATTAAATCATGTTTCTTAGCAATTAATAAATCAAACATGTTGTCGATATCATTTAAAAAGTAGTTAGAAAAAAGAATTATTTACAATCAGTATGATGGAAGCAGAAACAAAACGAATTTTATTTTGTGACACTGTTTCCTCTTATCAGTTTTCTAATACATCGGGTGTTTTTCAAGTCAGGTGTTGAAAAAGTCGTTGTAAGATTATTTAATGTTATGTACTATACACGTAGTTAAAAAATGACATCTATTAAAATAACGTATTGCTTTTGTACTTAAATTTCATACATTAATTCCTTCTATATTTAAAATTAGTCTTTACTCTGTTCGTATTTAAATTTAATATCTAAATTTTTACAATTAAATAAAATACATTTGTTAAATATGCTTTTGAATATTTAACAAGACATACGAAATTTCTCTTTGGAAGTGTTCAGATATTCAGTAAAATATTTTACTGCTCAGCAACAGGCGTTCTCAAATCGTCTCTAAACCCTAATCTATCACAAATCGAACACCCGTGACCAAAAGCGAACGAATAGAGCTGGAATATCAACAAATAGCTTTTGAAAATCTTTGTGAGCATTTTTATGGGTGAGTGAATATTAACGGTGCACTGTTCAGCTACACGAGGGCTTTTGGCGACGGACTTGACAGTTTTGAACCATGGTCAAGTGACGAGGACGTCACCTGAGCTGGAACTCCCCCCTCCTAATTATCACACCACACCATCGGGAGGACATTTGATCGATTCACATGCATCAGTTCCAACACGCACCAGACTTGTTGAGGGTTCTGTAGTGGACGGCACAAGGTGGTTCACCGTATTAATCTGGGCTGTCATAAGAAGAGTTTTAATAGCATTCCCATCCCTTAAACTTGCATTAAGAGAAATTCTGCAATGTTTCTTTCCATGCTCGATATTCTCTCGTGTGTACTCTGATGGAGATTTGGCAGTAGCATTTGATGAATTTGCACTATTTTTCTGGGGGTTTTTTGTCACTTTTTCGACTGGACATGCTGCTAGTTTTTCTTCTTTTTTTTTCTTTCACGAAACTCTTTTCCTCTTTGTGCATTTGATTTAGCATTCTGACTAGAATTAATAATAATTCAACGCAAATGAAAATTACAGAAATAAATTAGCCATCGAACACATTGCCATGTAGCCTACAATTTAAGAAAAATTTCAAAAAGACCCGCTTCTGCTGCGAGAGCTATTTTGTCAACACCGTAATGCTCACACTACAACTGATAGGACCGCTGATATCGTTCCTGGGTCTAGGGAAAAGAACCCCTAATCCGAAGGTGGGTAAGTTGACCAGTCGGAGACGTGGACAATTATTCAACTTTTCACCGATATGACACAAGTCACGTGGAGTCCCCGCTCCCCCTTTTCCTCCTCTTGCTCTCTCCTTTATGGCGAAGATTCGTGGGGGGATGGGAGGGGGGAGACTACTTCTATTTGCTTTTTCCACTGTTACTTCAAACTGGGGAATTTTTTTCATTCACTCTCGAGCCCAAAAATGTTTCACTTCAAAAACAACTAAAGAATTTGATGTGTTTTTTAAAAAAATCTACTTTAAAATTCCCTCTTCAAATTATAGGTAGTTTGTTCAGAAGACCCGATCCGGCTTTGTGAATTTTGGTTGTAATTTAACAATATTCAATTCTATCCATATATTGAATTCAGCAAAGGGATAGTAAGATGGGTGGTTGATTGGGAAGAGAGGAATCTAGGTTAAAGCCTTTAAAAAGGGATTTCATCAGAAGATTTACATCGCATAATCTTTGGCTTTGTCATTGTATGGCAGTTTTGTACAAATATATTCGGTGCTGCTGCAAGGAAAATCTTCTTAACTATATTTTGTTATCTTGTATTTAAATTATTTAATGCACATTTTTCTTAATGCCAGTATATTTAATTTTGTTATTTAAACTCTTTAACTTTTCCTTTTAGACTCAAAGTATATTGAATTTAAGTGATTAATAAAACGATTTGTTCATTGCTGTTCCAATTCGCTTATAAAAATAGATTTTTATTCTTATAAGATCACTGCAATAGTGCTAATGATAACTGTACTATTTACTGAGGTCTATTAAAATTTGTCCTTCTTCTGCATTTTAAGTTTAATTCTAGTGTAGGATTACTCTCTTTCTCTCTAGGACTATTTTTTTAAAAAAATTACGTGTTTCATTTTCATGTTTCAAATAGGACACGAAAGAATCCCGCATTCATTTTAGTAGAAAGAGATAGCGGGGGAGGGTGGGGGAGCCCATTTAGATCGAAGCAAGGAAATTTACTTTTACGGCGTATTGGCGTGGGGCAGGACAAACAACGCGCATTTACCGAAGTTGGGGAAACGTTCCTCCTTTCCTCTTTAGGCGTGTGTATGTCGGAATGAAGGCCAAAAAGCTGAATACGCGTTACATTCCGGAGCGTGACGTTCTGTTAAGTTCACTCTCGAGCAAATACTACCAATTTCAAGTGAGCTCACTGCTCCAGACTTAAGATGACTATAAGTAATTCATGCTACCGCGTCTCGCGCGCGGCGAATGGGTGTAAGAATACCTTTTCCGTCGAAGTCGTTCTCTGCTGCCCCCGGTCGTGTCTTGGTGCACGCGGAGACGATGGCAACGACATCCTACCGCAGCCGCTTTGTGAGCATTACGGTGTGAACAAAATAGTTTTCGCACAGCAAAAGCGTGCCTTTTAGAATTTTCTTTAGATTGTTGGCTACATGGCGATGTGTTCGGTGGCTAATTTATTTCTTTAATTTTCATTTGCGTTGATATATTATTAACTAGCTGGTATACCCGTTCTTCGCTGCGGGTGAACACAAAAATTAAACAACACAGATTGAAGGAAAAATAAGTTTTGCTGAGTTAATTTTATCAGGGAATTACAAATTAATAAACAAAAAAAAATGCTTCTTGCATATCTCAGCTAAAGAAAAAAAAAGAAAGGGAAAAGACACACCCTTTGTTAAATTTTAAGTATGTATATCTAATAGCTGTTAAAAGGTTTTCATTTATAATTCCTCATCAACACGCTTGAGGGGTCTATTATTTTCAAAATACCCCTAATCTGATCTCTGCTCAACAAAGAAACACATTGATGTCGTTTTGAGTGATGAACGCTTAAAAAATAGCCATAAGATAATTTATATCTGAAGTAATACATCAACATTACCTTCTATGTGTTTTCATAAACAACAGCCGTTTCTTAAATTATAATGGTGATTCAATGAAAACATGGCGAAATGTTAACAGAAGTCAAGGTGGCAAATGCCCTAGTTACTTTCATACCTCAGGCACTATTAAGAGCTTTGTAAGACCCACCGTGTAGGGCAATGCGCACTAATACTTTATCCAACCGCATTATGATTTACTGCGGTTTTTTTCCTTACAATATTTTGGATCACTACATTTTACAAAATTAAGGGGATAACATAAACAAAATACTCCATTTTGGAAAATTTAATCTGTTAGGAGCTAATAAATTAATCAGTATATTCCGGCCAGAAAATTAATTATATACACCGTTCACTTAAAATAAGTAATTAAATCATTTTCCAAAATCTTCACTATCTATATAATATAACACACTTGGGCCTTGACATAAACTATTTTCGGGACAAAATAATCATCTTTGCAATCCGCTGAACGTGCCGTCAGCTGAAAACGCAATATCTTTCTACAAAAAACTATTCTCGCCTTCAAAATACTCAATTATAGTGAACCCGTACAAGCCATATATCTTTAGAAGAGTGACGCTTCCAAAGAATATGTTCCTGCTGGGTATTAGAATACTCCTTCTAAGTTGGTATGGTATGGTAGTTAGAAGAAGTGAGGTGGCAGCTCAGGTATCGTCCACGCCACTTCGGACCATGGCTCAAAAAATTACGTGATACGTTGCCAAATGCCCTCGTAGCTAGCTGAACAGTGCGATGTTAATATTCACTCACTCACACACTCCAAAAATACAGTACAGTAGTTATAATTATTTTTATACTTAAAAACGCAATATCTGCCTATTCAATTAAAAATTATATCGTTATAATAAACTACTAACCACTAACAAATTTTGAAAATTTGTCCAAGTGATGCAGTGTGAAAGAGAAGGTTTATTTACTTTAATTACCAGAACCGATAAAAGCATTTATTTTGAAAAAAGATGAATTTCTTACTACCAAAAGTGCATAAAAAAATCATAAAAAAACACTAAAATAAAGAGATTTATAACAACTCTCCCTTCAAAACTTAGTTTTATTCTGAAGTAAAAAAATAGGCATTATTCTGATCTCAGGAATTAATTAGAAGCAAGAGAGCTCCCTTGCGTAGTCAAAAACAAAAAGAGTTTTTTATGATTAATTTCTTTTGTTGGTTGAGAAAATGGGTTTTTTCCCCTTTATTTTCTAATTTTATATGCATAAATTTCGAATTATCCAATGAACGATTCTTTGCACAAAATATGTTTCAAAAATAAATTTTTTTTGCTCAGTTTACAGAAACGTAATAAATCTTTAAAGTTTTTAATTTCAAAGACATACTCTGTTGTAAACGCTTTCCTATCCTGTAGTAATTTAAAAGTCGACTATACTATTATAAACGTTAAGAAAGAATAGTAAAAAAAAGTACTTTTTATGAAATAAAAATTTCGAGTTTTAAATGTTTTTTAGGTGTCAAGAGACGCAGCTACTGATTTTTATATATTATTTCATTTTACTAATTTATTTTTAGCGTTTTCTCTTTGACAAGATTCAATGCTTTAATTTTATATGATTTCACGGTTTTTTTTAATAAATCTGTTTAATTGAATGTTTTTTTTGTTAAATTTTCTTTTCTTTCCCCCCCCTTTCTATTTTAAAATTTTAGTATGTATATCTTAGAGTGAGGAAATGAACAGCAATGTTGAACTAAGCTACTCGAAAGCTTTTGTCGACGGACCTCGTAATTTTGAACCATGGTCAAGTGACGAGGATGACACTTTGAGCTGCCCCACCCTTTCTCTAACTTTCGCATCACACCAGCGTGGACGACGTTTGAGCCTCGACATATTTAATGTGTATCGGCCTCCTCTACACGGCGGGTCTTCAGCAGTACAAGCGATCGAACTCATGACATGCCTGCCACTGAGTCCGTTACAATGACCACTGAGGTGACTACAGGTGTCTTGGCAAACCATTTCTTTAGACTGTGATGTTGTAAGAATTTTGATATATGCGTATGTATACATATTCTTGTAGCTTATGCATTATTATTATACAAGCTGCATGGCCCGGCATTTTTACGGGGATTTTTCTCTACTTTTAAAATTTTTCCTTTCAAGCTAAAAATCAGAGCACTTCCTTTTTCTTTTTCGAAATTACTTTTACTTTTTTTGTTTCTTTCCTCTGCTTAGCCCGGCATTGTATGGGTTTTACCGAGAGTATAAACACAATTTCGACGATAATTTCCTCTTTCCTTCGCGACGCCAGCACCCTTGTGCAGGTGTGTGTACGCGATACGATGTGTGATCGCTAAAATGATGTCATTAAAATTACCTTTTTCAAATTTTTTCACTTTTCACAGTGTGACAGGTTTCTTTCCCTTCATTTACTCCCCTGCGTTGCACGAACATATTTGAATGCATAACACATTGTCATGGAAATTCCCCTTCTCCTAGCTAGTTAGCACTTCCTCTGTTGTGTGTGCATGATTTCTATATTAATGTCATTACAAATCCCCTTTCAATATTTTTCCACATCTTTCCACTGTCAGACACGTTACTTTTATCTCTATAGCCCGGCATTAATTAGCACAGCTATTGAAATGAATCTTCCTCCCGATTATGTTTGATTAAATATAGTACGTATAAAGAATCTATATAGATTATTATATATATATATATATATGTATATATAAACTACGCTGGTATACCCGTGTTCATCGCACGGGTGAACACAAAAATTAAACAACACAGATTGAAGGAAAAATAAGTTTTTGCTGAGTTAATTTTATGTGGAATTGCAAATTAATAAACAAAAAAAAATGCTTCTTGCATATCTCAGCTAAAGCAAAAAAAAGAAAGGAAACAGACACACCTTTGTTAAATTTTAAGTATGTATATCTAATAGCTGTTAAAAGGATTTTTTATTTATAATTCCTCGTAACACGCTTGAGGGGTCTATTTTCAAAATACCTAATCTGATCTCTGCTCAGCAAAAGAAACACATTGATAAAAGTTTTGAGTGATGAACGCCCAAGATGGGTGTAGATAATTTATATCTGAAAAAGTAATACATCAACATTACGCTTCTGTTGTTTTCATAAGCAACGCCGTTTCTTAAATTATAATGGTGATTCAATGAAAAACATAGCGAAATGTTAACAATAGAGTCAAGGTGGCAAATGCCTAGTTACTTTCATACCTCGAGCTTTATTAGAGCTTTGTAAGGACCCGCCGTGTAGGGGCGAAATGCACTTTAATACTTTATCCAACCGCATTATGATTTACTTGCAGTTTTTTTCATACAATATTTTTTTTTGGATCACTACATTTACAAATTAAGGGGATAAACATAAACAAAATACTACTTTGGAAAATTTAATCCGTTAAGAGCAGTGCTTCTCAAACTTTCAATACTAGCGCCCCCCTTTTTCAATCACAATTTTTATCGCGCCCCCTTTATACATAATAATTTACTGAATGCAATAATAATGCACTTTACGATAAAGCAACAATATTTATTATAAACCGTACAAATTCATGACATAAGTATTAAATTTTTGTATATGTTACTTTTAAGCAAAAAAAAGTTAAGTAATAGTATAATTACTAAGTTATTTTTCCTTTCTCTGATTTTAAATTGGAACATATTACAAAATGCGGTGGTTGCTTAGAAGACAAAATATAGATATCAGCTAAATATAGAAAATGAACTCAGAGGCTCAATTTCTTATCTTAAAACTCCTTTCAAAAAAACTTTGCTCTGTAAGAAAAGCCCATAAAAGTAGCTAATAATTATTAAACTTGTTCTTAATTTAGTATTAATTAATTAGACCTAAAATACTCTGTGCGCCACTCATACATTAAGCAGTGTTTCTCAAACTTTCAATACTGGCGACCCAATTTTCAATCATAATTTTTGTCTCGCCCCCTGTACAACAATAATGTATTTACTGCAATAAAAATGCACTTTGAGTTGAGTTGAGTTAATATTAACGTCGCACTGTTCAGCTACACGAGGGCTTTTGGCGACGGACCACGTAATTTTGAACCATGGTCAAGTCTTGGACGACACCTGAGCTGGCATTAACTACCACACCACACCAACGGGAGGACGTTTCATTCGACAGATTTAACGTGCATCGCTGCCCTACACGGCGGGTCTTTAGTGGTACTTGATCGAACTCATGACATGCCTGCCATGGTTGGATACCTTAACCACTGGGCTACCGCAGCCCAATGCACTTTGAGAGAGAGACGCTAAAGTTACAATACGATCTTAATTATAAACCGTACAAATTAATACGATAAGTATATTAAATTTTGTGTATATTTTGTAATATATATATATATTTTAAGAAAATTACTTAAAATATATATATTACTTAGAGAATTATGTTATTTTCTTTCTCTAATTTTTAAATTGGAACAGATCGCAAAATGATGTATTTAATTAAAGATTTATTTCCTTCAGCATTCATTTCTCAAAGCACAAATGTCATTAGAAAAATAGTCTAGTCAATGTCGCTCTCTATCATATCCATCACATCTGGCATTATAGGGTACGTTTGCGTGAGTCTGGGCAACCTATCGGACGTCTGCGCAAAACATGTAAAATGCTTTTCCTCGTACAATTCCAGTCAGTTTTGGTCGACACGATACTCCTATAGCTACCGAATCTAGCTTGAATGTACATTTTTTTAATTTCCACGTTAATTGTAATTCACGGTAATTAAGTATTTACGGCAGTAAATTAAAACAATATCATACATACATTTTTAAGTCGTAAGCAAACATTCGACCATAATAAAGAATCAACAAGTACACAGACGAACGAGCATGGTTCCGAAAATTAAATCAAGGCGATCTTCTCAAAAATACTTAAATTTTGGATTTACCACTACTGAAGTAAATGATGTGGAAAAAAAGCCCCAGCTCGATATGTGTTAAAACTTACAAATCTGTAGAACAACATGTGAAAGTTGTTTTTAAAACATGTAAAATCATTTAGCTATGTTGGCAAAGAATTTTAAAAAGTATTTTCTGGATGAGGACAGGTAGCAAGTTACGAGTGGATTAGGGATCTATTTCAAGATACTCCAGAAGGGCTCTCAACTTCCGAAGAAGAAATCTTCATAGATTTCACATGCAGTGAAAAAATTAAAGGCAATTTTGTAATAAATCGCTCTTTTTGAATTTGGGGTAGAGGTGGATGAGGAATTATCTGTACTGAAAACAAAAGCACTTCGTATACTATTACCATTTTCAACATCCTACCTTTTGCAAACCGGATTTTCTGCAGTGGATGCCTTGAAGACAAAATATAGATCTCAGCTAAATATAGAAAAATAACTCTTTAAGTGTCAATTTCTGATATTAAAACCTTCCTTTGAAAAACTTTCCTCTACAAGAAAAGCCCCGTGAAAGTCCCTAATAATTATTAAACTTGTTCTTAATTTAGTAATAAGATTGATTGATTGAATATTAACGTCGCACTGTTCAGCTGCACGAGGGCTTTTGACGACGGACCACGTAATTTTGAACCATGGTCAAAGTGACGTGGATGACATCTGAGCTGGCACCCCTCTCCTAACTACCACACCACACCAACGGGAGGACGTTTCAGCTCTCGACAGATTTAACGTGCAACGCTGTCCTACACGGCGGGTCTTTAGTAGTACTGGGCTCGAACTCGTGACAAGGCAAGCCACGATCCGATTCCTATACCACTCGGCTACTGCGGCCAAATTAAGTAATAAGAAATTATTTATAAAATACCTTCTTCAGTAATGATACATCAAACGTATACTGGCTGAAACACCGACTTCTTCGCACGAGTTCATTTTTTTAAAAAAATAAAAACATTATTCTTGATATAATAGCTGAACTGTAAGGAGAGTAAAACTGTGTGCACGACATTGTATACAAAAATGTAAAAATGATTTTTTTTTAGATAAATGCTATAATTGTAAATAACTGTTTAAAAGAACTGTAATTTTAAACTTCACACAATTAGCATTTAGAATTAATGTTAAATTATGAAAAAGAATATAAAATTCCGATGAAGAATAATTGTGTTACTTTTTAACATTTAAAGCGAGAAGACTTCAAAAAGTTAACCCGGGAGCAGGCGCGTACTCGATACTAACATTAATGGTAGTGCGGGGGGACTCAGTCACCCCAATCATTTGTTTAGAATTATTTTTACTGTACACGATACAAATCGAATTCTAGTGAATATTTTAATTTATAGAAAATATACTTACCTTCTTTCAAGGACTATTCAATTCTTTGATGATTTGAGAAAAACCCAATAAAACTGAACTAAAAATGATTCAAAAGTACAAGACCATAATAAAGGACGCAAATCAGACACTTTTCAATTATCCTACAGAAATGTTAAACCAATCAATTCGTTTCCAAATATCGCAAAACTCAATTATTTACAATTTTCCTAAGCGAAAAGCAAACACATAAAAAGATGGGAGGGAACTAATATTGATAATAACCATACCATAAAATTGAAGGTCAATTAAATGATTAGCAAACGTACTATGCAGCCTGGCTCCCACAAAAAAGTGAATCATGACTTTCCCTTTTCTTTTTTCTACAACTAATGTACAGTATTTCAATAATAATTGCAGCGGTGAATTGTTTATCTTCTTAGAATTTTTCTCAGGGTCTGGGTTTCGTTTTTCTTTTAACCAGTAATATTTTATGTTAAAACGTAATAAAAAAATCTCTCATTGAGGAAAAACAGCAAATAAAACAAAATGTTTTTTTTTTTTCTTTAATTTGGTTTTGGGATCAAAGATAGCTATTTGATGACGGAAAAAGCTAGATAATAAATATAAATTATGCCAGTGTGTTGTGTGTATTTTTTTATTATGGAAGAAAGCATTTTTTTTTTACTTCTCTTTCCGGTTATTTTTTAAAAAAATCTTTTAAATTTTCGATACGCTCGCGCCCCCTTGTAGAGTCATCGCGCCCCAGGGGGGCGCCCCACACTTTGAGAAACACTGCGTTAGAGCTAATAAATTAATTAAAGATATTCCACAGTAAAATTAATTATATACACCGTTCACTTAAAATAAGTACTCAAATCATTTTCAAAATCTTCACTATCATACAATAACATAGCACAATTAAATTTTGACATAAACTATTTTTCGGGACAAAATAATCATCTTTGCAATCCGCTGAAAACGCCGTCAGCTGAAAACGCAATATCTTCTACAAAACTATTCGGCCTTCCCCGCTAAAATACTCATCATAGAACCCGTGTTACCATATCTTGGGTAAATAGTGGATTTCAAAGAATATTCACTGCTAGTATTGGTGGGGCTATTCATCGCGCTGGTATGGTATGGTAGTTAGAAGGAGGTGGCGGCTCAGGTATCGTTTACGTCACTTGACCATGGTTCAAAATTACGTGATACGTTGCCAAATGCCCTCGTGTAGCTGAACAGTGCAGGTGTTAATATTCACTCACTCACACACTCCAAAATACAGTACAGTAGTTATAATTATTTTTATACTTAAAGAAAACGCAATATCTACCTATTAAGTTAAAAATTTTATCGTTATAATAAACTACCCGCCACTAACAAATTTTGAAAATTTGTCCAAGTGATGCAGTGTGAAAGAGAAGGTTATTTACTTTAAGTAAATTATGAAACCGATAAAGCATTTATTTTGAAAAGATGAATTTCTTACTACCAAAAGTGCATAAAAAATCATAAAACATTAAATAAAAGATTTTATAACAACTCTCCCTTCAAAAACTTAGTTTTATTCTGAAGTAAAAAAATAGGCATTATTCTGATCTCAGGAATTAATTAAAGCGGAAGCCTTGCGTAGTAAAAACAAAGTTGAGTTTTTCACAAACCAAAGATAGATATATATGCTGTGGTGGGCTTTTTTGCAGCGCAAGCCGGATTTGCTTGCAGATGCCAGAAATTTTCGGGTACTTACTTGACCAGAAATATCATTTATATTTTGGTTTTTTTACAATATTTTATAAATTATAGCGTATGCTAGATATTACATAGCCATGTGTTTTATTTACGATGTATAAGCTATATTACTGTAAAGTTTCATTAAAATCCAATCAGTTGTTCTTTTTGCGTGAAAGACCCACAAACATCCTCACAAACTTTCACATTTATAATATATATTAGATATGGATGGATTGTTATACACATACCGAAAGTGTCAATTTTTGTGCTGATCATTCTTTTGTTGGTTGAGAAAATGACGTTTTTTTTTTTTCTAATTTTAGATCACTTAAATTTCGAATTCTTCAATGAACAATTCTTTGCACAAATATGTTTCAGAAATAATTTTTGCTCAGTTTACAGAAACATGTAATCCTAAAAGTTTTATAATTTCAAAAAGACATACTCTGTTGTAAACGCTTTCCTATCCTGTAGTAATTTAAAAGTCGACTATACCATTATAAACGTTATGAAAGAATATAAAAAAAGTACTTTTTAAAATAAAAAATTCGGGGGTTTAATGTTTTTTTTTAGGTGTCAAGAGAAGCAGCCGCTGATTTTAATATATTTTTCATTTTACTATTTTATTTTTAGTGTTACCTCTTTGACGAGATTCAATGTTTTAATTTTATATGATTTCATAATTTTTTTTCAATAAATCCGTTTAATTAATTGAATATAACTTTTGTTAAATTTTTCTTTTCTTTTTTTCCCTTTCCATTTTAAAATTTTTAGTATGTATATCTTAGGGTGAGGGAATGAACAGCAACGTCGCACAAAGCCATTCGAAAGCTTTTGGTGACGGACCTCGTAATTTTGAATCATGGTCAAGTGACGAGGACGACACCTGAGCTGCCCCACCCTTTCTCTTAACTTCCGCACCACACCAGCGGGAGGACGTTTGTTCCTCGATATATTTAATATGTATCGGTCTCCTCTATACGGCGGGTCTTTAGAAGCATAAGGATTGAACTTATGACATGCGTGTTACGAGTTCGTTATAATAACCACTAGGGTACCGCCGGCGTCTTGGAACCATTTCTTTAGACTGTGATGTTGTAAGAGTTTTGATACATACGTATGTATACATATTCTTGCATTCTTGAAGTGTACCTATGCATTATTTTTATACATGTGTACGTAGATGTATACTATACTAGCTGCATGGCCCGGCGTTGCACGGGCTTTCTCTACTTTTATAAATTTTCCTTTCCCTTCACAAAATCAGCACTTCCATTATTCTTTTTCGAAACTACTTTGACTTGTTTGTTTCTTTCCCCTCCGCAGTGTGTAACTTTTAATTTCCTCTTTTCTTTATGACGCCAGCACTTTTGTGCGGGTGTGTGCGCGTACCATACAAGTGATTGCTATAATGATGCCATTAAAATTCCCTTTTTCAAAATTTGTTTAGATTCTTTCCTGTTCAATTACCCCCTGCTTTGCACGGACATTTTTTAATGTATAACATATTGTTATGGAAATTCCCCTTCTCCTCTAGCTATTAGCACTTCCTCTTGTGTGTGCATGATTTCTATATTAACGTCATTATAATTCCATCTTTCGAAATTTCTTCCATAGCTTTCCATTGTCAGACACATATCTTTTATCTCTCTAGATCCCGGCATTACAGTGGCTTTTCTGAGTGTAGAACTATTTCTTCCCCCTTTATTTTTAAATGATGAATTAAAAAATCTTACAGATTGCTATTGAAATGATTTTTTTTATCGTTTGAATGTTTGATTAAACATATGTACTGGTATACCCATTCTTCGCACGGGTGAACTGAAAAACTAAACAACACAGATTGAAGGTTAAAGAAGTTTTTAATGAGTTAATTTTACATGAATTGCAAATTAAACAAAAAAAGCTTTTGCGTAGCTCAGCTAAACAAAAAAAAAGAGAGAAATAAAACACCTTTGTTAAATTTTAAGTATGTAGATCTAATAGCTGATAAAAGATTTTTTTATTTATAACTCCCCGTAACACTCTTGAGGGTCGATTTTTGAAAATACCTTCTTAAGTTGATCTCTGTTTTGCAAAAGTAACACATTATTAAACGTTTTGAGTAATGAACGCTTAAAATAGTGTAAATAATTTATATCTGAAAGTGTAATACATTAATATTACTTTCTGTAGTATTTATTTTATGTTAAAATTGTAATATTCGCAAACAACGCCATTTCTTAAATTATAATGACGATTCAATGAAAAACATAGCGAAATGTTAACGATAGAGTCAAGTTTGCAAATGCCTAGTTACTTTCATACCTCGAGCTTTATTAGAGCTTTGTAAGACCCGCCGTGTAGGGGCGAAATGCACTTTAATACTTTATCCAACCACATTATGATTTACTGCAGTTTTTTTCATACAATATTTTTTTGGATCACTACATTTACAAATTAAAGGGATATACATAAACAAAATACTCCACTTTGGAAAATTTAATCCGTTAGAGCTAATAAAAATTTAAAAAATTCCACTGTAAAATTAATTATATATACCATTCACTTAAAATAAGTAGTCAAATCATCTTCTAAGGCCTTCATTAACATACAAAAACATAAGACATTTAAATTTTTGACAAACTATTTTTTCCGCTAAAATACTCATCATGGAACCCGTGCTGCCATATATCTTGGAAGAGTGGATTTCAAAGAATATTCCTGCTAAGTATTGGTAGAATATTCCTTCTAGGTTGGTGTGGTAGTTAGGAGAAGAGGGTGCCAGCTCAGGTGTCGTCCACGTCACTCTTGACCATGGTTCAAAATTACGTGATCCGTTGCCAAAAGCCTTCGTGTAGCTGAACAGTGCGACATTAATATTCACTCACTCACACACTCCAAAAAATACAGTACAGTAGTTCTTGCGTTTTTAAGTATGAAAATAATTATTTCTGCTTATTCAGTTAAAATTATAGCGTTATAATTAACTACTAATCACAAAAAATTTTTAAAATTTGTCCAAATGATGCAGTGTGAAAGAGAATGTTTATTTGCTTTAAGTATCAGAACTGATAAAAGCATTTATTTGGAAAAAGATCAATTTCTTACTACCAAATATGCATAATAAAATCATAAAAAAACATTAAAATAAAGAGAGATTTATAACAGTATCTGCTACAAAACTAATCGTCTTCCCCGCTAAAATACTAATCATAGAACCCGTGCTGCCATATATCTTGGAAAAGTGGATTTCAAAAGAATATTCCTCCTAAATTCGTGTATTGGTAAATTGGTGGCTTTCGTAAAAATCTGCAATTAAAAATTATGTGGACATATTCTAATTTAATTACAGTATCTTCAATTAAATCCTTTTATAAAATGAAAACGTAAACTCCATATGCCTTGATTTATTTGAAGATCGGGTACCCTTAATCCACTGAATTGCTGTGGCTATCTGAATTTAAGTTACATCATTATTTATAAATTGTTTTCACATTTTAATTCAGCACAAATTTACAGTCAAATTATATCTTTACAAATTTCAGAAATAGAAAAAAACTCTGCTTCTATGTTGATAAACTAACACTCTTTTGTTTTTGACATACTTCCATAAAATTAATGAATTACCTAGTAAAACTACACCTCCAGAAAATGATTTTCCATTTCTGCATTTCCCTAACTAGCATCTGAACTAGCATTTAAAATACCAAATTCATTTTCATAAAACAATTTTTTTTTTTTATCTTTGAGCCTTTTATCAAATATCTTAACACTCGTTTAGCCAAATTGTAATGTCTCTTCTCTGGATTATGATTAAATTGGGATAAATAAGACATTACAAAAGAAATATCAGGTCGAGTTCTATTAGCTAAATAAAAAGTTCACCAATTAATTCCTGATACACTTAGTAATATCAATAAATTCATTTGTAGGGGAAAAATTTTGTCTTCCCTCTTACAGTGGGATTTTGCCACTTTTACAATTTTCTAAATTATGTTTGACTAATAATGAATTAATGTAGTCCCACTGGGATAAATAAATACCATTTTCACATTTTCAATTTCCACTGCCTAAAAAACTTATTAGTTTTGTTTTCCAACCACTTCAAATACATTTTTAATCTTACTAACAATATCTTCATACATTTTATCATTGTTACAAAAAAATAGCTAAATCATCTACATACATACATAATATAAGAAGAACACTTTGATTAACCCAGATTTAATAAAAACAATTATCAAGAAGCTAATTGTTTCCAAACCAAATTTTCTAATTCACACACACACACACCCTTTATTTTCATATACCAGTTTCTACCAGACTGTGGCAAACCATAAATACTCTTTTTCAATTTACAAACTTTATCATCTCCAATTAATTTTTCATAACCAGGAGGGGTAACACATACACCGTCTCCTCTAAATCACCATATAAGTATGCAGTTTTGCATCAAAGAAATTAACATTTAACTTTAAATTTTAGCTGCAAGTGCAATTAACAATCGAAGATTCAATATTTACAACTGAGTGAATACGACTCTGAATAATCTATATTTTTAATTTGATTAAAATAGCTGCTACAAGCCTTGCTTTGTATTTTATATTTTTCTCAGCATCATCTTGTTTTAAGCTATATACCCATTTAGTTTTTTATTAATTTTTGATTTCGCAGGTTTTTGTACAATTTCCCAAACTTTATGTTTATCTAACGAATCTAATTCATTCTCCATTGCTAATTTCCAATTTTTCCAATTAGCACTATTTTTCTGCCTCAAAATAAGAGTTTGGTACATTATTCACAAATGGACAAACATAGCTTAGATTTTAGTCTTTCAATCTTCTAACAGGGATTTGATTTTGCACATCATTCAATTCAAGTACCGGAATTTGGATTCTGCCTGTCGAGAATTGATGACGTGGTCTGAAGGGGAATTGAGTTATCATTCTCAATTGCTCCAGACCATTATTTATATCAAAATTATACAACAATCCATTCTCTTTATTTTTGATTAATTTCGTTTTTCTTTTTCGGGAGATACTTCAAAAACGAGTCAATATCCCATGTTTCATTTTTTTTATCTCACCTAAATAATTACTACCTTTTAAATATTCATTAAATTTAACTGATCTCTCCTTTCATTACTTTTTGATTTTTTAATATCATAAATTTGATATCCCCTCCTTTCTCTAGCATGTCTAGCATAATTCCACGTCTTCCTGGAACTTCACTTATTTCTCAATACTCGGAACGTGAAACAGCACACAGCCAAATTTTTCAGATAATTTAATTTTTGGTTTTATTACCTGTCCAAATTTCTAATGGATTTTTTTCTTTCCCTTTTCGTGGTGTAACATTAGATACTTGAGTACTACAATTAATAGCTTCAGCCCAAAATTTTAAAGGGAAGTTTACTTTCATATAATAAGAGATCTAGCCCTTTCTAGAAGAACACGGTTGGCTCTTTCTGCCTTGCCATTTGATTCACTATTGTATGGAATAGTTTTCTGAAATATTCCTGAATTAGCCAGGTAAGTATCTAGTTGTTCATTTACAAATTCTAACCCATTATCAGTTCTTATCTTTTTTAATCTTTTATCAGTTAAATTTCATATTTGGCTTTTAAATTGAGAAAATATATCAAACACTTCATATTAATTTTTAAGAAACCAAGTAAAGTACATGCCAGAAAAATCATCTACAATTACCATAAAATATTTTGCACCACCATGCGATTCGATAGTGCCGGACCACACAGGTCGGCATGGAGCAACTCAAAGAATTTGTGAGCTTTTGATATATATCAATACTATGATGAGTTTTCTGGTTACCTTGCTATACAAGTTTCATGAAATTATTACATTATCAATATCAATATAATCTTTCATTTTAAGCATATATTTACAATTTAAATGACATAGCCTGTTATGCCAAATTTCATAATTATTAGTAGATTGGTCAGAAATAAAACACTCAGAATTATACATAGGTTCTAATTTAATTTCTAATCTACCATTATTTTTAAATGCTTTAGTTATTAACTTATCATTTTTATCATATATCACTACACAATTATTTTCTGATTTAATCTTACAACCTTTATCCATTAAACATGTTACAGACAGTAAATTACATCTTAATTGAGGAACATAACTGACATCAGTAATTGTTAGATTAATAGAATTACAATGTTTTGTACTCACAGTTTTAGCTGAAACGTTTCCAGTTCCTTGGCTCATCATTTTAGAATTTTTATCGGCTAAGTAAATGTCCATCACTTCTGGACTAATATTTTTTGAACCACACAGGTTCTTTAGCCATATGACAGGATGCACCACTATCCAGAATCCAGATATTGTCACAAAGTTTTTCTTCTCGATGGGAAGCTGTAAATACGTGTCCATTTCTAGACGAATTGTTTCTTTGGCTTGTACTTGGAGAGTGTTCTTGTTTCTATAATAACAGTCCTTAGCTAGATGATTTTCTGCAAATATAACACAGTCTCGTTTACTTTTCATTTTTTCTCTTACAATAAAATGCTTCATTAATTCCATCCATGCGAGTTTTAATTGGCAAGTTTAAAGTTGCTTCTTCTTCCCATAAAATTTGTAATATTTCGTCCATGCTTTTTCCTCTTTGTGTTTTCCAGAATATCGCGCACTTTGGAGAATTTTCCATTTAATCCTCTAACGGTATGGTAGGCCAATTCCCTCGGCGACACGTCCAGTCCAAGGGAGTGACACTTAGTCGAAATCCCCGCGCTCTTGCAATATAATCTGCTACATTTTTCCTTCTGATGTTTTTGAGTTCATTGCCAGCGTCAATTTTTCGGTCTTCACCTTCGCCGATGTAAGTCGCTCTAATTTTATCCCACAGCACTTTCGCGTTGTCTTCCGCCGCGAACTGTAAGGCTTGCTCATCTGCGAGCGATAACTTAATGTATGCTATTGCATCTGAGTTTTTCGTAATCCAGTCCATTTCATCTTTACGGGTAAGGTCTTCAGGTTTCTCCTCCAAGATTAGAGGGACTAATCTTTTTAAGCTAAGGGCAGATTTCATCTTAAGCTCCCAAATAAAATAGTTCGTTCCGTTTAAATCGGGAATAGTTATCTTATCCATTGTAGGTAGAAAATTTTAAACGTTCACAAAGTCAACTAACTCGTCACACAGATTAACCACGGACTGCTACCACTTGTTCTTCTTGTGAAATCACTTCTACTACGGTATCTTGGGACATCACATTTATTTATATACATACGAAAATATTGATCGCGGATACTGCACACAGCAAGTCTGACCCAAAAGCACACAGCGAACGGTCAGCTCGTCAACCCCGTAGAAGGAATGCGCGGGAGTAAGGCGGGAAAAAGAGCGCGTGGGCGGATCACTCAGTTATCCTTCCGCCAGAAAAAATAGTTCACTCGCCTCACCCCAACAAATTCTTTTTTAGCGGTGTGGTTTTTGTCCATTCTGAAGACGTGACCTGCC
>BMAU01003418.1:0-25449 GCA_019973935.1 Trichonephila clavipes
AGTATTCGGATAAGAACAAGTTTAATAATTATCATTGGCCGAATGGGATTGTCATATATAAAAATTAACACTTATCTTGACAATTTCATAATGAATCCCTCATCTGCCGATTAGAAATTCACTTTCCAATGCCCCCCGTTTTCCACGTAGGCGCGCACATTGGGCCCGGGGAGGACTAAAAAATCAAATAATCTTAAATAAGCAAAACCTTCGCAAACATTGAGCAGGTCCTTTTATTGCATTCCCAAGACTTCGATATAATTTTATGGAGAGCATTGCATAGAAAAGATCGTACTTCGGAAACACGTATCTATACGTCCGGGGAAATTAACGTTTTGACTGAGCGAGACGCTTATATACGCTAGTGGCACTTAAGAGGTCAAAGTCGTATCATAGTTTTTGCATCAAAGTATAGCATTATTAAATTCAATACACTTTTATTGTATGAGGGGGTGGGCGATGAAAATTATAATTAAATATTGGTCGCGAATATTGAAACTTTGAGAAGCACTGGTATAAATGGATAATTTTTATCATATTTAGAGTCACTTGGATTAGAATACATGCATATATTTGTTTTAAGAATATTATTAGAATAAAAAATTATTTAAGTGCAATATTTTGACAAAAAATGAACTTAGAATTACCTTTTTTTCAAAAAATTCTCTTTTTATAAGAAATGCTTCTATAATAATATTTTGTTTATATAAAGCTAAGATTTCCCTGGAGGGCTTGAACTAGGATTTTTGAAAAATACACATTATTTTCAGAGTTAATACCAATTGAAATAATTATCGGTGTTTTTTCCTTAAAATTTCTCCCCACTGTTTTATTAAAATATGCGTATAAATCCACTTCTGAGTTATATTATTCAAAAATTCTAGTCCAGGCTTTGTACAGAGGTCTGAGCTATATATAGGCAAAATATTATTATTACAGAACCATTTTCCATAAAAAAAGAACATTTGGAAATTAAATAATTCTATGTTCAGTTTTTGCCAAAATATTGCATTTAAATCTTTTTTTTTTTTTTTTTTTTTTTGCAAAAATATGTACAATGAAAATCATTTTACACGAAACTGAAGCGACTGAAATATTTTTTCGTGTTAAAGGATACTGCAAAAAAACCATATATTCAACAAAATTAATCTTATTAAAGTACAATTTATTTACATAGATATGTATATATATATGCATTTATTCAATAGAAATCAGTAAAACAAAAACATTCACAAGTGCATAATGAAATTTAATATACAAAATTTTTAAGTTTTTTGAAAAACAAAACATTTATTGAGTTTTTGAAAAGTAATTTGATATTTTTCTTTGATTCTCTTTTTTATTATCAAATTGTCCAAAAATTGTTTTATCTCAACCATTTTGTTATTCCTTTCACCAATGGAATGCGAGTCTTAATAACTGCTCAAGTTGTTGTTTTTTTCATGATGTTTTTCATTTCGGATGACGTGGGAACAGGAGCTGCATTATTCATTCCATTTTCTCACCGTCGGAATCTCTATCAATGATATTTTTTGAGCTTTGAACAAACTCCAAAAAATGTCTTTGTATGTCATGATTCGGGCTGTACACACATTATCATCACCTACTGCAACGAATTCTTCCGATGATACAATAGACAGCGAAACCTCCTCTCTTTCATTTCACACCCTCTGGTGTTTTCTTTATTTTGTTCATTCTCAGAGGGGAAATGTTTTCCGGTTAAAATGGAGAGGGGGGATTTATAGTAATTTGTCGGGACTGTTGTATTATTTTGTGTTTTCCGATATTTCACCTTGAGCGCTTGCGCTAAACGTATTGCGCAGTAGATCATGATGAGCTTTTAATGTGTTTTCTTTTATTCTGTTTTTAGTGCTATCTTGTGGGTCTTTTATCCGCCTATATGATTATATGGCATCTTGTTTTGAATTTAAAAATAAAAAAAACGCATGAAACCCGCAATTTTTAAATATAGCACTTAAGTTCCTGCAGCATAAAATGTAATTTAGAACTTTTTGGTGCTATCTTGTGAGTCTTTTGATCCGCCTATTTGATTATATGGCATCTTGTTTTGGAATTTTTTAAAAGAAAAACGCATGAGAGAAAAACCCCGCATTTTTTTTTTTAAATATAGTTCATGCAACATACAATAGAATTCAGAACTTCGTCGAACTTCGCAAACATTAATAATACTATACAAATATTTTCAAACAAGCATTGAAATAAAAATTATTTAATCAAAATGAGAGCTACAAGATTTTTTCTCTCAAATATTTTTATACCAGATGCAATTACAAAAAAATTACCTTTTAATGGAGGTATAACATTTTTAGTAAAAAAGGAAAATGGGCGTTGTTAATAAGCGTTTTTAAAATCATAAGCAGAAAATCGCTTCTTTCCTCTATTTTTGTTTTTCTAAATTGTAAGACTATTATTAATTTAAAAACATTTAATTTCTCCCAATGCATATTGAATTTAAACACTCATGTGTCTTAGGTAATATTAACCATATTAGATATTTTCGTAAAGCAGCTTTCGCAAAAATCATTTTTGAGACACCTTTGTTACGTATCAATCAATCCACAGTGCGTCGTCAGTGCTGCTAATAAGCAAAAAGAAAAAGAAAACCTTTGCTATTGCCGTATAGCCAGCTCTTTCACGAACTTTGTTATCAAATGAAGGATGCGTATAAAAAGTAGACATTAATGGACAATGTGTGTGAACTTACACTCTCTGTACACTAACATTCTATTTTTCTTAAACTATGCCATACTATCGGGAAATCGAGACATTTTTTGATATTTCAATATTTATTTAAAATTCAGCATATTTATTCGATTTGCCCTGAAATCCGGCGCATAACGCACACCTGTACTTCCAGCACGCACCCCCATTTTTACGAAGATGTATGCACGCAATGCTCCTATGTTGTGAGGTTATTTATTCGATGGATTATAGCAAGCTTAAGAAAAAAATAGTATACTCCTAGAATCACATACCTTTAAGTTCCCAATGAATGTTATTTCTTTAAAATAAATAGTACTTCAATCTATGTAAAGGGGGAACTTCTTTTATGCTCATATCCTTTATTTTATTTTGAGCTTTTTAAACCAGGTGCATAACGCGCAAACGTCAATTTCAATCTTATTTTTAGTGTTAAAAGGGAGCGCTATACGCCAGATTTTACGGTAATAGGTTTTATTTTGAGAAACTGTACACAATTTTGGTGAATTGATAGAACTATATGAGGCCCCCCTCGTGCGTTACATGCGCTGCACACCTGCTAGGATCGGCCCTGTTCATGCGGTAATATTTTCCTCGTCGCCACTTCCTCTGCGTAAGAAATACAGGGTGCTCGGACTTAAAAGTACCCAAAAGTAATGTCTGATTATTGCGGAACTATCCATCAGAATGTAAGAAACTCTTCATCTATGGTTTGGAAAACTCTCTCGAGATTTTTGGGTCTAGTCCGATCAGCCACACATACATGCATTATTCAGATATCGCAGACGATAAACTTTTAACACTGACTTCATTAGTAAAGACGTGGCCAGAGTAAAGGGTGCAGTGCGTACTTTGGTTAACGGAATTTAAATCAGTCACGCGTGTACAGCGATTTGTTCGAACAGAATGGTATGTAGACCTTCCGACGTCAAAATCTATCTCCACCAATGGGAAAGAACTTTAAAGAAGACGGGAACTTTGGTATCTCAAACTGGCAAGTGTCCTTAAGTTTTCGTGATAGAAGACACTGTTGGTCGTGTGCATGATTCATTTTGTAGGAGTCTTTTTAAATCTATTAGATAAGCCAGTACCGACATTCCATTCTGTTCGAACTTGTCGCTGTACACGCGTGGCTGATTTAAATTCCGTTACCCAAAGTATGCACTGCACCTTTTACTGTGGCGTCCACATCTTTACTATTGGAGTCAGTGTAAAAAGCTTATCATCTGCGACTGCCTAATAATGCACTCACTTGCGACCGATCGGACTAGACTGAAAAAATCTCGCAGAGTTTTCCAATCCATAGATGAACAGTTTATTACATTCTGATGGGTAGTTCCGTAATGATAAGCCATTTCTTTTGGATACTTTAAGCCAAGACACCTTGTACTTTGATTAGCAGGCATTAAATTTGCTCATAATTAAAAGATACATTTGAAAAATTTTAAATAATTTACTTTTCTCAAACTATTCGTATTTCGGCCATTTGGGACTTGGTCTTGATAAATTACTTAGCAAACACTGATCTCGTGATTTTAATCATATTTTCCACTTTTTTCATGCTTGGAATTATATTTACCATTCGGAAATAGATTCAGAATGGATTAACGTTCTCTAAAATTAGCATTTGGATCTTTTTGAAAAGGAAGGATCACCGGATATTCATCTTTAGAAATCCGTATAAAAGGAATGATACACATAAATGAACTTAACACCAGGAATTTCGCGTTGGACTGACCACCTGACCGGAACATTTGCTCATGTACGCCAGTGCCTAAGGCCACGTAAACTAAGATAGGCACAGTAGGTCTTGTCTCTCGTGGGCTGTTGCGCCACTGAGTTCAGTTCAGTTATTTACTGATATCATTTAATAATAACAAAATAAAATTAATTAAAAACATAAGTAGTTAATATCAATATTTTTACCAAAAAAAACCCCAATTACTAAACAAATCATTTAAAGGGAAAAAAAACTAACAAACATTTATGATAGAATAATTGTAAGTTGTATTTGTAATAATTTAAACATAAAAGCTTAAATACTCGTAATGCATTCATATTCGCAATAGCTGAAAGAATCTATACAAAAATTAAATGTCAATATTTTGTTTGGATTTTGAAAATTTTATCGGAAACTAGAGTAATGTAAAAAAAGCATTTTTAAAGTCAATTTCTGAATAAGTCCACAAAGAAAAATTTTATTTTAGTTGCTTTTTATTAAATAATTATAATTAATATAAATATGTATATATATATATATATGTGTGTGTGTGTGTGACAGAATCACAACATTATAAGTGGCAAAACAGAAAGCAATTTGCCTTTCTATACATGGTGCTTGAATATTATTATTAATTTTGTTACTATTCATTTATTCATAAATCACATTCTCAGAAATTATGCCATTCCAGGTAGGATTCGAACCCACGATCTATGGATTACAAGTCCAGTGTGAACAGGGACACTCCGAGTGATTTTCCTTTTTATATATGATATTGGACTATTATTTTTGTTTGTTAATTGTTTAATTAATGAATAAATATTTGATAAAACAGCATTAACATCAAGTGTCATCCACTACAAGTTTAAAGAAAATATATTTGAACTTGAATGGATGAATATAGAAAGTATTTTATTAAGAAGTATTATTATAGAAAGTATTAATATATCAAAAAAAAAATGCTAATTTAAAAACAGGATTAGTAATTACTAGTGACTTCCATTGGATTGTCATATACAACATTTAATAATTATCTTGATAACTTGTCCACTTTATAATTAAGTCGCATTGTAGCCTTAGAGTCAAAATACATTCTAATTACATTCGGAGCCCATCCGTTATGGTGGCTAGCGACGCTTATTACTGTGTCGTAGGGCCTGGGTTCAAATCCAGGAGAAGGCATGGATGTTTGTAAGTGTATGGTGTCGTTGCGGCATGGGGATACTTTAAATAGCCGTCGAGCTGCAAGTCTTCTCGTGAGGTTGGTGGAAGGGGAAGAGAGGTGGGAGGCCCTAACCACCCCTAAGGTGTTTTCCCTCAAAATTGAGGTGGAATCGAGCCAAATAGCACTGTATCATGCATGGTGCTCAAAGCTATGGCTAGCGACAGGTGTGCATCTAGCCCAGGGGTACTCAACCTTTCTTTCTGCCGGTCCTCATACATATGTTAGCAATTTCATGCGGGCCGCAACATGATAATTAATGGCGGGGAGGGGGAGAAATGCTTTAAGACCAAGATAACATAGAAAATTTAAAATGGAGAAAAATTGATCAAAATATTACAAATCTTATAATTTGCTTTTTTTAAATTATTTTTTATATTTTTTTTATTTTTGTTACTAAATTTTTCTAAATTGGGAGCATTTAAGAAAAACTTTGACAATTTCTGCATCAGTAAATGGTTTCATATGATTACTAATATTATAACAAATTGCCCAGGATGTCTTTGTTACGGCTGTGACATTACCACTGACAAACACTTTTGTGTGTGCTATTGTAAAGATTATTCAAGAAAACCTATTTAACACACCTCTTGAAAGAGATCTTCGAGGAAAAGTGTCATTGAAGGATTCCTGTTTATTTATACTTTTTAAATACAACACTTTCGTGACAAATCCAACAATTACTGAACCATTCTTGTTTTTCTGTACAAAGTATTCAACTTCCCAATCGTCTTGAAACAATCTATTTTCTTCGAATATTTTTCGCTTGCAAAGTTAGTTCATAATTAGTTCCACTCATAAAATGCTCGCTACTCCACTGTTGTCTATTATCACAAATCAGAAAAAAAAATATATATATATATCAATTCGCACCCATTAGATATCGACAGCAAAAAGCAAAATTGATATATTTGATTTTTTAACAAAGAATTTGCCACCAAATTTTCATAAATGAATTCTCTGAGCAATGGGTCATGACCAGGCAGGCCACTTAAAGAGGCCCGGGGAACCACATGCGGCCCGCGGGCCCCAGGTTCAGTATCGCTGATCTAGCCCTTTGCCACGATGAATTTCGTGGACCTCTATCTGACATCGTCAGCCAGGTGGCAGTAGTAACAACAACATTATTATTTTCAATACATAGTTGTTGAATGATGTGAGTGTGATGAAAATTATGACCTAAAATTGGGTCGCAAATATTGAGAGTTTGAGAAGCACTGTGCTCTGAGTTTAATTATCTTCAGTACAAGTGTACTTCGTATAACATGGCACTTTAAAAACAAGGTTCCGATATTGCATGGTACAAAATGTGCAAGTATTATAATACATATTCAATAGCACACGGCATAAAACTAGAATTTGATATTACAACGTTTTGCTATAACACGATTTTAAAAAAAAATTGAATGTAATTTTCGTTCAATATATATGTATAACTAGCTGTTATACCCATTCTTTGCACGGGTAAATTGAAAAATTAAACAATACAGATGGAAGGATAAAGAAGTTTTTAATGAGTTAAATTTATGTGAATCGCAAATTAAATAAAACAAAAAAAGGTCTTTGCATATCTCAGCTGAACAACAACAACAAAAAAAAAACGTAATTGTTAAATTTTAGGTCCGTAGATCTAATAGCTCTGATAAAAAGGATTTTTATTTATTTATAACTCTGCGTAACTCTCTTTGTCAGTCGATTTTTGAAAACACCTTCCTAAGCTGATCTCTGCTCAGCAAAAGTAACACATTGTTACAAATTATGTGTAATGAACGCTTAAAATAGTGTAAATAATTTATATCTGGAAGTGTAATACATTAATATTACTTTCTGCTGAATTTAATTTATGTTAAAATCTTGCCACCACCCTCTCCCTTCGAAATCTAGTTTTATTATGAAATAAAAATAGTGATTACACTGATCTAAGGAATGAATTGAAAGCAAGTGCGCACTAAGGCATGGCGTAGGCAAAACAAAAGGGAAAGTTTTGTCTCCAACAAAAAGATAGATATATGCTGTCGCGGGCTTTTTTGCAGATAACAGAATTTTTTCCTACTTTCTTGATAATTATCGTTATATTTTGGAAATTTCACACAATATCTTTATAAATTATAACCTACGTGATATTCTGATATATAAGCTATATTATTGTAAAGTTTCATTAAAATCTATTCTGTTGTTTTTCCGTGAAAGAGTAACAAACATCCATACAAACTTTTACGTTTATAATATTAGTATAGATTCCTGTAGCGCACACAGGAATTTCTCAAGGAGGGGGGATTTTCGGGAACAAAACTCAGTAAAAAACTAATTATTGAATAAATAATTAGCATTAATTAATTAAATTAATCATTAATAACAAATACTTAATTAAATTTTACGTACTATATACTTAGATAATAATCAATCGGAAAAAAATATCAAGTGCTTTCCCCCCTTGTGTGTGCCACTGATGGATTTCCATCTTCTTTAATATGGAATTTAAAGAGAACTGCACAAAGTTCCTTATTTCCTTATAAAGAAATTCTAAGAGAATTGTAAGATCGAAACAAACAGGTAATTATAACTACTTCAGATAACTTTCGTTATCACTGAGAAATAATTAGTGAAGAAGGGATTCAACCAACTTTGAGAAGAAAAAAAAGATTAGCTGTAATTTCTGGATGAGGGTCATGAATATTAATTTTGTGATCCTAATAAGCCATTCTATATTTCTATTTATTTTATCAAATAGTTATAATAATAATAATTTGTATTGTATTTTTAATTTTCGTATTTCATATTTTTGTTTCTGATTAAAAATGTGAAGTTAACTTACTTTTTCATTTGTATGTTATATTGGAACTAAATAACAGCTATCATAAAATGGTACACCTTAAGACTTGATTTCGATATAACACGGTACGCATTGCCTTGGGTTATATTACTTCAAAATTTCGAATAACACGGTTTCGATACAACACATACATATATTCCTGTTTTATGTTATGTATTATTAATTCATTTTCTGAAACATTATTGGGTGTGAATTTGGTATTCCATTCAACGTTTCTTATTTCCTTATCTTGTACTCTGTATGTTTAACCTCTGTTTTCTTTTATGTTGAAACTTGAAGGGCTCAAGCCAGGAGTATATGTTAAATCATGAAATTTGATATGATTACTCTTCTTTCACTAGTAACTTTCTCTCCATCCTGGAGAGGGGTCAGAACAGACATTCCTTCCACCCATAGGTTATCCGGAGTCAGCAATCCAAAAAGGAACAAGAGTAATAAGAGTTTCTTGTAGCTAGAGAGCACAACAGGAGATATTTTATTTTAGTCTTGAGTGTAGTTACAATAAGTTAAAATAAAATCTTGTGATTTCCACCATCAACAGACATTTTTTTTGAAGAAATTGGCCTGCTGAGATGGGTGTTTCTTTCTCTTACATTTTACTCATTTGAAATAATAGCAGGTAATTACGTCCTAAATTTCTTATTATTTAGTATTTTATAAAAATTTTATATATATATATATATATATATATATATATATATATATATATATATATATATATATATATATATATATGTATATGTATATATATATGTATATATATATGTATATATATATGTATATATATATGTATGTATATATATGTATATATATATATATATATGTATGTATATATATGTATATACACTCTGTCGCAAAAAATATATGCACACAGAAGAAATTGAGCTACATTCACGAAATTTGGTATGCATGTAGTGTATATGAAAATAAACAAATGATTAAAAAAATTCAGAACAAAATATTATTTTATTAAGCGGTTACAGCTTGCAAAAGGTTAAAAATCAGTAAGTAGTAAAGCCACCTCTGGCAGCTATACAAGCCGAAATTCGGCGTGGCATCGATTCAATTAGATCTTATGACCCCCTGTGGAAGATCCTGCCATAGTCTTTGCATCTGCGCAGTTAATTCTCCTGTATCTCGGGACGGCTGCAGTTGCCTTCCCAGCGTCCAGACATGCTCTATTGGCGAAAGATCTGGTGACCTGGCAGGCCATGGTAGGACGTCATATCCTTGAAGACATTGTTGGGAGAGTCGCGCAGTATGTGGACGAGCATTATCCTGTTGATAAATGGCACCTGGGCGACTTGATAGCATGGGTAGCACAATCGGCGTTAAAATATCGTCCACGTATCTGCGAGCTGTCAAAGTGCCTTGAAGGACCACTAAAGATGGTCGCGTGTCCCAAGAAATTGCTCCCCACACTGTCACACCTTGTGAAATTGCTGTATGCCGCTCGACAATAAATGCCGGATCGGACCTCTGGCTGGTGCGCCTCCAGACACGTGTGCGGTGGTCATCATCACTGAGACTGAATCGATTCATCACTGAAGATGACACGTCTCCAGTCTGTCACACTCCAAGTTGCCCGAGGTCGGCAAAATCCAGTCGACACTGCCTATGATGTGGGGTCAGTGGTAAGCGTCTTAGCGGACGTCGGCTCCTCAAGCCAACTTCGGTCAGTCGTCTCCTTATGGTTTCTCTTGATGGCACTGGATGTCTGGAAGGAGGTAAGTGGCGTTGAATCGATGCTAGCGACGTTGTTGGTGCCGAAGTGGCCACTCTTCTGATTGCACGATCCTCGCGATCATTTGTGTTCCTGGGACGTCCTGACCCTCTGCGACGGTACACTCTACCTTCTGTGATCCACTGTTGCCAACACCGAGCAACTACCATATCGCTCCGACCGAGGTGGCGGCCGATACGTCTATTCGACCAACCTGCTTCTCTGAGGCCTATTATACGGCCCCTATCAAAGTCCGTCAGCTGCTCGTACTGCCGCCGGTTACGTCTTAGAGGCATCCTAAGTCTCAATATCGTCTATCAAAGTCATCAGATTCGTTTGGATAGCCGTACGGCGCTCGTACTCATGCTTTTAAACTCTCCCAGTTGCGCAACTAATATGCGCGTAGCACACTTTAGCCTTGTCTCATTGGCTTCGAAATTTTAATCATTTGCATATCTCTTACCAGACTACATTCTTGCCGAGTTTCGTGATTGTAGCTTGATTTCTTCTGTGCATATATTTTTTGCGACAGAGTGTATATATATATATGTGTGTGTGTGTGTGTGTGTGTGTACAGTAGCGCACACAGGAATTTTTCAAGGGGGGTCCGGAGTCGAAAGTTCACCATTCTTGTATCATGCTCCTTTTGATTTTGTTGATTTTCGGGAACAAAACACAGTAAAAAAACTAATTATTAAATAAATAATTAGCATTAATTAATAAAGTTAATCATTAATAACAAATACTTAATTAAATTTTAAGTACTATATACTTAGAATTATAATCAAACGGAAAAATCACCAAGGCCTTGGGGGGGCGGACACCCAGGACCTCCCCTTGTGTGCACCACTGTATGTATATGATGAATCCTCGACCCTTCAAGTGTCAGTTAGGGTAAAACCTACCAGAACAGCTCAACCCGCCTCCAACATAAGAGCTTTGACTTCGACTCTGGCGAACTTGAGAACCACGTGAACGAGCGACCTACTGGCGAACTTGAGAACCACGTGAACGAGCGACCTACTGGCGAACTTGAGAACCACGTGAGCGAGCGACCTACTGGCTCTTGATCGACGCTGAAAATAGGACTCGTTTTGTCATGGTTTGGAGTACAGACTGGTTTGCTGTGAACAATAAAGATAATATGATAAACGCTGCACGTTGCATTTCTCCTGTCAATCTAAGAATTACTCCAATACATGATATATATATATATATATATATATATATATATATATATATATATATATATATATATATATATATATATATATATATGTGTGTGTGTGTGTGTGTGTAATTGTTCTGCTGTCTTTCTGTTTTCAAGAATTATGCAAGTTTTGTAGGTGTGCATCTATGAACAACATATCTTTTTAAATTATAATTTTTTGCTTTAGAGAGAGAGAAGCGGCATTTTCCATTTTTGTCCGAGGCGGTAAAACTGCTAGAGCTTGTTCCCAACGATCGACAAAATCAATATTATTTTGCATTTTCAAGTTCTCGGAACGTGGATGGTGGGCACGTGGGCGGCCAAAAATCGATAAGAGATCAGATTTCCGTCTTCAGGTTCTCATAGCAACGAATCATTTTGTTATGATCCGTAGAAATTGCGCAGTGCACCTTTACGTAAAGACAGGGGTCGACAAACTTTTGGAGAGAAGAACCAAGGTGTGTTTTTGAAACAAGATAGCTAAGCCATTAAAATGCCATTTATATAAAGAGCCGCATACGCGTGCGGAGGAGGGGAAGGGGAGACTCCTTTTGCAGTCGCGATCAAGACTTATTCACTCCAATTAAGGTTTTTTTTGGTGATATTTTTGTGATATTTTGTGTGTATATGATCCGGAAGCAGGTGCGCATTCGATAGTAACGTTAATGATCGCGAAATTGACTGAGTTGAACTTGAATTTTTCGTTGATGATTTGAGAAAAAATCTAATAAAACTGAACTAAAATGTTTCAAATGTTCGTGACCTTAATGAAAGACACAAATCAAAGACACTTTCCGTTAACATTAAAAAGTAGTATTTGCAGGCAAAACCGTCATATTTTGTTCAAGTTATTGTATTTTTATTCTCTTTTGATGATCGACAAATAGCATGTAAAACTTTTCTCGCTTGTGTCTTTTTGACAGGGCGCAGTGTTTTTACACTTGTGGTTTCATATCTTTCGTGTTTTTTTTTCAAAACTTTCCTTTCAACTCAAACGTTTCATTTTCATCACTTTTCTCATTTACTTTCGCTGTTAAGATTAATATCCGTTATTCCATGAGGTCAGTGGCTCTCGAGTCCGGACTTCACCCAAAGCCCTTGATTTTTTCCGACTGATTATAACCCTATGTACAATGGTGGCCAAAATTGTACACATTTAAAAATTGTTATGTTTTTTAAGTTTGTATGCTTAGAGAAAATGTTACGTTGCACAAAATGCAATGTATTTTACATCATTTTAAAGGGAATTTAATACTAAATTCAATATAAAAAAGTTCAAATATTTTCAACTCAAAAAAAGTTATGGTGCAATGACTGTCGAAAAACGTTAGATACTCATGATAGTAGTGAGTTATCAGAGCTTAGTTAGGCTGCCTTTATTGTTTATTACAGCTTCACATGGATGTTTCATTGAGCTGAAAATAGTTTTAACATCTTACTTCGTTACTTCTTGATGCCAATAAACAATTATATCCTCAATTAGTTTCTTTTTATTTCATTGGGACGAGAGTTTTCAAACGGTGCCACAGGTTTTAGATAGGATTGAGATCAAGACTGTTTCCTGGCTAGGATAACAACTCAATGATCTTAGAATGGTGCCAGTCTTTCGTTTACTTTACCATGTGGCAAGGAGCAGAATATTACTGAAAAATAATCTAAACATTGTTAGTAAATAGGTTCCTGATGGAAGGCAGAAGTTTGAGTTCTGGAATGGTGTCAATGTATTTTATGATATTCAGTGTCCTATCGATGATATGAAGGCGACCATCTGCTGGTATGCATGACTGACTACATGATAAAACTATGTGGGTACATCACAGTTGCCTGGATGCAGCCTTTATGCTATTCTACGTCTTACATATTTTAGGCTATCACTACTGAATTACGATATTTTAGTTTCGTCCCTCTATATAACTTGGGACCAATAAACATTTGTCCAACTAATGTGTTCTATTGTCCACTATAGTCCCTTTTAGCACTGCTGTAAATTGAGATACGGATTTTTTCGTGGAATTCTACCTTTTGGTCTTACATCTGCTAATCTACTCCTGATTGTTTTTGAACCGGCAGAAACACCAGCATCACTCAGATTACCTCTTATTGGTGTCCACGAAATTCTTTTATCTCTGAAACATAGTACTTTTGTTCTTCTGTCATCAACGGATGCGGTGCACCTTTTTCTGCTTTTTGCTACATTTCTTAAGGTATCCGACTACGTTCGGAACCGTGATTTTAAAATAGCGCAAAAATGGATACTTTTCATGATATTTAGTGTCACTTAGATTAGAATACATGTTTAAAACTGTTTTAAGGACATTGTGACAAAAAATTATTTAAATACAATATTTCGGCAAAAAATTAACTTACAATAACCTTTCTTCAAAATGTTCTCCTTTTGTGAAAAACATTTCTATTATAATAATATTTTCCCTGATATAAGCTCAGACCTCTGCACAGAGGCTCAACCAGGATTTATCAAAAATTCACATTATTTTCAGAGTTACTACCAATTGAAATAATTATCGGCATTTTTTTTCTTAAAACTTCTCCCCTCTGTTGTAATAAAATAGGAATAAATCCACATCTAAGTTGTATATTTCAAAAATTCTAGTTCAGCCTCTGTACTGAGGTCTGAGCTATAGACAGACCAAAATATTATTATAATAGAAACATTTTTCACAAAAGGAGAATATTTTGAAAATTATTCTTTCTATGTTCATTTTTTGTCAAAATATTGTACTTAAATAATTTTTTATCGTAATACTATTCTTAAAACAATTTTAAATACATTTTTAAATCTAAATTGCACTAAATATCATAAACGTTATCCATTCATACGCTTTTGCAAAATCATGGTTCCGAACGTAGTCGCGGATACCTGAAATTAAATTTGTCTCCTGACATCTTAAACAAAATTTTCAGTCTCCAGTTGTAGTCCCTGAACTCCCCACTTGTTATGTAATTTTAACATAGGAAATACCACTTTCATGTCACACATGTGTCCAATCTACTCTGTTATTGGATGTCATTGCGTTTTGACTAAATATCATGGGCCAGGAAACAGTCCTGATCTCAATCCCGTCGAAAACTTATGGCAACATTTGAAAAGTCTTGTCCGAATGAAATAAAAAGGGACTAATTGAGGATATCATTGTTTCCTGGCATCATGTGATAACCAAGGAAGAGGTGAAAGCTATTTTCATTTCAATGAAACATCGACGTAAAGCTGTAATAGAGAATAAAGCAGCCTCATTAAGCTCTGATAACTCACTGCTATCATCAGTCTCTAATGCATATCGATAGTTATTGCAGCATAACATTTTTTACGTTGCAAATATTTGAATTTTGTTTTCTGTACTGAATTCAGTATTAAATTCCCTTTAAAATGATGTACAATACTTTGCATTTTGTGCAACGTAAAATTTTCTTTAAGCGTACAAACATAAAAAACATAAAAATTTTAAATTTTCCACAGTTATGGCCACTATTGTATATAGTACATAAAATTTAATTAAGTATTTGTTATTAATAATTAATTTTATTAAAATTAATTAATGCTAATTTTTTAATCAGTAATTAATTTTTTACTGCTTTTTGTTCTCGAAAATCGACAAAATCAAAAGAATATGTTGTACGGCGTATTGGAGCATGATATGAGAATGGTGAACTTCCGACTCTGGACCCTCCCCCACTTTTGAAATATTCCTCTGTGTGCCACTCACTGCATCAGGCTCTACTCTTGCTCGATCCCTTTCTACATGCAATAGAGTGCAGATAGGCCCATTTCTTTCTTTATATTATATTCCTCTGCATTTACAAACCATAATGAGTCACACAACACAGCAATCAAAGCCACTAAGCAGTTCTCAAGGAAAAATGTAGACTGTCCATTGAAAATATTTTGGAACAAAAGTGGTAGCGTGGGGAACTCAGTCACCCCAAGTACATTTTAAGATTGTAAGAAAACCTTAACCACTCCCAAAGAGAGGAAAATATGTGATAAATACATTATAGTTTACATGAAGACTGCCAAATAGGAGGATACTGATACGGTCATTTGTAGCAAATAAGCAGTTTTCCTAAAATTAAAGATTTCGAGAGCCTGGGGTGACTTTCTGCCCCGCACGACCACTCGAGGGTTAAATATAAGCCTTTACACATAGTAACATTTTCCATTCCTTTCACAAAACTCAGAACTTTCGAAGATATTTTTATTTTTGTTGCTCCATACAAGGATAACTAACGTCTAGAATCATAATGTGGGAATTAAGATGTCTTGAAAAATGTTTCCTACGATAAATACCGTTAGATCTTTGTTTTGAAATTTCATGTTCAGAGTAATAATTAAAATGGACTGATTGTGTTCCTGCATATAAATTTATTTTAACTCTCTTTCTATTAACTCTTTAGCATGTCACAAAATACGAAATGTGTTTTTGATACTTCTGTTGCATGGGAGGGGGGTATGTGTATCTTAAATTGTTACGCATGTCCATTACGATTCCTGATGTCCTTAAAAAGTCAACTCCTAGAAGAGTGCGGTTACCTTTTGCATGTGGCAAAAAAATTAAATCGATTTGGAAAGTTCGACCACCTACGGTGATTGGTACTGTAGCTTTTTAAACAAGGGATGTGGATTGTTGACCATCAGCTAGGTACATAGCAAGATGAAATTCTGAGAATTTTTGTCAACGATTTCTCAAGAATTTAAACATTAATTCTCCCCCGACTGACTGGCTGGCTCCTGTATCAGCACAAACAGTGCCTGTAGCCTCATAGACTTCGATGTCAAGTAGAGCTACTGGGGAGGTAAGACAAGTAAACATGTGTACGGCGTTGACAGAGACACTCTCTTTTTTTAGTGAGCATTTTGGACATTTCGATTTTATAAATCCAGGGTTGCCACAACCATAGCAAGAAATAGGTGGATGAAAACCGGTGTTGGTATTCCGAGCTGGCATGTAGCTAGGGTTAGCAAAATCACTATTGTGGTTATCCGAAACATTTTTTTCAACTTTAAATGAGTGAGACTTCCTAAACTCCGGATTGCCTGTGTTCCTAGAAAAACGAGAGTTGCTTAGTTTTGTTAATTTTTGCGAAGAGGGTTTAACATTTTCGTATGAGTCCAGCTTTTCAGCTAACACAACAGGATCATTCAGTATTTCTCAAGTGTCTAGGAAATGATTCTTGTAATCTGGTCGACACCTTTTTTATTTAATCTGCTATGATAAGATCTTTCAAGGTTTCAAATGAATCTATTTCTAATTCTTTTAGCCAACCTTCGAAAAAGGTTCTTAGCTCAAAAAAAAAAAAATCTTTCCACGTGGAATGATCCTGTTTCTGGTGTCGGCAAAAAAGGACTCTGAAACGGTCAGCTGTCAGTTTGAACCTTTGCAATAAAATATTGTGAATGTGAGCATAATTCCTAAACATCTCTTCCGGTTTCTTGCAATTAACCTGCCAATATCACTTGGCAGGACTCCATAAGTGTGATACCCAAAATCGGCAGGTACATTTAGGAGCTTCATTTGTCTTTCGAACATTGTTAAAAACAATGATATGTCATCTTTATCAGGGATGAATGTGGGCAAGACTGTTTTTAAATCCAGCCTCATGGGGTTAGAATCCATTTGAGAAGAATTACCTACAGAAGCTGGAGGATTTTGCGCTTGTAATTTAAGCTTTTCAAGCTCAAATGCTCTCTGATCAGCAAGGCACTTATCCTCCCGTTCTATTTTCTTTAAGGCTTCGATTTCAAGCGATTTACGTTCATCAACAATGTTATCGAGCATCTCTTTCACAACCTGCTCATTATTCTGAAAGAATGTACATGAAGTGATTTTTTCGCGTAAGTCAATTATTTTATCCTCTAAAGTCACAGAGACTCGTAGCTCACTTGCTAAATTATAGAGGTCTATTTTCTTGCCTTTTGAGAGAAAAGCCATTTTTGTCTTTAAAACTAAAACTAGATTCAGGTTTTAAAGTATACAGGAAGTTATAAATTAAACTGGTTTTCCTAATATCAATGGATACGTATTAACTAATCATTAAACAACTACCTTCCCTGCAGAGAAAACATATAAAGAGAAAAATTCAATATAAAGGGAATAAACAAAACATTTTTTACAAAGATCTTCAGAAAATCTAAATAAAATACCATAAATTCAACTGTATATGAAATATAAAATTAATCATGAGTCACAATAGCATATTGAAAAAACGTGATTACATGTTATGTTATGAAATATATATATATATATATATATATATATATATATATACTTAGTAAGTACAAAACATTTAAAGCTAAATGTATCACACTGTGACTCAATTAGGAATATAAGATTATTTAATATTCATTTTTTTAAAAGGAAATATTTCTTGTGAAATACTTATATATTTTATGAAACCTTCCTTACGTAATTCTAAAAACACACCGGAAATGCAATGAATAAAATACACAAACTAAACAATTACTCCGCTATCACAGGATGTGACTCATGCAAATTAAACAACAAATCTATACTCAAGAAACATAAAATTTAAAATCACCAAATAGAACTTTTTGAAAGCTATAAATATATCAATTCATGAAATAAATAGTAAAAATATCTAAATCTGAAAACATTACATATATCAAAGTTTGATAATTAAATGAGATTTCTCCCCCTCAGCTTGATAGCAGAAATTACCTTTTTTATTTCAATATTTAACTTTAAGAAAGAAAATATATATATATATATATTCAACAGATCCTTATAATAATAATAACCAAGAATTTCACCATTTACTCAATATAGCAATTATTTACAGCAAATTATTATATAGCAATTATTTTAAAATGCACCAATACATATTTATCAACAATGTTATATCAGTTACTTCTTCCTGAAAGCAGAAATGATCTTTCACTATTTGAATTTCACAATTATTTCCAACAGTAGATTGAAATAAATATAATTAAAAAAAAATGCATTATAGAAGCAAAAACCACAAATACTAATATCTCAAAAAAGATAAATGATCATGTTCCTCAATATTATTGTACAAAAGATTTGTTACATCTACTCACAGATTTAATTTCCGTTTTCTTGTTCAAGTACAGGTGAAGATTTCAGTAACACACATAATCTCGGGAAGAGATTGTTTTTCTTCAAAGTAGCAGATATATTGTAAGTACACCACTTTCTTGATCACGATGGTATTTTTAACACATAAAGCAACACAATTTCACTTCGGATTATTTCCTCACTTTTCGAGCACTTTCACCTTAGTATCCGGATGATACTAAACCGATTATTTTCCAACTAAAAGACGAGCACTTACTCCTTAGTATCGGGATGATACTAAAACTGACAATTTTCTGAAAGACGAGCACTTTCACCTTAGTATCGGGATGATACTAAACTGACAATTTTCTAAAAAGACGAGCACTTTTACGTTAGTATCAGGATGATACTAAAACCGATGATTTCCAGATACAATCAAGCACTTTAACTTTGACTGTCGGGGCGACACACACTAAAATTTCCATACACGTGGTCAGTTGGTCGAAGAAAAACAACATGTCCGCTCAAGGAAGCGTTGATCAGCATCTCGGTTTCCTGGTCCGGTTAGAACGTTGGGCGCCAAGAACTACTATTTATTTCGACAGGACTGTCGTCTACAGGCAAAGGAACATCTTTTGAAAAAGGTATCCTGAAGCTTGGTTTGTCACCAAAATACCAAAAATTGTTACGCATGTCCATTACGATTCCTGATGTCCTTAAAAAGTCAACACCTAGAAGAGTGCGGTTACCTTTTGCATGTGGCAAAAAAATTAAATCGATTTGGAAAGTTCGTCCACCTACAGTGATTGGTACTGTAGCTTTTTGAACAAATCCTGCACTTGTGCAGTATCGCTCTGAGCTATAATAGGATAGTTTTAACCCCCCAACCACCACCTTGGATGATTCACATATTTTATCATTTCTCTTGTTTGTCTGATGAAACTTTATATTCACATTTGTAACAACTACATTTAAACTCTGCCTTCCCTTAATGATTAGTGGCAGCCAGGGGGCACCACCTGTTCTTTAGAGAAGCGGGAACTCGTTCCCCTCGCTCTTCGGCTCTGGATCGCTACCGGGGAAAGAGGTGTACACGTGGAGTCAGGGAAAGCCTGTTTCCCTCCTTTTAGTCCTTAAGCCATTTTCTGTAACGATAATGGATGTGTGTTGTTTTGTTATTTTATTTAAGTGACCCCTTGTGTTGTGGAACGTAAGAACATTAAATAGTATTTGTTCCAGTAATGAAAAGGCTTCTTCATTTCAACAATGAATACACGACATGGGGGATTGTCATACATTCTAGTTAATTTCCTCCGTTAGGGAGACATAAAAATAAAAGCGTACACTATTTTGCTATGTTGGCGTTCCAGAATATATAGTAGAGACAATTTTTAAAAAATTCCAGCAAATGCCGAAAAAATGGTATTTAAACTTGTGAATACCGTTATTACAAAAGTGTAAAAATCACTAAAAATACCGGTATTGCAATCCCTATGCCCAATATCTTAGATATTCAATCCCAGTTAACCCTTTATCTACCGACGGTACTTATAAGTACCACTCACTTTAAAATTACATAGAATAACCATTTTTACGAATACCCTGACGATACTTAGCAGAAATATTCTTTGAAATACCCTCTTCGAGGTATATGGCAGCATGAGTTCCATGACGAGTTTTTTAGCGGTGAAGGCGAACAGTTTTACAACAGAAGTTTCATTTTTAGCTGACATTTTGATTGGATTGCTGAGATTATCATTTTTGTCCCGAAAAAGTAGTTAATGTCAAACGAACCTTTATTTATTTTTTTTTTTTTGTATGTTAGAGAAAACTTATAGACTATTATTTTGACTATACTTAGAAAACTTTTTGACTATTTTGCGTGAACAGCGTATCTAGTTAGTTTTATAGTTGAATAACTTTGTGGTACTTATAAGTACCGGCAGTACACTGGGTGTCAGAGCAAGAACTTGGTTTTTTTTTCGTCCTAGTGGCTTATTGTTGTTTTGTAGAATCATCACTATAGTGCAATAGACTTATGACTTTTTGTTTGTGTGTGGGGGGCATTTCTTTTTAGCTTAACTTATTTATTTGGATTATTTTGTTTTATTTCATGTTTTCAAAAAATTTTAAACTTTAAATCTGAGTGGGTTTTTTGCCGAATAATTAAATGAAGTACCTATTCTTATTTCAAAAATTAAACAACATTTTAATTTCTTTATGTGTAATTGAGATCTAAGAACCATGGCCGATCCTAGGGTGTCAGCCGCCAGCGAGCAAAGACCTAATATGTCGCCCCTCTAGAGAATCTTTCATATTTTGACTAATACTTAACATTGACGTAATAAATTCATCTACCTGTATTAAAGTAAAACATTAATAAAATTTAAATACAATTCTAAGTGTGTGCAGAACCCTTTTTTTTTACCGGCTAATATATCACAATAGCGACAAAATACTTAAGGTATCCGACTACCCTAAAATTATGATTTTTTTTTAAAAATTGACAAATTTTTATGATTTTATTTTATAGTCCCTCTTATTAGCTTAATAAAAATACCAAGTATTTCTTATTTTCCATTTGCTGGAACAAAAACTACAAGTGTTTTAGTAAAAACATATGCCATAACTTTAAACAAGATGTCAAACTTTAAAATGCGTTTTACTAGAAATATGTTTTTTTCAAAAAACTCAAACGGAGACAGCGATTGCTCAAAAAATCTTGAAAATAATTTGCTGAAATTTTTTGTATAACAGTAAAGTGTGATTTGACCTCCAGATTTATCAATCATTGTTTTATTTCAAATTTACAGTCCTTTATGTGAATATAAGCACTGTTTTTTAAGCAATTTCATATAATCACTAAGATAAAGTGCTCTAGTTTTTGTAAAAATTAAAATATCTCTTATTCTGAAGGTCATTTCAAACCTGAAGTAAAAAATAACACATCAAAATTGAAAAATTCAGAATTTGTTCATAAAATTTTTGTACAGAGTGTCATCCGTTAATGTAATTTTTTTAACATTTTCAACAGTTTTGTCCTATTTTAATAATAATAATATTTTCAATTTTAGGATTTTTTCCTTAAGGTATCAGACTACGTTCGGAACCATGATTTTGCAAAAGTGTATAAATGGATAATATTTATGATATTTAGAGTCACTTAGATTAGAAAATGTATATAAAATTGTCTTAAGAATAGTATTACAATAAAAAATTATTTAAGTACAATATTTTGACAAAAAATGAACATAGAATGACAAATTTTCAAAACATTTTTTTATGAAAGATGCTTCTATTACAATAATATTTTGCCTGTATATAGCTCAAATCTCTGTAGAGAAGCTTAACTAGAATTTTTGAAATGTATAACTTAGAAGTGGGTTTATCCATGTTTTACGACAACAGAGGGGATAAATTTTAAGAAAAAAACGCCAATAATTATTACATTGGGTTTTAACTCTGAAAATAATGTTAAATTTTCAAAACTCCTTGTTCAGACTCTCTGGAGAAGTCTTTACTTTATATAAGCAAAAAATATTATTATTTTAGATGCATTTTTTGTAAAAGGAGAACATTTTGAAAAAAGGTTATTCTAAGTTATTTTTTTGTCAAAATATCCTTAAAAGAGTTTTATACCTGTGTTCTAATCTAAGTGACACTAAATATCATGAGAACTATACATGTATGCGCTTTTTTTAAAATCATGGTTCCGAACGTAGTCGAATACTAAATAAGTCTAAAAAGCACACACACACACACAAAAAATCCCCACATCTCCCTTTTTTTTTTTAAAAATAATAATAATAATAAATTATCACAAGTAGTCGGATACCTTAATTAAACAATAAACCTTTTTAAACATTACTTTTAAAATAAAAATAGACATTTTATAATTAGAAAAACAAAATAACTGTACTTACTCAGAAAATATAATCCAATAAAAAAAGGACTAAAACACAAATCTCGTGAAACGAAAAGTATATGAATCAGTCCTTCTACAAAACAATACCTAATAATTAACTATAAAATAACTTTTCTGATTTTCCGAGATGCAAGTTTGTCAATAGTTTCATTGAAATCTATTTTTTCTGAGATTTCAGATTCAATAGAGATGATGATTAAATCTGAAAGCCTTTCTTGTGTCATATTATTTCTGGAGTAATTTTTAATAACTTTTCATTTTTTGCAACTTCTTCCCCTGAAGCTAAAGAAACAGGTAAGGTTAAAAAGTTCTTATTGCTTGAGAAAAATTTGGAGGTCATTCTTGACTATAATTTCTAATACCTCAATTGGCTGTTTTTTACCTGGAAAAATATCTTTGAATAAAGTCATTTCATTAAAGGGTTATATGTCATCTATATCTTTCACAATACTTCCTTCCACCTGTACCAGTAACTTAATATTCAAGTCCATTTCTGATTTTCATGAGATCATCATCAGAAAAGTTGTGAAATTTATTTTAATTTCATAGTTTTCCTTCCACTGTCATAGTTACAAATTTTGTGTAATGAACGCTTAAAATAGCGTAAATAATTTATATCAGGAAGTGTAATACATTAATATTACTTTTTGTTGTATTTATTTTATGTTAAAATCTTGCCACCACCTCTCCCTTCGAAATCTAGTTTTATTATGAAATAAAAATAGTGACGACACTGATGAACGGAATCAATGAAAAGCGAAAGCGCACTGAGGCATGGCGTAAACAAAACAGAAGGGATAAAAAAGATAGATGAATGCTGTCACGGGCTTTTTTGCAAATGGCAGAATTTTTTCCTACTTTCTTGACAATTGTCATTATATTTTGAAAACTTCTCAGAATATCTTTATAAATTTTAGCCTATGTGTTGTTCTGATGTATAAGCTATATTACTGTAAAATTTCATTAAAATCCATTCAGTTGTTTTTGCATGAAAGACCCACAAAGATACTCACAAACTTTCACATTTATAATATATATATATATATATAACATTATATATATATATATATATATATAAATATATAACATTATATATATATATAATGTTATATATTTATATATATATATATATATATATATATATATATATATAATATATATATATATATATATATAAATATATAACATTATATATATATATAATGTTATATATTTATATATATATATATATATATATATATATATATAACAAAATTGATTATAAAGTATTTAATGAAAAATCTATTGCTGTGTTTATTTTCAGATAGTTTTTTAATATTAGGTTCATATTTCGGATTCATTAGTTTAACGCATTTCGCAGTTAATTCTCTTTCAATACCATTTCTATTAGAAGATTTTACAAAGTTCATTAAAGAAAGCAATTTTTCACATATGTGGACCCAAACATCGTTAAAAGATCAATAATTAGTTTTTTCATTGATATAAAATTATTTGGTAAAGAGAGAATTCCATACGTTTAATATAATCAATATTATCTGCTCTACTTTCACACCGTTGTACATCTACTTCAGAAATCAAGTCTTCAAATTTTGTTTTCCATGCTACGCTGCTTCGAAATTCAACCAATTCCATTCTAAATTACCGATGCCCAGCCACATAAGTTCGGTTAACTTTATTATTTCAAATTCTGTTTTGTATGGATATTAAATAAAATAAAATGTATTTTCCAAACTTTTAAATTGATTGAATCTCTCCTCAAAAGCTTGTTTTATTTCCTGCATAATGATTAAATATTTTTTAATTGCATTTTCTTTAAAGTCAATGGAATTTTTAAAAATTATTGTGCTTTGGAAATGTTTTGTAATCGAGGAAAATATTTTAGGATTTTCATTTCTAAATCCTTATTAAGATGTCAAGTTTCGTCATAAATATTTTAATATTTTCAAACATCGTTAAAACAATTAGTCCATGTCCTTGAAGGTTTTAATTGTTCATTAAAATGTTGAGTGATACCGCATAAAAACATTAAATCATTTAACCAATGCATATTGGGTAATTCATCGAGAGAGAGAAACTATTGTTTTTTTTTAATTAAAAAGATCTTAATTTCTTCTAATAACGTTACGAAACGATTAAGGATTTGACCGAAACTAAGCCATCGTATGTTATTGTATGTAAAAATCTCTGAATATTGCAATTCAATTTCCTTTTAAAAGCTGTGCAAATTGCCGTTTATAAAGAGCTCTTGCGTTTGTAAAGTTGATTATTTTATTACGACTGACATTACACTGAAAAAGGTTTTTAAACTATGCTTTGCTCCCAAACTTGTTGGTGTACTATACAATGAAATTCAACCCGATAATGTGAAGCAGTTTGCGTAAGATACTGAATAAATCCAATCTTTTCCCTGCCCAAAGAGGTGCACCTTCTGTTGTTACAGAAACTATTTCCTGAAAGTCAATGCACTTTTCTTTAAATGCAATATTAAATTCTTTAAAAATACTAATACCGTACACTTCTTTTAACGTTATTAGTTTTATTACCTTTTCTTTCATTACATATATTTCCATACTTTACCGAGCAAAAACTGCTAATTATGCATACATCATTTACATCATTTCTCTCATCTAAAAGCAATGAATACATTTCTTTATAATTAAAGTCGTTATGTATTTACGAAAAAAAAATTTTTCTAATTTTCTTACTCGATATTTAATTATATTGCGACTTATAAGTACTTTCATTTATATGCTTTATAATTAAGCCCTTTTCTTTAAAACCAGCAAACAATGTAGGACAAAATTCTAATAACGCTTTTTTTTTTACAAATTCTCCTTCTTTTTCCTGTAGCGAGCAATGCAATGGGCAACACTTGAAACTAGCAGCTGTAATGCTATTTTTGGAACCAAAAAACTTCTTAAAATAATGATTTGAGAAAAATTATCTTTTTCTTTTTGTAACAAATACATTTTTCTTGCTTCATCTGTTGACACGCCGAGATTAAAATGCAATGTTTCAAAATGTCTTTTTACATTATATGTACGTG
>BMAU01003421.1:0-78974 GCA_019973935.1 Trichonephila clavipes
TTTTATAAATAGCAATAATACGATTACTAATTTCATTATGTGACAAATCTAATTTTTTAAAAGATCCATTGTTAAGAAAGTGATCATTAAGAATATTATAATATAAATACTTACAAATCGCAGCATATAGTTACCAGGTATTTTATCAATGTAAACTATGATAAAATTCTTTTGTAATTCATAAATTTTCTGTTTTATATCTTTAAAAGTAGTTTCATATTGAGAATGGTAGCTAAAATTCATAAGGTCTTTTAAAATATTGTACTTATACTCCTCAAATGCCTCAATAGGTAGTCCAAATTTAATTGCAGATTTTGTAATAAAATTATCTATATCTTTAATAATTTGTTTTTTAACAGTATTGTTGTTATTAGAAACATTTAATCTAAAACTAGTGCCTTTACTTATTATATCTTTTAAAATATTGTCATTGATTATGTCTAAGTTGCCAGTAACTACATGTTTATGATGACCATCAATAAATATCTTAGAAAGAATATTCTTGAACTATAAATATCGAATTTATACTTTTAAAAAAATCTAAAATAAAATTATATAAGATTTCCAATACATGTTCTCTGACATATTGGGTACTATGATGCAACCGAATGTCTCTACTCAGAAATTCTCTAATATTTTTGCTGAATAATCCTGTTACTAAGTTATTGTATGTAAGCATAACAAAAGCTTCATTGTGAACAGCAATTAGACCTTTACGAGTTATGAGACTAAAGAAGCAAAGGTCAATCTTCACAAATCATATTAGATTCCAAAGCCGGTTACACGTCTGAGGGACTTAGCATAAGGAAACGTTCAGACTTCCTGCTTTCTCTGACCCGCAGTAACAACGTAATTTCCTTTTGTAGCTTATACATGCACATGACATTATTAATAAATAGTCATTCACCCTCTCTATTCCCTGAAGGTTAATAACCGAAAGATGCTGAAATAAATAAAATTCTGTGTGTATTTATCTCTAAGTCTTTTAAATGTGTTTATGTTTGATCTGTAGTTTAGTTGGGACCTTTAAACTTTTAACAATCTTACTTCAATTAAAAATTAAAACATTTTCTACTATATTGCTCTTAAATTGTATATTTATTAATTTTGAAAATTTTGTTGGAATTCTAGGTAAAAAGAAATATGAATCGTATATGAAAATTATTTTTCATTTTTAGTTAACTTTCATGTAAAACTTAAAAAAGAACGAAATTATATATATATATATCCTACTACTTAATTTATATCTAAATTCCGTAAATTACTTTACATCATTTATTTTTGAATAAATGTTGGGATTTGAGCTTCTCATATCGTTTTGCGTTTTTTTAATCATCTTGTTGATTTATATTTAAAGGAAATTGAAAATTTAAAGCAATTTTGAATTTGATTATTTGATATTGACACTAATGAAAGAATTATACAATTTATTACAATGTTATAACGCGTATCCCCACCAAACTTTTCTCGTATTCCCAGGGGTAAGCGTACCACACTTTAAGAAACGCTGTACTACGTGATCGACAATAGAATGTATAGAAAAGTGAAAAAATTGTGAACGAAAAATGTCAGAACTTGAAAAATAAAGCGTATTCAAAATTTTCCCGAATTTTGCTTTTAAAAAATAACAAGTAATATATATATATAAATTTTATTTAAAGTCAATTACTACTTTGAATGGATGAATAGAAAATATTTTATTAACGATTGAAAATTTGAATAATATGTATATATATATTATAAATATATATATAAACTGAGAGAGAGTGAACTAATAGTAGGAATTGAAAAAAGAGCATGATTTGTCTGAATTGTTGCAACAATGCGCACCCGGTTTGGCTAGTTTGGCTAATAAACAGGTTTTAAACGCCTACTTTTGTCTTTGTTTTAACAGTTACATTGTTGGTCCATGGTCCATGGTGAAGGGCTTCCCTTTAGGCGAGGAACCACTTGGATGGAAGACTGACTACACCTCGGGAATTTGCAGACAACCGCAAAATTACTTTCAATGCTTCAAAGTCTACTGTCAGCCTCTTTACGACTAATATGCATCTTTACAACTTCTCTCCTGGGCTTTTTCTAATGAGTGGGCGCTTGAATTACAGTAAATACCCTACCAATATTGGTTTCACTTTAGACTCGGAAGTGAACTGCGGTAAACATATTGAGAAAGTAACCGATAAAGCAAGAAAGAGACTTAAGATCTTAAAATATCTTTCTGGCAGAGACTGGGGTTCAGACGCCTCCTAACTTAGAATAACTTATACAACCTTGGTTCGCGCAGTCTTTGCATATAGGTACCAATTCTTTCAAGTAGCATCTCCCACAAACTTGAAAAAACTGGAGAGAGTGCAACTCAGTGTTGCGAGGATTATCACGGGCCTTAGATATAGTTGCCCTACTGACATAGTTCTGTACGAGGCAGACATCCAACCTCTTACTATGAGATTCGAAGTCAACTCATATAGGTATTTTAACAAAATTAAAAGCTTTGGTTCCTTCAATAGAACCTCTTCTTTCATTTTAAATTGGACAAGTAACCAACGTTTAAAGCGAGACAGCCCAATTAATTATACGCGTAAACATGGTTTTATTGATTTCAATGTTGACACATCTACATCTTTTAGCTGCATCACACCTATTGATTCTTTTAATCATGGTGAATTCCAGGAGGAATTACTGACCAGTACTCCCAAGCATAGCAGCCTTCCGGAATTACTCAGACAACTAGCACTTGAAGTAATAAATGACATACCCGATCAAGCCTTGATTGTTTATACAGATGGTAGTCGTCCAGATACGGGTAAAGCCGGGAATGGTATTTTTAGTAACACTCCTGGGAACGATGTTAAAATCAGCATCAGGAATCCTGACCACTGTTCCGTCTTTAGATAGGAACTCATTGCTATTAGGGGTGCTCTCGATCATGCTCTCAACTCTTATAAGGACAGCATTTGGATTCTGACAGAGAGCAGAAGCTCCATCCAATATTTAAAGAATTAGCCAAAAATTATGGACAGTACTGGTCTAGATATTTTATCCAAATAAGTTAGGCTTGGTCAGAGGAAACAAGTATGTCTCCAGTGGATTCCATCACATGTGGGTGTGCCTGGGAACGAAGCTGCAGATGAGAGCTGGCTGGTAGGGGATGTGATCTCCCTAGCCCCAGTTCCACTGTCTTAACCCATTCGGAAATTCCTCCCTTCCAAAGAAATAAAATGAATTTGACTTGGCGAAACCCTCCTGCTCACCACTAGTAGCTAAGAGTCCTGGCCTATCTATACAGTTCAGGAGTTCCAGGGCTCATCAGACGGCTTTGGCGCGCTTTAGAAGCGGTCACCTGCGTAGTATGACTTTTGTGCAGGGGGTAAAGTCTTTCTTTACCTGTCCCTGCTCTCTCCTTGCTTCTGCTCTTCTTCTGGACTGCTGGGGCGTTTCCCTGCGACAGTTGTATGAAGAGCAAGGCCTGGTGTGTGACACTATTACGCGGAAAGGTCAAATGGACTTGGTGTAGGCTTTCCTGCTACAAAGGGATTGGAAACAACAACAACAGCACAGTTACATTGTTACAACAATAGAGAAGAATCCAAGTTGGGGATAAATAAACGATAATTAATTAAATTAAATTAATTAATTAATATTTGAAAAAAGAATTACCATCAAGTGTCATCCGCTACAAGTTTAAAAAAAATTATTTGAATTTGATTGAATGAATAGAAAGTATTTTATTAATGATTGAAAATTTGAACAAGATAAATCTTTATATATAAAAATCTTCTGTGCGTGTGTATGTGAATAAACTCCTCCTAAACGGCTGGATCGATTTTGATGAAAATTTTTGTGTGGGTTCAAGGGGATTCGAGAATGGTTTAGATTCACAATTCGGTCGGTTGGTCTTCGGTTCTCGAAGATGTTAACAAAATTAGGTCGACTTAGGTGTTTATCAGTTAATTTTGATTGATATTTTGATTTTATTAAGTTAATAATAGAAAACATTTGTTCACAAATATGTTGATCTAAACTTGCAACAATAACTGACAGCCAAATAATGTAAATTTGGGAAATTTCTCGTTGGTACAACTTTTCTAAATTCAATATAATTCGGATTCCTTGTAGTTAAAATTTCTCACATTTGCTTTTTGTAGTAGTATGATGCTGTAGATGAATAATTCCGATTTCAATTTCAGATGGATAGAGAGAAATAATGTTTTGCAGATAAATTATAATAAAGAATGTATGAAAAGATCAGCATATTATTTTTCATCTTGAAAATCATCCCACGCAGCTCTGAATAAATAAATCCTACAAAAAAAAGGATATCACAAACGTTTTAGCTCCGAACATTATTAACTTGTGTAGATAATTCCTGCATTAAGATGAAATATGTTAATTATTTTTACCCAAAATCGGAACAGTAAAAAGCAAAAGTTTTTTCACAAAAGAAGGTATACGATCAATTAGGTAAGGAAAAGTTTAGATTTCAATGGCTCATAGTATCAGTAAGAAACGCTAAATCTCAAGACCAATCTTCATTTTTGAGTAGCAAAAGCTCACTGGGCAGTTTATCATTTCTTTCTTTTAAAACACGCTCAATTCTGGAATCTCACGAGTAGATTTCCTTTGGAAAGCTAGCTTACACTACAATGTGAAGGAGTATTTTCTACATTATAATTTTTTTTTCTTTGTGATTCCATTAAGTACATTTAAAATACGTTTTGATATTTTTTGTCTGAGATAACTGCATTTCAATAAAACTGTAAAAAAATGGTATTTATTACTATCTTTTCAATTTTTTAAACTTTTCAATTAGTCTTTGAGTGCCACTGTTACAACTCAGCTGTTCCACAGGTTGGCCACATACGACGTGTGTAAATTAAATAATGAGACTGATTTTTTTCACTTGTTTATTCCAATAAGCATACAATTCAACATTGTCTCCTTCAAAGTAACTGCCTTCTGAAGCTACACAGCGTTGGAGACGTTTCTTCCACTCATCATAGCACTGGTGGAACTCGGATTTTGGAATAGCCTTCAGCTGGTCGGTTACAGCCGTTTGAATGTTTTCCATTGTCCCAAAATGATGTTCCTTGAGGAGATTCTTCAATTTCGGAAAGAGGAAAAAGTCACAAGGACTCAGGTGAATAAGGCGGCTGCGGAACAACAGGAGTGTTCTTACTGGCCAAGAAACGGTTCACCGAGAAAGGTTTTCCGAACCATTTTGGTGCAGATCTTTCTCATTTTCAATTCATTGGTCAAAATCTGATGAACGGTGGTGTGATTCAAATTCAACTCTTCCCCAATCATTTTGACTGTCAAGCGACGATCTGAACGCACAAGATTCCGGACTCTAACGACATTTTCAGCGGTTTTTAAAACTGAGGGCCTTCAGCTGCGAGGTTCATTTTCAATTAACTCTCTTCCTTCTGAAAATACCTTAAACCACCGAAAAACCTGGGCCCTTGACAAAACACTGTCTCCGTAGGCTTGCTGAAGTTTTGCAAATGTTTCCGTTGCGTTGTGCCCAAGTCTGAAGCAAAACTTGATAGCACATCGTTGCTCGTTGTCACTCATTTCAGAACACACAAGAAAAACCTGTTTCACTAAACAAATCACTACAGACAATTAACTTGACTCAGTGACTTAAAACTCATACTGATTACGCATCACATATTTACCTACCTCCCCTCTATGTCCCATTTCCCCAGTGTTGCCAGATCAAACGCTACGCTACCAGTCTCATTACTTAATTCACATTCCTCGTATGACTTTACATCGACATTGTAACGCATGTAAAATTTCATTTTATACTGAGAAATTCTTCTTGGTGCGCAAATTTTTATGGCAATGAGTGTATTTTTCAAATACTCTTTATTTTAGAGGGATGCCTCATGCACATTGTATTTGAGATGACAGTTTTTAAAATTAATTTCATTGGTAATCATTTTATCCTCACGAACATTCAGTTTCTCTGAAACTATGTGAATAAAGGTCAAATAAAAATGTAATTATTTTGTAATACAAAACATGGATAGTAAGAATAAAAAATTAAAATTGCACACATTTTTTTTCTGCTTAAAATAGTTTGATGATCTAAGAAATATTCTCCCACCCCCACATTTTATCAACGAAATCTTTCCTTCCATAAATGATTTAAAAGTTCTCCAAAAAGAGATTAAGTTCTCTGTCAATATTTATCTATGCATACTGGTGTACAATAATTGAGCCGAGAGGGTTTTTCTATTATAGTATCGTACAAAAGTATTCCAGATTGACGTAATTGATATCATAAGATTCCCAAGGTGTATTATCCCAAGAAATTAAAACTTCCTTAAAAATAAATCAAAATTTTAAAAAAGAACTTAATAGAAAAACTAGTAACTAGCACATATGTGTGTGGACAAAAGACCGAAATATCCATGTAAAAGGTGATTGTCGGGAAAAATCTAGTCTTTAGTAGGAAATATGATCATCCTTGGCTGATGTATAGAATTTACATCGTCTTCTTGTGTTTAGTATAAGTGTGAAACAGACTGCTGTAGTATTGATGCTCGTTCTTCTTGTAACGTTTATCACAAATCTGGGGGACTGCGGTAGTATGGTGGTCAAGGTCACGGTCTCGTGGCTGGAGGGTCAGGAAGTAGATCCTACTGCCACCGAAGATCCGCCTTGAAGAGGGGGCTGATTCACGTTAAATCTGCCGAGGCTTAAACTTCTTCCCGTTTGTGTGGTATGGACGTTAGAAGAGGGGTGCCAGTTCCAACCTCCACTTGACCATGGTTCAAAATTATAAGTTCTGTCACCAATAGCCATCGGGCAGCTTTATAATGAAACAATATAACTATCATCACAATTCTAGAATCGTTATTGGTGGCTGGTGACATTCTACTAAGCGTTTCGCAAGAGGTTTTTACACTTTTTTGATTGGATTTATATCCGAGGACCTCATATGCATCGTTATTGTTACTTATCCCACCCGACCGACAGTAACATCAGATCGAAACCCGCGAAATTCATTGAGTCAAGGGGCTAGTTGTACGCCTACCGTTAGCCGCAGCTTTAAACACCATGCAGGAGACAGTACGATGAGGCTCGGTTTCACCCCAGTTTTTAGCGAAAAGAACCTGGTGGGAGGTTGGGGTTTTGCAATACTTTTTGTATAGCCCCCTAGCCGTGAAGACACAAAACCTTTACAAACACCTATGCCTTCTCCGGAATTCGATCCCAGACTCTACGGTTTAGCTGTCAGCATCCCTAACCACTATACTGGATGAGTGATGGACCTTATACATCACCGAGTCAAACAATGATGTAATGAATACCTGCACTCAGCAACGGCTCTTTGACAGCCACTGTATTATGACGTGTAACGTTGCCATCTTTAAAATGAACTAAAGACTCATTGCTCCATTGCACCTCGGAAAGGTGCACATGAAGAAAAAGAACTTCAGAACACTAAGTAAGACCAATAACTAAACCTCCTTGGAAGATGTAAAGATAAGTATGAATCAAACATATTTTTTCAAAAGGAGCTCTGCTAACTCCAAACTGATCTCTTTTGATGATATTGGAATGTTGCTTTTTTATTGCTTTTTCCCATGGCAGGTGTTTATGCGTCTAGAATCGATGATAGTACGTAATCTACTATAGTTTATAATCGACATAGTTATTTATCTAACTTGTTCTTGTGTATACGGCACTATAGAAAATATCATCTTTGAAAAGCAGACTTTACTGGTCGCCATAAAAATAGTCCACCAGTAACTAGACCTAATTGGATAATGTAAAGATCAGTAAGGGTATGCAGTATACCGTCCCTATTGAGAACTCTACTACCTTCAAGCTGGTCCCTTTTGATGTTTGGAGAAATTATTTTACTCTTCATTCTCTTCAGATATGTTTGTGTGCAGAATCACCATTCAGATAAAAATGTAATCTCTCTTCTCCGTAAAAAGTACTCGACCCAAGTACTGATTTGCTCAGTTCAGTATGTGGGATCTATTCAATTCCTCAAATGATATTCAGCTCTGTATTTTCTCTGGATTTCCAATACCAAAGAAACCCCTGTGTTTGATAAGCAAGCATAAATGACTCATACCACACTGGTTGTCTTACAAACAGAAATCATTTTTTAGCATCCTTGTCATGTAAAATGCGATATCGGCCTTTCAACAGCTTGTGCCATGTGTCTTGTGATTCATCTTTCAGTTTGCGATTTGTGCTTTATCATCTTATAGCGCAATATATCGGTCATTCGTCGTCATGACGCGTGCGAGCGAACAGTGCTGAGCCCTCAGAAAGCTCTTTATGTAATTTGAAATGCTCTGAAACTCGAGGAATAATACTGTGATCGATATCCTATTCCTCAGCCACACTAATATTTTAACTTTCCTCGTCTTTCCAATGAACCGACTTCGGATAAAATCATTCATATGTCATCTATAGGATTACATATTATCACACTGAAGTAATTACTCGATGACATTTAAATTGACGTACACATTCGATAGTTTTCACAGAAATGATGGGTATATCTTATACTCCTCCGATACTTCTCCTTTGCGCTCTATGTGTTTTATTACACATGCTCTACTGTACTTGACTTTTGTCGATCTCCCTCTTTGTCTTTCAATTTCTTCTTACCTTCTCATACCGCTAATATGCTGATTTCTCATCTTCATCTTTAATTTTTGCGAATATCTTAATCTCTCCCTCTCTCTCTCTCTCTTTGTATAACCAGTGATCAGAAAGTTCGGTGAATGAGCCTGTAGAGGTCTCTACTGTACTAGTACAATATCAACGCGCCACGCGTGGTGAAGGTCAATATCTGTTTGAACATGTTTGCAATTAGCAAGATTCCAAGTGCGTTTATTCCCTGTTAGTTTAACGCCTAGCGCGAAAGGTTTATTGTGGATTGTCGTGGCACACATACCGCCTTGGTTGTACTGCAGATTCTGGCCGCGAATGGAGTTGTGACACTTGATCATCCCCCCTTATTCACTAGAATTGGCACCTGCAGACTTCTTTTTCTTCCCCAGATTGAAGTCAGCCCTGAAGGGAAAGAGATTTACGGACATCACCGACGTTCAAAACAACGTGACGGCCGAGCTGAAAGCCATACCAAAAGAACCGTTTTCCAGAAGTTTCCAGGACTTATATACTCGTTCCCAACAGTGCCTTACCATCCATGGAGATTATTTTGAAGGACAGTAAATTGTATTTGATGCTGTATAATACGGCATTTGAAATTAAAATTCATTCACCGAACTTTCTAGCCACAGGTTGTATATAATCATATTTAAGCTACCCTCTTTCAACGCTCACTTTTAATTTCCCCCTTTTTTAATGGGGAAATTAAATCGTTCGGAATTGTGATTTTTGCAAAAGCGTATAAATGGATAATATTTATGATATTTACTGTCTTTTATATTAGATAATGTATATAAAATTGTTTTAACAATATTATTAAATAAAAAATTATTTAAGTATAATATTTTGACAAAAAATGAAAGAATGACCAATTTTCAAAACATTCTCCTTTTATGAAAACTGCTTCTATTATAATAATATTTTGCCTATATATATTTCAGACCTTTGTACAAAGGCTGAACTAGAATTTTTGATATATATATATATATATATATATATATATATATATATATATATATATATATATATATATATATAACTTAGAAGTGGGTTTATCAATATTTTAGTACAACAGAGGGGAGAAATTTTAAGAAAAAAACGCCGGTAATTATTTCAATTGGTGGTAATTCTGAAACTAATGTGAATTTTTACAAACATCCTAGTTGAGATTCTCCAAAGAAGTATTTTACTTTATAGAAGCAAAATATTATTATTATAGAAGCATTTTCTTTAAAAGGAAAGCGTTTTGAAAAAACGGTTATTCTAAGCTAATTTTTGCCAAAATATAGTACTTAAATCATTTTTTTATCATAATGGCCTTAAAACTCTTTTATGCATGTATTCTAATCTATGTGACACTAAATATCATGAAAATTATCCATTTATATACTTCTTTAAAATGACGTTTCCGAACGTAGTCGGATACCTTAAAGATCAAACTCGTTTTAATAAATTTTATTTCAACTATCTTTTTAAAAGATATTGGGAAAAAAACAATCATCGAAAACATTTTTATTCCTTCTTTGAGCTACTATGAACTTCATGATAAAATGTATTATGCATCAAAGAATTAGAAAATAAGTGATCTTAATATTATAAATCATGGGGAGTTCAAAAAATATGAAAAAATAAACTTTCATTAAACTCAGCGTTTCTCAAACTGTGCTGCATACTCTCCTAGGAGTGCGTGATAACTCTGCGAGGAAGGCGTGATCATATCGAAAATACAAAAAATAAAGGATTTAAAAAATTACAAATTTACTGAAAGGAAGCTAAATAAAATATATCCGGACATGATAAAAATAAAATACACATTTACACGGATATAACATACTTATAAATGTATCAGATCTGCACAATGTATTTGGTAATTAATCTCACAATACTAAGTGAAAAACAAATGTAATTATTATTAATGATTCACGTAAGCTTGTATGGTTTTTCGGTATAATTTGTAAGGTTTATAATTAAAATCGTGTTTCAGCTTTAACCTCAGAGTGCATTATTATGTGACAAATCTATACGGAACTTTATCACTAACCTTCTGAGTCGTCCTTTTTAGGGAAATTTAATTCCCTACCTATTTCCAATCAGCTCCAAAAAGAGGACGGGATTCCTTGTTATATATGCAGATTAGATAAAGTATTTAAGTCAAACGGAATAGTAAAGTTAGAGCAGTAGGAGAGATAGATTGAAGTAGAAAGTTATAATAGTGAAGTTAAATTTATAATTGAAGATTTCTTGTTGGATAATTTAATCTCAAGAAGACTTGAGATTCAGTGTGGTAAATATTGATTTATATTTGAAGACTCATTAGATTTATATTAGGAGTGAGATTAAAGTTAAATGTTCAATAAGAACATTATAGAATATAATTCTGGGATCTCTTATCGTGGTAATCTCTGCGTGATCGATATTCTAATTGTTAATTAATTGGATCATTAAATATTTAAGTTAATTTAAAGGAAATATCCTTGTTTAAACCTCATATAGCTATTTCTTGATATATTTGTTATTAAAAGTCTTTGATTCTATTTGGGAAAGATTACCAAATAAAGAAAGTTATTTATAAAAATGGCTGCTGGTTCTTATATGACTCCAATTTATTCTCGTTCTCAAAGTGAGGTCGAAGGGGACCTTCACAATTATTGCATTCAATACAGTGTTATTGTGTGATGGAGCCCGTGATGAAAATTATGATGGAAAGTTGGATCACAGACGTCGAACGTTTGAGAAGCACTCTTGCACCTAAATTAAAAATAAATGCTAAAAATTTCTGAAAAAAATATTCTCTAATAACTTTTATAGATATAAGCAAAACAAATACAATTGTGAGTAATTTTTTTAAAAAAAAATTCTTTAATCTTCACAAAGAGCAAATAGCATGAAATAATTTAAATTTAACTACCAAATAAAATATTTTTTAAAGTATTAAAAAAATAAAGTATAAATATGAAAGATTGTGTAGTAAGGTTTTTCGAGCTTCCCACTTACTCTACACTACGATTACATGAACTTTTGGAACGCAAACTATCCATTCAGTGAAGTTATAATCTATGTAAAAATAACAGAATGTGCTTTGGAGTGTTCTTCCGAAAGGAGTTCAAACTGTTACAAATAAAAACACAGCAAATTAATAAAGAAAAAAAAGGATGAATGATTTTCATTTTTGAGAAAGAAATGTGTTCAGTAAGGGTGTGATACTGTGCATTCATTAATGTGACTCTAATGGATTAAATTCATGTGACGTCATAGTCACATGATAACTGAGCCACGTGTTTTCGACCAATCAGTTCATAAATTAATGCGACATCATAATTATATCATAAATATAATACCACGTTTCCAGCCAATTAGTTCATATGCTTCACTGTTGCCAACTTTTGCTTTATGCAGAAACTTTCTTTTAAAAAGTACATATTTGTCAACGATATAATAATGCACATAGTTAAGCGAAATGCACTTAATTTAAAAGTATTCGTATAATGTAAGTATTTTTTTTTAAATTTTGAAAACTGTTTGAAGAATTTTAACATACGTGAACTCTTTACCCAATCATCAAATTTTAAATGTTACCTAAACTTTACAAGTTGAACAATTAGTATGTCAATTTTTAATCAATGACAAACACGCGATTGCCGTTATCGTGTGACCATCATGAATTTAGTCCAATGGACTAAATTCATGATGGTCACATGATTTATTTAAATACTACTTCGTAAGTTTTGTTTTATTTACATTTTTTTCCAAAATGTTTCAGTAGTGAAGTACAATTTTTTGCAACTTGATATATCTTGAGAGTTTTTAAAATAATCTAAGCACATATTTCTATCAACACAATTGACTTCTATTAATTTAAATTACCAAACATAAAAGTGCCCTTAAATTAAAAAAACGATTATTTAATTTTTTATTAAAATATTTTATTTGTATATTCTAATTCAACTGACACTAAATATAAAAAAAAAAATATCTATTTAGACATTTTTTCAAAATCAGGATACCAAACGATGTCAATCACTATCATAGTCCGAAAGTAGTCGTGCAATTAGTTATTAGTTATTAGTTAAATACTATTGCTTCATTTCTTAAGTGATTAGTTTATGTTTACACTCTTACTGAAACATTTTTATTTTTATTCAGCTCATTTTGAAGAAATATTTATCTGATTATAATAGATGAAGATTCCCCTCGAAGGCTAGTCGTTTGAATAATTATTTTACGAATAATTTATTTTCGTAATGTAGTTAATGCGTATATAGCTACATTTATCAATTTATTATTTCTTAGGTTGTAGGATTAACTTGTAAAACAAGGTTTTAAAAATCAATTAATTGAGTTATAAATGTACTGTTAATTATTCATAATTAAAATTGGTACAGTTTTGTTGCTGTTTAAAACGAATTATCAGAAGCATCGTTAAATATACGATAGCGTTTTCATTATGATGTAAACAAAAGACAATATGTATTGTTTGCTTGAAAGTGCAAAAAGATTGTTCTTAATCACAAACCCACTTAGAAAGGGGAATATCAGTTTTAACCAATTTAATAAAATATTTCATCCAATAATAATTTTAAACAGACCTTATAACTTTTGATTTCTTATGCATTTATTTGTATGTTTATAGCAGCTAATGCACTTTTAGATTTGATAAAAATTTAGTTATGATACTCCAACACTAAGTGTATAAGGCTCAACATACATTTTCAGAATAGAAAAATATTTTCATTTAGAATTCATCGTATTATAAATGTTTATTGAATTAAAGATTTATAAGATAATTTAATTTGAAAAATTTTATTTTCTCGAAAAGCGTTGAAATTATTTCCAGTATTAGATAAGGTACTTTTTAACAGAACTACGAATAAGCCTTCACATTAAGCTTTGATTAAATAAATGTTTTTGAACTGTATAAATAAAGAAAAAATAATGTGTGCTTTAATGAAATTCTGCAAGTTTTAGAAGAGTAAAAACCTAACGAACTGTTCAGAAAGTAGAATAAGTCTTAATATATTCTATAAAACAAATAGTTAAATGAATATCATTTTCATAATCTTATTTTTTAAAAATGCATTTGGACTATCTATAAGTACTCGGAAATTCAAAGTAATTAAATCCCTTTAATGAATTCATTAGGCCCAGAAAGCTGCTTATAGATGATTAAATTGTATTTTCTTTTTGCAAAGAAAAAAATAACGAATTCTAATAAAATCTTTCTCGTGCTTTTCTCTCTCGTAATTCAACCAAGTTCAAGGAAATAATTTTCTAAGTATCTGATGCCCCGAAGCTCTTTTTAGAAAAGACACTCTCTGGAAGAAAAACAATCATAAATTAAACGCAATCGTGAAATTAATGTTTGAATAGTTTTTTCACCTTGGTTAATTTTTAGTTTTCGTTTCAGCATTAGAAGATGCCTTTATTGTTGTTATTTTTTACAATCACGACCTGCTGTCAAGTTTAAAAGATCACAAACTTGTTTTGAGGGTATATATGCTTTGGTCAGGTCGACAACTTGAACTGGACTTTTTGTTTGAGGGAAAAGAGACGAACATGACCTTCACCGTTCGAATCCCTCTCTTTTCCCCCTTTGTTCTGTATAAAAAGGACCGAATAACTAATTAGATTTCTCATGAAATATAACCGTCTCTCAGTACGGTTTGCAGTGTGCTCAGCATTTCTAAGTCTTATTAGTATGTATCAACATTTAGTTTCTATTTGAAATAGATGAGTTATACCAAAACATGATGTAATATTTTGTTTAATTTGAAATATCTTTCCCAATTTGCTTTCATTTTCGTAAATATAAAATATCTGTTTATTTTATACTTTGTCTTGTTGTAAAACAGAAGTGCTTGGTACATTCTGCTTAAAATATTTATGTCTTTTCTGCTGTATATTATTCTTCAAAAATATTTTATATTTTATTCTTTTTACCTCGATTTGATTCATCATTAACTAAATGATTCTGAAGTAATATTTCCTCCCATTTTGAGTTTTTATTAATACTTTTGGGTGTAAAAAGATAAAAGTTTCTGTAAATATTTTTTACGTTTATAAGGGTACAGTAATGCCTCGACTTACACTAGTGCGACTTAACGCGAACCTGGAGTTCGGCAATTTTCGAATCTCATCGATTCGTCTTTTGTTTGGGTAAAAAATTGGTGAAATTGATAATGTTATTGAAGAATTTAGAAGTGGATAGCGGTGACGTTCAAGAACTACTGGAGCTGACAATTGTGAGTTCATAGAAATGTATGAGCATAAAAAAACCATTGAAAAACTCGAATCTTTAGAATTCAGTTCAATTAAAAGATCGGATGACGGTATTGGGAATTTGACAGAAGGCCTCAGTTTAATTGAAAAGGGCTAACTAATTTTAGAAAATATAGACTCCAGCGATGTGTGTATTTTTTAAACAAAACAAGGAATACAAAAATATTAGCATGCTATGAGGAAATTTCGAGGGGAAAAAAGTCTTTGAGCCGGAAGATTATTTTGTAAGGTTTTAGGACACCTGCTACATCAACATAACTTCAGTTTATGATTTTGTATTTATGTTATCTAAGATTTTACGTAATATCCCCCCTCTAAATTATTATTTTGTTTTGTTTCCGGTGCCAAATAAAAATACAGTCGGACCTCCATATAGCGAATTTTTCTATATAGCTAACTTTTTCCTGGAACCAAGAACATTTCACGATTTTCTTCGTAAAATAACCTCTCTATAGCGAAGTACATTTTCTATAAAACGAACTTTTTTTCTTGCAACTCAATTTTTTCCCTTCCCTATTTTTAAAGTATTTCTAGACATTTCAAGTTAATCTCTATTAACACATTTTATGGAGGTTATAAATCTTGAACTGGTTTTATTAGGTGCCTAACTCGCCGCGAGAGCAATAGAATTCTGGGTGTTTCAAGAAATACAACCTTTGCCCCCATTCTGCAGTTCACTAGAAAAAATCTTTGATATCCTCTTTCACCCTCAGTGAAATTCTAATTATAAAATGATGAATATTTAAAATTACCAGTATGCTATAAATTATAAAAATCTCTTTAAAATTCATTAATTTTAATATAAAATTATTTTCTTAATGTTGAAAATTCAGTGCATTCCTCAACATTATTTTTTTCTTGTTTTCCTTGCAGCTTTTTTTTTTATGGATAAGATTTATAAAATAAATAGATATTAATTTACAAAAAGGGGGAAAAATTTCTTTTTTTAATATATAGTGTGTATAAATTTAAAATTTGGATTATGAGGTTTATAAAATATTTGAATGATGAACCTCTACATAACGAATTTTCCATATAACGAACATTTTCCGGGATTTAGTGACTTCGTTACATAGAGTTCCGACAATAATTTATAAGTATTTATATGCAAAATCATAACCCTACTTACGCGGTTATCACTTGGGTCCACCTATCACCGTATGTATCAAATGTATGTACTAACATATATCCCTTTTTTTGTCAATATTGTTGATGCGTATACTAGGTTTCTCTTTTTTAAAGGTATAACTTATTATTTATATAAATATTAATGCATTTATTAGATTTTAGCATTGACTACTTTTAATATGTTTTTATTTATAGTGTAAATAAAATTTAAGAATGTTTTGAAACTTCTATATTTAAAATATTAATTAATTTCAATTTCGTACACTTGCGTTATATTATTCTTAAAACACAGCAATAGCGTATTTTTCTTAATTGGAATTATTTTTTGTGGTTTAATTTCCTTATCAAAGCTTTCATTAGTTCATCTTTAGCGATTTGTACAAAGGTATGGCTTTGTCCTCAAAATTTGTTAATTTTTAGAACTTATATCACAAGTTTACTCTTTTGGTGGTCATATATGTTTCTTCAAAAAAGTAAACTATGAAAAACTAATACAATATGCATAAAATACCATAGCATAGTCAAATAGTTAAATAGCCGAAAAACTTATACTCATCATAAGCTTTCAAGCTGAGAACACTAATTGCGTATATTTTTTATTTGAGTTTTATATCAATTGAAATTATAATGAAAAAAATCCTTTAAAAGTATAATAAAATTTATTTTGAACTGAGAAAACGAATTTTCTCATCTTTGAGTTATTCTGCACATTTAAATTCTGTTCATTACTATTTATTAATTTACATAAAAATTATATCAGCACAAATATACTTAGGTGTAAGTTAGAGAAAATGCTATCTATATCACTCGTGTGTGAAGGATTCACACAAGACATTGATATTTTCCTCACTCTTTTTATCGGTTTAATTATTTTTGTTAAAATGTTTCTGCAAAGGAAATATTTATATTTTAGAGAATATATCTGACTAAAATATACTATCATAATACCTGTAACACAATCCAAAATGAAAGTGAGGTTTGAAGCATCGATGCTGGCCTTTAGTAAAATCAGATATTTTGAATGTAAAAATAAAATGTATTCTTTCCTAAGCATATAGATTTCACATAATTACTAGCAAAATACGAGTTATAATTTAATTATATAGTTTTGAAGTGTACAATAAAATAATACTTATAAATGTTAATATTTAATTACTAAAAAAACCGAGGCATCAAATGAAAAACTAAAGGCTATAGTTGTACAAACTAATAAGATGAAAGTTTCTATACTTAAATTTTTTTATTGTTACAAATAAAATTCAGTTTAAATCTTATTTCGTTTGCGACATATTCCATAAATTTATGATATTTTAAGTCACTTACGTTGCTTTTAAAGTTATATTTCATTTTTTGATTTCATACGTATTTTGGGGTTTCTGAAGAGTTTGGCAGATTTAAAATAATACAAACTCGTTTTTAAAATTTAATGAATAAAATAATAAAATCCAATTAGTATAGTAGAATATCAATGCTTACATTTAATTAGTATTAATAACACACTATATTTTTAACTATTTTTTTCCAACTCAGAGATATTACTATAGTCATATCTTTTAAATTTTTCTGAATGATTGCAAAGTTAAAATAACTCTATGTAAATTAGTCACCATATAAATTAATACATTATTAACAATTATTTGATTAGTTGTTTGATGAAAGCATTTGTCACGAAATCCGCTCATAATGTGCCAAACTAAAGGTAAAAGGGTTTCGCATTCGATTCGGTGGCTTAGAGATAGCGTACGCGTCCTAAGGTTGCGGGTTCAACCCCGGCTGGAGCCGATATATTTTATGGATGCGAAAATCGTAGGCATGCATCTCATATGATTATATGGTAAGTAAAAGATCCATTGAGTGTCAATTCGGCTCTGGTACTCTCGGCAAAATTAAATCCTGGAAATATTTAACATCCAACGAGAACTTGAATTAAAAATTAATTCAAGCGTCTAGATTTGGTAGAGAGGCAACCACTAGATGGTGCCACCATGAAGTGGCTTTCCGATTAGAGAATATGCCATGTCTGCAAAGGCTCAGTTGCTAAAATGCAACCTCATTGGGAAAAAATGTTTTAACTGTAAGTATAATCTAAAGGAATTCCAGCATAAAATTAAATGCATAGAGAAAAAATCTTAATATCATACATTCGTTTAATGAGTTAAGGAAGGTTTTCTACCCCTTGGCAAATAGAAAACCGCTTTTCTAGCATTTTTAATGAGAATATTTTATTCTCTTAAGTGACGCTAACAGTCTGTAGGGTTCTGTTTCTCTTTATTGTTTGCGCTTAAGCCTTTTCCTGCTTCTGCTTAGCGTGTATCAGATAACTTCCATTTTTATTTATAGTGCTAGTAAAAAAAGTTTTTATTTTGGGAAGGAACAAATAGAAGAAAAAATCTAACATAAATATTTTTTTTCTTAAGAATTGGAATGGTTTTCGTCTCTACGTTCCCCAAAGGAAATATAAAAAGTCAAGAAAGTACCATTGCATGTAAACATAAACTATAGAAGATAAAAAACAAATAGGCAGAAAAAAGTATTATTGATTCATTTAACAAAAATAAAGATGAGCAACTGAGCAAGCTGAAGTATTTGTTTTCTTTATTACTTTTTTAGTTTCCGCTAGATTTCTGTTGCATGTCTGAAATCCTGAAAAATTCGAGATTGAAATCTTCTGTTAAGTAATAGAAATGAGAATGGTACAAGTACACATATATTTTTAAGTTTATTAATTATTCATAAGTACTAAGAGAAAGCAACAATTTGATGCTATTGCTTGAAAAAGAATCAATAAGAGAAATTAATACTAGTTAAAATGATGATAAAGACTATTTAAACATTATTGTCCCTATTTTTATTCTGTTTAAATTAAGATGCTCTTTTTATGACGTGCGAAACTAGAAAATTGAACTAATTCCACATAATTCCTGTTATGATATATTTTTTTAATTGGCGAGAAATATATAGTTGTAACAACTGGGAGGATTAATAAAGGTTGCAGGTACCACTGATTTATGTGATCTGAAGTGCTAATCCTTTTTTATGCTCATTCACTTCAGTAAATAATTGAGTACAGAAAATAGTTCTATAATATGTGTTTTGTTTTATTAAGGCGAATTTTTCATCAGTTATAGATATTCTTAAAGAATATTCTCAAAATAAGTCTTGCAGATTTTTTTGTTCTGATTTGGAAAAAATATTTCGATATAAATGAAAAAAAATTAAAATTTATGCCTGTAAAGTTTAAAGTGCCTGAAAAAGCAATTGCCTACGATAACGTTTTCTTATGTGTATTTCCTGCATTGTTAATTTAGCGATAACCTTTAAATTGTTTTATTTTATCGATTGCATTGTATTGCAATATATGTTAATTCATTCTCAATTTTTGAAGTGAAAATGGGCTTCGCTTCGAACCTCATTGACTATCAAAATCTTGCTTTACTCTACTTATGTTCTTCCTCATTTAATTAAGAAAAAAATTAAATCTATGTTTTTCATTTAAAACAATATTCCCTGTTTTCGAGTTCTTATTAACTAGGGATTACAGACGATTTTCTCATTAAAATACAATAAATTGCTAATTATTAGAAAAAGAAACGTAAAGAATTAATTAATTTAAAGAAACGTATTCGAGAAATTTTTTCTGTATCTCATGTATTCAAACTCAAATCCATCGAATGCAAGAAAAAAAAAAAGAAGCAACATTTTTCGTTCGCTTTAAATTATTTTCTTCTTGAAATTCGATGAAAAATGCCTGCAAAATTGCTAGCAAACTCTCTCGCTGTCTCGCTAATTGATATAATTATTATCGCATCATTCGAATTTCATCGATAATCGGAGAAGCAATTTACTTTGCATATTTCATTCTTGTCAATTTTGAAACTATCGCATAACAATTAGAATTTTTCAAAGTAATTTAATTTAAGTAAAGTTAGCGTTATTTTCAGGTACATTAATGGATTTTATGAACAAAAATGGGATTTTCAATTAGAACCTGATATTTCAAATATATTACGCTATATTTCTTTTTTTTTAACGGTGGGTCTTCACTTTTCTATATAAATCAATAATTTTTTTAAAGAAACATATATTGATTTTCCTCTTTTATATAGATTGTAAATATTCATTAATATTTTTACAAAGAGTAAGAAGCGCTTTTTTTGAAAGAATGAGAGAAGCTAAATTACTGCTTTAAAGAAAAATAATCTTAGATTCTGGAATACATTTAAGTCCAATAAAAACAAATCTCTTTTTGGGGGGCTGAGTGAGGGGTTCGGTTAATAGCATACATTAGAACAAGAGTGTTAAACTCTAAAGCTAACAGGCCAAAAAATACGGTTTAACTGTAGGTGAGCCGCAAAAAAATTCAATACTCATAGAAATGTAATTTTATTTCGTATAATACATTATAATAAACATAATACAAAGAGCTTTTTATATATCTCAGCTGAACAAAAATCATATTTGTTAAATTTTAAATCTGTAGATCTAATAGCTGATAAAAATGATTTTTTTATTTATAATATCCCCGTGAGTCCCTTATTGGTCGATTTGTGAAAACACCTTCCTAAGTTAATCTCTCCTCAGAAAAAGTAACATTTTATTAGAACTTTTGCGTAATGAATGCTTAAAATACTGTAAAAAATTTATATCTGGATATGTAATACGTTAATATTACTTTCTGTTGTATTTATTTTATGTTAAAATAGTAATATTCGCAAGCAACGCCGTTCCTTACATAATAATGGCGATTCAATGGAAATTTAGCGAAATATTGGCGGTAGAGCCAAGGTGGCATAGTTTTTAGCTACCATGTTGGCAACTTGGTGATCGATTGAACGATGCAGAAGTTGATACGCTGTAACACCACCTGGTGGGGAACTGCAACCAAGAGGATAGCACAAAAGCCTTCTCCATAAAAAAATACATATGCATGCCAATTGTTATAGTGATCGGTTGAACAGTGTTGGAGTGAAGCGAGGCCATACACAAACACACATTTATAGAAAAAATAGATTATTGTGTGCCGATATACTAGCAGGGGAGCAAAAATGTTCATTATGGGTCGTGAGTTTGACATCCCTGCACTAGAATGAAAACAATGTAAGTAAATCCTATAATTTTAAAAATAATTCACAGTCCTAAAAATAATTTTATAAATATCCAGTATTCCGGTATTTCCCTTCTGGGAGATTTAATTTGTTTTTTACTAATGTCACATTTTACCGCTACACGAGAGCCATCAGTGACCAACTTCATAATTTTGAACCTCGGTCATTGATGAGGACAGAACTTGAGCTGACATCTCACTCATCAAAGTTCCACACCATATCAGTAATGTCTCTAAAATTAAACTTCCTCGTTCATTCAATTAATATGTGGATAGTCTCTTTACTTCTGAAAATATATTTCTTTCCTTGATGTTTGTTTTTATCTTTAGTCTTTTTTTATGTTTTATTCCCAGTTATATATTTTGACTACTTATTTCTAATAACACTTTTATATTTATTTTTTTATTCTTTTTGAAAGAGGATTATATTTATAATCTTTTATCTTATTATTTTTTATTGTATTTATATATTTATTATTTTTATCTATCTTATTTTAATCTGATAAATTTCATTATAAGAGAAAATTACAATTATTCTTACGACTTATATTATTATATAGGTATTAATTTTATCGCAAGTTCCATTTTTTAATTTCTCTTTTATTCTTTATGAGTTTTAAAAATAAATTTTATTACAATGAATTGATTTAAAGCTGTTTTTTTTCTTTTTAGTTTCAGCAGGGGACGGGTGTTTTTGTTATCATTTTACGATGTAACAGCTTTTCAGAAATAAATTTGCTTTTAATAAGGGTATTAAACATCCTTCTAAATTTTTAAAAAAATGTTTGGTAAAGAATGTAATGGTAAAGAATATATTTTGAGAATTTTTCAGGGAGAAATTTCATTTTTATTTAAACAAACTTTTAATATTGTCAGTAAACTCTGTCAAAATCTCATGTAACTATGAATATAAATTTTTTACACATTTTTTATAAAAAATTTAAAATTTAAAGAATGTTAATTAAAAATTAAAATTGCTGACATAGAAAACGAGAAACATTTTTTTTCAAATAATGACAGAAAATGTTTAAAATCAAAGTGAAAACTTAATCTAAAATGAACAAAGTATTCATAATAGCAAAGTATATTTTAATAAATTTCAAACATTTCACATTTTATTCATCATTTTTTGTTTTGTTTCAGAAAACATATTTTCCTTACAATGAAGTTTATACTCATTTTGGCAGTAGTAGTGACTGTGATGGTGAGTAAAAAGAAACATTTAATTTATGTTATATATATTTCTTTAACTTATAAAGATATATCGTAGTTTTACTTTTAATAATATACATATAAATAGTATACATATATGCATGTAAAGGGTGTTTTTTTAGAGGTATAGAACTTTAAATTGCAATAAAACAACGATGTATTATTCGATTGACATGAATAATTTTTTTTATTCGAAAGATAATCTTGTGGCATTACATGTTAAATATGATTTCTGGCATAGGACTGCCACAGCTGGCTCCGATGTAGTCCAATCTGGACGTCCAATTTTCGATGACTTTTTCCAACATTTGTGACCGTATATCGGCAATAACACGGCGAATGTTGTCTTCCAAATGGTCAAGCGTTTGTGGCGTATCCGCATAGACCAATGACTTTACATAGCCCCACAAAAAATAGTCTAGCGGTGTTAAATCACAAGATCTTGGAGGCCAATTCACAGGTCCAAAACGTGAAATTAGGCGGTCACCAAACGTATCTTTCAATAAATCGATTGTGGCACGAGCTGTGTGACATGTTGCGCCGTCTTGTTGGAACCACAGCTCCTGGACATCATGATTGTTAAATTCAGGAATGAAAAAGTTAGTAATCATGGTTCTATACCGATCACCATTGACTGTAAAGTTGTGGCCTTCAACGTTTTTGAAGAAGGATTCCACCAGCCCATAAAGCGCACCAAACAGTCAGTTTTTCTGGATGTAACGATGTTTCGACTTACACTCGTGGATTAGCTTCACTCCAAATGCAGCAGTTTTGTTTGTTGACGTAGCCATTCAACCAGAAGTGCGCTTCATCGCTAAACAAAATTCGCTTATGAAAATCGGGAACAACGGTAATCTCGTTTTGGGCCCATTCGACGAATCTACGCCTTGCTTGATGATCGTTTTGATGAATTGCCAAACCAAACTGAGAATAAATCACTTGACAGCTGTTAAATCGGTCGCCATCTTGGAAAGTAATGCCAACTTAAACTTCTATACCTGGAAAAAAAAACACTCTTTATATATGTATTATAATTTTGATGTTTTAAGTATATGGTTCAAAATAGTAAATTTTTTAATTGTTTTGCTCTATTAATTCGTTGCAACTCATTTCAATTAGATCTATTAAGTCATAACACTGAGTAACTATTTTGCTGTATTTTAATTTATATTATAAAGAATTTTATAGAGAAAGAAAAATCTCTTATATGCAATAAGATCCCTGAAAGTTAAAATTTTGGGAAATGAAAGTCATTTAGTAATTAATGTATGATGAGGATGTTATGACTTTTTATTATTTAGTTTCACAAAATTGAAATAAAAAGTCTATTTGCCCATTACTACTAAAACTGGTATTCATGGAAATCGATAAAATCGATATAAAAGAAGATATGTTGTGCTAACTTTGCTTCTTAATTAATATGAAAGCCGTCGTTATAATAGAGCAGGTACAATTCCTACAGAGTTCTTTTCAAATAATCTATCTTTCTAACTCAATTACTTCAAACTGAATATACAACCTCTGACAATAAAGTTCGGTGAATGAAGTCAGAACGGCTGATCTGACAACACTGGTGAAACAAAACGCTGTACATGCATAGTGGCAGGTGTTGACCATCTGCCCTCCCCGTTGTTCAGTTGAGCGTCGTTTGTGATCCCTGTAAGACTTGTTTTAGAAAGTTCTTGTTCAGTATGTTGGTTCTTAACTGAAAACTGGAAAATGAAGGAACAAAAGATCAATTAAAATTTTGTTGTAATCCTGGCAAGACACCGAAAACAACTTTTGCGATGCTGGTACTTGTTCATGAAGATTAATCACTTTCATGAAATGTATGTACGATTAGTTCACCGGTTTAGGAGAAGGACGGGAAAGTGTTTCAGACAAAACTCGAAGCGAAAGACCGGCAATTTCCGTCAATGACGAAAACAATGAGAAAGTGAGAAAATTAATCACGAAAGATCGTCGACTAATTGTGCGCATGATGGCTCATGAACTGCACATTAACCACGAATTCGTAGAGAAAAACATGAGGATACTTAGGGTACGAAAACAAGGTCATGGTTTTTTGTTCGCGACAATGCTCACCCTCACATAGCCAATATCGTCAAACAGTTCCTTGCAAAAAAGGGGTAGGGGTGTGCAAATTGAACATCTGCCATACTCGCCAAACTTCTTCCTATTCCTACGACTCAAGCTCACTTTGAAAGGAAAGATATTTGACGATATTCCTAAAATATAACGATACGTGACGAACTTCATCCGAAAAGGAGACTTCTTACAAAGTTTCTAGGACATGTATAGGAGATCTCAGCGGTGCCTAGTTATGGGAAGTGACTATTTTGAAGGACAGTAAGGTAACTTTTATTAATATTTCATTTATGTTAATGTTACAGGACTATTCACGGAACTTTATTGTCAGAGAGGGCACAATTATTATACATTATTATATAATCATTATTCTTATTCGAATGAATATAACTTTTTAGTAAAACAGAATTATTAACTTTTCCGATTGATTGTTTATTAACTTTCCATTTTGAAGTAATACGAGGTCTTTTGGCGATGAAACTCATAACTCTTAACCCAGGTCAATAGATGAGGATGACACCTTCAGTTGATAACCTGTGACGATTCTGTACGGAACCTTTCCACTAATCTTCTTAGGCATCTTTTTGGGGAATATAAATTCGCGTATATTTCCAATCAACTCCAAGAAGATAAACGAGATATGCAAAGTAGATAAGGTATTTAAGTCGAGCGTTGTAAGCTAGCAGTCATGATGAGGAAGGCTATTGAGCCAGCAACTGTAACCTCAATCTTAGAGGATTCCAGGGTATTAAGATAATGAAGACGTCGTGCTAGTATTCTACTGAAGAACGAAAAAGCTTATATAACTAGCGGTAAATATAATTTATGTACGCTTAAAATAAGCGTTAGTTTAATCAAATTAGTTAAAGTTAATGAAATTTAGTAATTCGAGTACGTGTATTTCTCGGACCTCCTATTTCGCTAGACCTTACTTGATCTTGAGCGTAATTATTAATTAGTTGCATAATTCGTAATTTAATTTAATATAAAAGGTAAATCCCTTTATTTGACGTAACATAAAAGTATTATATGTTATTAGAGTGTTTTTTTTTTAGACTTGAAATAATAAATAATTATTATTATTATACAAAATGGCTCTTGGTGATTCTTTGCCTCAAATTAATCTTGGTGTCCAGGGTGAGACCCAGGGGGGTCTCCACAAACCAACTGGCCAAACTTCTCTTTCTACTGACTCTTTTACATGGCAGATCCTTAGTACCATCCAGACTAGAACCCCCGACACGATGGGAATAACCCTGACCACGAATTCGTAACTCTGACCAGTGGCTGCATCAATTTTTTCGAAGTAATGTAATCTATTTATAGGAGAAAATCAACTCACTTATCTCGTTACCTTCGAGAGAAACTATTAGATCTACAAATTTGATAGTAGGCAGGCAAGACTTTTTTTTTTTTTTTTATTGAGTAGAGATCCTCTAAGAACGGGTTTGGCGGAAATTAAAGTTACGGGGTTTAAAAGAAAAATATACTTCTAATTTAGAAGCTTTTTAAGGGGACATGGTACGATTTACTCAAAAAAATTTTAATTTAAGGATTTTCAAAGCTTTTTTGGCTGCCTCCTATGTGTGTAAACTATGTAAAACAGATTTTGGGCTCAAAATTTTCATATTTTTGGGCTCAAAATTTTCATATAAAGCTAATAATTTAAAATTTTAAGGAAAAAACTTAAAATTTGTGAAGTGATTTTAAAATGCTACTCCTCCCCTACAAAATTGATGTACACATATAAAATTTGATTTACAAGCATATCAAACTATTTATAACAAAATATGGTATGGGTTTTGTGTTAACATAATTGGTATTCGTACAATTCTTCTTTTTATGAATAATTGAAAATTCCTTAAAAAATGCATAACAAAAATTCTGATTTAAATTATTTTTAAAAAATAAGTATTGCTTTTTGATTCAAAAACGCATACCAACTTTTGTTACATGTACTATTAAAATATGTAAAAAAATTCAAAGCACATTATGCACAATAGAAAATAAGCCTTAGCATTTTAAATGAAGACAAACTAGTTATCTTTCTGAGATAAGTAAGTATAAAGTCTTGATTTGCCATAGGGACGAGAATAATAACGAACGCAAAAGCTAACATAATTCTGCACTTTTTAAGTATAGGGGTTTCAAATTTTGTGAGGTTATAGGAAGGAATATAAAGAATAATTTAGGCTAATAAAATAGATTTGATTTTTTCAACGATGTTTGTCAATTGAATCGTACTGTGTCCTCTTAAATCAAGAGGTGAGGACTGTAAATATGATTTTATTACAATCGATAGCTTAATACTCAGATTTAGACAATAACAACTCAAGAGCAATATATAGTCATACAACATCATGAAATACCCAGTGAAGTGGGTGGGTAATGACTAATAAGTCAAAAATTGATTGTTTTGAAAGACATTTCACCTGTCGTATAGAAGGGGTGGTATACCTTTAGTTCTTTAAAACTCAAAGTCCTCATGTTGTTGTGGTGTGGAAGTTTTGGAGAAGGAGATACTAGTACGTGTGTCACAGTTCAGTGTGGTTCAAAATTGCCTGATATGTCACTAGTACCATTCATATAGCTTCGAAGTGCTACGCTAGTAAGCCATTAATCAGTTGTGAGATATATCTTTTTAATCATTAGGGCTGGACTCTATTGACTGACATACTTATTATTACGTAACTGTATCTTTTACATTACTAAAGTTTGGATATTTTTATTCATTTTCTTACTTGTTTATTCTTTCTTAGTAAAAGTATTTGAATGATAGTAAATGTTGTTAAGTGTTTAAAATGCTGTAATGAGATTGATATAAGATTATTCTTAAGTTTGATATACAGCATAAGATTAACATGCAGTAAAACATGAACAAATCATTCAACTTAGCTTTTATTTTAGAACAATAAAAAAAGGATCCATTAACCTTATCTTGCATTCCAACAGCTAGGAAACAAATTAAGCAACTTTTAACAACATTAAGACTTTTTTTTTTGTTTTACATTAATTCTTTTAAAAATTGTTCCTTGCTTGCTCTTCCGTAATGACTTGTTACATCTGAGTGATTTTTGTTCTTTGGGGAACTTTCACCACTAAATGAATTAAGGAAAACTCAATAATCTATTTTTACGCAATGGCAGATGAACTTTACAAGCTATTACTCCAATTCTCTTTCTTTTTTATCTTACTCTGAAAAAATGTATTTTACTCACGTTAAAAGCCAATGAGTTACATTTCAGATAAAAAAAAGGAATAGTAATTAGTGTAAATGGTTAAATAAAAGAAATATATTTACATGTGTTGTACATATATTAAAACATTATATGATAAATATTATCTGTTACTTTTTCTATCGTATGATGCCGAATACGTTAATAGCATAAAATATTTTTTTTTCTTGTTCAGAGATTCGTTTAGTTAATAATTATAGATGGTATCTATTGACGTTCTGTTAGATGCATTGTTAATGGAGAGAGAAAGAAAATATAAATGGTTTATTGGTTTGAATTATAGATGCTTTAGAACAATGCTCCTCAACCCAATTAGGACGAGTAAAATATATATTATATTTTAGTGTTTTATCGCGGAAACACAGGTAAGGTTATTATTACTTTTTAGCACAATCTTTACAAACACAAAATTGTGAAACTCTAACATTTGTTGACCAGTTTATTTCTAAAAAATTACATAATCTCTGCAATGAAAAAGGTATATTAATATTCTAAATTTGAAAGACTGGTAAATAGTGTTTGTGGCCTGTCACCGGTCCATGGACCAGAAAAATTGTTTCGTGGACTGAATGTTCAGAAACACTGCTCTGTTGTTGTTCCTAATGCCACTTGTCTCACAGTGCCAGATTGAGGTCCACGAAGTTCATTGCGGCAAAACGTTGGATGTATGTCTGTCGTTAAGTTTTAGCATTGAGTACCACATGATTTAGCTTTGGCAGAACTATTTTGCTCTGGTCCACCCCAATTTTGAGGGAGAACATTCTTGGAGTGGTCAGAGGACTCCCACCTTTCTTCCAGCTCCACCAACATCAATTTATAGTACCCCTATGCCGAGAGGGCATTTACAAACACCCATGCCTTCTCCAGGATTCGAACCTATGTCCAACGGCATAGCAGTCTGCGTCACTAACCACTATACTGTGTAGGTGGCCGAAACGCTGCTCTACAACAATAACGGAAAAATTGTTTAAGGCAAAAAGAAAGATTTTTTGCTGGGACAACAGAATTTATTATAAAGTTCAATAAAGATTAAAAAATTAATCTCTCTATTTCTGAAATTATTTAATACCAATTTTCGATGAACCAAATTGTCACTATTTTATTCTTTTTTTCAACGTTTTAAAATTTTAAACATTAAAAAAAAACAAGCGTATTTTAATAATATTATTCAAATTTATTAGAGAAAGTTTCATTCTTTTTACGTGTAAAAAGTTTAAACCAATTTTTGAACAAATTCTCTAATAAATTCTAGTTAGCATGTGTAAAAATGTTAAAAATTCTATGGAAATTACCACATTCCGAAAAAAAAAATAGAAAAAAAGGAAATATTTTTAAATGAATTTGTTTTAAAGTATTGAAACTGGAATTTTCTGTATTATTGTGAGAATAATTTCGAGGCCCGTATAGTATTTAGGTGGGCTACATTTGCCACTCGGGGCATAGTTTGCCCATCATAGCTACAGTAATCTGAGAATTGTTGACATCGGGCCTCGTAACATTGACCGTCTCTTAAATGGCGAAGATAACACTAAGATGGTACCTCATTCCCCTAATTTTCAGTACCATGCTATAGGGTGTGGAATTTGAAGCTCTGTTTCAATTAACACGCACGTTAAATTGTCTAATCTAAAGCAGTCTAAAGTGACATAACTCATGGTTCAATTTGAAAGTGGGAAAATGTTTTATTCCCCAGATTTTTATTCATTTACTTTACCTTTTAGTTAGTGCCTTTAAAAGTAAAAGCTTTATCAAAACGTTGTGATTAAAAAAAAGAGTTTAAGCAGAGTTTTAAACTTGACGATTTAAGAAAATATTTATTGAGATAAAGTTGAATGTGTGATATATATTAGCTGAATAGAACTAACTGCTTGTGTATTTTTCACGACCTTTCTTTGATTTATAACACAATTAATAAAAAAATGGGTTCATAAGAAAATTGATTTGTAATTGAGAATATCTTACTAAAAATCTGTGTACTATGTAATTAATTTTGTTTGGTGGTAAAAAACTTATTCAATGTGTTGTACGTTTAATATTATTAATTTTAATAATGAGTTTATAAGAGAAAAAACACTAAAATCTATTTCATAAATATTAATCACAAATCTATATCACACAAAATCTATTTTCATAAATATTAATTACCAGCAAAAAGAAAAGCTCAGAAGTAAGAAAAACAGCCATTGTTTAGTGTTGAAAATTGTTTTGAAAATTAAATGATTTAATCATCTAAATTAAAGCAAATGCATTGAAATATCATTTAAAGCAACAAATAAAGTAAGAGATTTTACATAAGAAGTTTCATAAGAAACTAACGATTTTTAACTGATGAATATAAGATAGACAAATATTTAAGATGCAATAGTCTGTCAAATAAAAAATTACACACTATTTTATGTTTTTTGTAAATTTTTATTTTCTGTTAATACTAGAAGCATAAGAATACCAACTATTAAACCAAAATATAATTAACATCAGAAATTAAATAAGTTATTTTGCTTCTTTAAGGAAAAAGAAGAGGAGAAAAAAAAATTAGGCTCAAAACCGCTTGTAGATGTTTTCCTTTTATGTGTCAAGCTGAAAATTACTGTAAAAACCCGTTTTCTTTTTCTGTATTTTCTCCATTAACATGACGATACACAAATGCTGATTTTAGGTCTCTTTTTAAGACTAGATTTGCTAATGCATATTTATGCATATAGATTTTAGTAAAAAAAAATAAGTAAACAAACCCTGCTAAATTAAAATTTTAAAAACTCTTAAATATTTTCTGAGCAGTAGCAAAAGAATTAGGAAAAACTTCTAGTTAAAAAGAATTAAGTAGGCAAAACCTAAGTATATATGCTTATATTTTTAAAACTTGATTAATTTATTGAAAACAAACTTTAAACATCAAATTTTGCTAAAGCATTTTAAATATTTGCATTATTTTAGTATTTTTTCCAAAATTTCTTTTTCAAGAATTAAAAAAGGAAAACCTTTATATCCTCCTATTAATAAGAATTTTAAAAAAAAATCTGCTGAAAAACAAAAAATTGAATAACTTTAACAAAAATAATGACATGGAAATTGAATAAATTAATACTCTAGCCGGAATCCTAAAATTTGGTATGAAATTAAATAATTCTTCAGGTTAGAAAACGAAACATAATTTAAATTCTATTTTTAAAAGAATCAAAAATGAAGTTCATTGTTTAAAAAAAATAAAGATTAGAACGAGCAACTTCAAATTTTCTGTAGCATATTTTACTTGATTAATATTCACTTTAATTTTGTTACTCAGCGTTACTAAATTCCTAAAAAGGGGGTGGGGGACAAATATTAGCTGTCTGAGAAGACTTCAAAAATTTACCACAGAATCCTTTATAGATGGAATATGGATATATTCTTTTACAAATGTTTTTATAAGAATTTCATTCTTTGTATTTCTTTACTCTAACTATAAAATACATTTCAGTTAGAAATTAAAAAAAAATCTTTTAATATATATAGTTAATATAAGAAATTAAAAACTTAAAATATATGTTTATACTAGCTGGTATACCCGATCTTCGTTCAGGGGAATTGAAAAATTAAACCATACAAATTGAAGGGAAAATAAGTTTTTAAAAAGTTAATTTTGCGTGGATTGCAAATTAAACAACAACAAAATCTTTTTGCATATCTGAGCTGAACAAAAAGTCATGTTTCTGAAATTTTAAGTCTGTAGGTCTAATAGCTGGTAAAAGGAATTTTTTTTTATATTTATAACGTCTCCGTAACTCCCTTGTGGGTCAATTTTTGAAAACACCTTCCTAAGCTGATCTTTGCTCTGAAAAAGTAAGATAATGTTACATATTTTGTTTAAGGAATATTTAAAATAGTGCAAATAATTTATATCTAGATGTGTAGCATGTTAATATTACTTTCTGTTGTATTTATTTTATGTTAAAACTGTAATATTAACAAGCAACACAGTTCCTTTCATTATAATGGCGATTCAATGAAACCACAGGCAAAATGTTGGCGACAGAGCCTAGTTGGTACCATTTTTGGCGTCTATGTTGGCACATTGGTGTTGGATTAAACGGTGCCGAGTTGATATGTAGTGCCACCTGGTGGGGAGCTGCAAAAAAGAGGACAGCACAAAAACGTCCTCCACAAAAAAATACATATACATGCCAATTTTCATAGTGATTGGTTGGTGTTGAAGTGAAGTGAGGTCATATATACAAACATACAAACAACATCCATTTATATATATGTTATATATATATGTATATATATATATTAGGTTAGGGAAAAGATATCCATTACTTTTGCATGAAATGCAAGACTTTATTTAATATGCTTCGGATTGTCCAAATTGGGTCAAATAGGCACCATTTTGTTGTATAATTTGTTGCCATTTTAAAGGTAGCTTCACAGTTCCTCCGCATAGAAGTCATGGTCTTTATTGGCGAAAAACTCTGGTAATCGATTTTCACAATCTTCTCTTGATCCTAATTTCTTATAACTCTGGGAGTTTTGCAATGGAAGAAAAAGGTAGTAATCGCTTGGTGCCAGATTCGGACTATATGGTGGTTGCATTAAAACTTACCTACCAAGCTCCCAGAGTTTGTGGCGAGTCACTATAGACGCGTGAGGCCTGACGTTGCCCTAATAGAAAACAACCCCTCTTGTGTTGACCAAATCTGGCCATTTCTAATCAATCTCTAGCTTCAAATGGTCCAGTTGTTGACAATAGAGATCTGAATTTAGTATTTGGCCATGCGGAAGCAAACTCATAATAAATGAATCCTTTTCAGTCCCACCAAATACACAGTAGAATCTCCCTGGTCATTAGTCCTGGTTTGGCCATCGTTTGAGCTACTTCACCGCTCTTTGACCACGATCAATTTTACGCAATATTATCGTATGTGACTCATTTCTCATCCCCAGTCACTATCTGTTTAAGAAATGAGTCTATCTCATTCCGTTTGTCCAAAGTTCCGCAGATGGAAATTCGATTCATCATGTTTTTTAATGTTAATTGGGGTGGCATCTAAACATCGAGCTTCTTTTTGAGTCTAACTTCGCGCAAAGGGTTTAAAACTGTTTTATGGTCGATTTTCAGCTCCTGGGTGATGCTACGACTATTATCATGCCGGTCCTCTTCGATTATTTCTGTGATTTTATTGACATTTTCGACGACGGGCCTGCCTGGGTGGGATGCATCTTTCACATCAAAAATGCCTGCACGGAATAGACGTAGCCAAAATTGCACGCAATTAGCTGTTACAGTATTGACACCATAAACGCCATCCCAATTTCAGCCACCTAGCTTGCATTTTCACCTTTATCAAAGAAAAACTGTAAAATGTCCTGAATTTTCTCTTTGTTGACTTCCATTTTTAACACCCTGTAACTCACAACTGAATGGACCAAACAAAAAAACAGCAAAAGAATTTTTTGAGTGTGAAATGTCACGTTGACAACGAGCTTAAATTTGAAATGGTTTGATCGATACTTCACAAGATATCGACACTACAGCCCCCTACCGAAAAAATAATTGATTTCTTTTTCAAAACCTAATATATATATATACAATGCGATTTCTCGAGCTAGAAATTTTGAAAATTGCACAATCAACAGCGAAATTTAAATTTAAATTTCTTCTCTCTCGTAGTTGAACTCTTCAGCATATTTTAAAACATGGATTATAATTTTTGAATTAATCTTTCCTTTAAATATGAGTTTGATATTAAAACACACACCTTTTTGACTTTCATTTGATTTAAATAACAAACCAGGTCAATAGGCGTATTTTAATCTAAGAGTTATTTGTAAATAATACTTGACTTCTCTCTCTTTCAAAATAAATTTTTTTTCCACAGACTGTGATAAAATACCTCTTATTGATAATTTTAATCAAGTTAAAAGTAATTGGCAGATGAAAAAAACTCATCAAACATATTAGATGACGTTTATTTACCTAAGTAGCAAATTTCGTTTTAGTTCTTTAAGTTAATTAATTAAAGGTGACGTTTTTTCTCTTGTGTTCAGTAATTTATTCATGGTAATTAATTCTCGATGAATATGGGCAACACGAATAAAAGGTTTTAGTAGTACGAGGTAGTCTTTTTTTATTCATTTTAATAATTAATTAATTTATATTACTTTTGCTATGATCCTGTTTATTGTAAATAACTGCTGGGCTAAAAATAAAGCAAAACAGTATATGTTATTTTTGATTGCACTTTTTTGCTATAAATAGTGGTGACGTTTTCTTTTAGGTCACTGGCTGCTTCTGTGCTTGTTCTAGAAGAGGTGTAGAGTGCATTGAGTATCAAGTTGTAAGCAGGCATTTGGTAAGTTAAGCATGTATTTATATTTTTGCTAATTCTTCGATTAACCACTTTTTATAATGCATATAAATGGAAGCAATTCGTCTTTTCGGTTGAGAAGTATAATTAACATATATATATATATATATATATATATATATATATATATATATATATATATATATATATATATATATATATATATATATATATATATATACTCTGTACTTTAAAACTGAATTTTTTAACTTATTCATAATTTAGCCTATAGTACGCACCCTCTTTTTTTGAAGAGAAACCTGAAATATACATATTCAATGCTTTTATTTCTTAAAATAATTTATTCCAAGCACTATACCAGCTTTTCAACAATGGTATATTTCTAGAACTAAAACCCTAAGCGTAAGAAAAGAGGTGTTAATAAGTATGCGTATGTTAGAAAGTGAAAAAAAAACATTTACAACAGGAGGCCAAATTCGCCATGCTAATCTAAAAATAATGTTTGAATGGATTATAAAGAAATGAATGAGAAATTAAGCCTGACATGATTTAAAAGTCATTGAAAATGTAATATAGCTAACGATCTAGAGACGGAGAGGAAAATGAGTATTTATTCATGGAACAGAGTAATAGTGCTGGTGAAAATGAAATAATCGTTGGAGGGATGACCAGAGTGCCTAGCCCTGCCGGGCTTTAACATCTCATCATTGGGTGTTTGAGTGACTGTAACGTTATAACTCTTGACCTTTGTTAACATAATTTATTTTAAAATTAAAATATACCTAAAGAAGATTATGAAAAATAAACATTAAAAATTATAATAATGCCTTAAGTAAATGAAAAAATTAACCAAAAGCGCTGCAGAGCACCGAAAAAGTTGACTTATTTTAGATCTGGGGATGAGCAAAAAATGAAATAGAATTCGAAGACGTTTTTTAATACAGAGCAGAAGACACATATGCCTAACTTTTTATGTTACTCATTAATGAAAGTTCATAGTGTGTCATTTCCTTTAAATTACAAGCATTTATATATATATATATATATATACATAAATGTAATTTTTATATTTATGCTTATCTTTTTATTTTTAAGGGTTTTTTTCATATTCAGAGTAGTATAACTTGCACCCGCAAATTTTGATCTTATTTTTTGTGTTAAAAGTGAGTGTTATATCTCTGAATATACGGTATAATTGGCGATTTCTAAAATAAGTTGTACTTTATGAAAATGCTTTAAAGCGGGACTATTAACATCAGCCCATGGATCTAATCCGAGAAAGATTACGTGTATGTGGCCCGTGAATCTGCCATATACGCAATGACGGTGTGACGGTATGTTGGTTAAGTGCTGCACTCGGTTGTTTTTTCCAACCTTTAAATGTTGGAAAAGGTTGTTTTCAGGTAACGTAGTGCCTGATCACACACGGCAGTCATCAATAGACAAGAATTGAGCAATACTCAAATATTTCCTTGACTATTAATACCTCTAGATAAAGCAACGTATAAAAGGTGATTAATCATCTTCTGTTTGATTTTGAAATTACGAAGACATCTTTTGTGAAGTTGGAATACTCTTATTATAGTGCTAGAAATATGATGAAAAATAATCAATTATTATAGCACGAAAATAAATAAAAGGAAATTAAAAAAAAACATAAATATCTCATTTCAAATATTTAAATAAATGTTTTAGTTGATATAGAGATGTGTTTAAGGACAATAATATGGAGCTATTTATTAAACTACAAAAAAAGATTCATATTGAATACTTCATCAGATCTTTTCTTCAAAAATGTATTAATGAAGCCATATTTTTAAAATCCTAAGCAGAAGAAGCATATTTATTTCATAAATTATCTGTAATACTTATTTCAAGGCCGTGTTAACCTAGTGACTGTAATCGCGGATTCGTTGCGGTGTTGTTTTTGAAGGGGTTTTAGTTCTGGTGTTACAGGGCAAATCATATACAGTAGAGCGTCGTCTAACTGAACGTTTATTATCACGACCAGTTTTTTCAGAGACCTAGCAGCGAAAAAACGAAGGTGTACAATGGTACAGCGAAAAATAAGTAATTATTTTCCACAATAAAGGTAAAATTGCGACATTTTGCCCCTATTTTGCTCTTTCTTCAAGCACGTTTCCCGCATGTGATGATTTTCAATATTCATATAGTGTCCGGTTTCATATACTGCATGGATCGCATTCGGTTTTCGGTTATAAGAAAAATCGCGTATCCGAACGGTGTCCGGTCCCAATTGATTCGGATAACCGACGTTCTGCTGTATAGGGTTTGATGTAAGTTAAATCCGTAGAAGTAGCAAGTGGCAAGTGGCATGGAATTTACGGAGTTCCTGTCCCAGAAACGGGACGTACCTCCTCATCAGAATTAATAAAAAGTAGAGCCGAAATATATGAAAGTGACATAAGAATAAATTAAAAAGAATTAAAAGATGGGCAGGACAAAACCTGCTGGAAAAAACAGTAGCGGACGAAGTCCGCTCACTGATGAAAGAAATGCCCTGCTAAGCTGCAATATGATTGGTCGAGACCGATCAACGCAGAAAGTGGGCGTGGAAACAGATTGGGTCGATCCGGAAAAAAAACGACCCGGAACAAGGCGATCTTGAGATTAAGATAATATCAAGATCCCATAGAAAATAAAAGGGAAAAACAAATTTTGAAAAATTTTTGAACCTACTTGCACATTGCCATAAAATGAAAAAGGGGGGGAAAGGGACCAAAAAATAAGAGAATATAGGACTAGACGCGGTATAAGGATTTATATAACGCAATGAAGTCATATATGTGAAACAATCATGGTTATTAATTGATAGTAAAGATGTGGAATGTCCAGTTCTCAAAAATATTAGCTGCCGTTCGATTGATTTGATTTGATTTAATATTAACGTCGCACTGTTCAGCTACACGAGGGCTTTTGGCGACGGACCACGTAATTTTGAACCATGGTCAAGTGACGTGGACGACACCTGAGCTGGCACCCCCCTCTCCTAACTACCACACCACACCAACGGGAGGACGTTTCAGCTCTCGACAGATTTAACGTGCATCGCTGCCCTACACGGCGGGTCTTTAGTGGTACTGGGATCGAACTCGTGACCAGGCAAGCCACGATCCGATACCTATACCACTCGGCTACCGCGGCCACTAGCTGTCGTTCGAAGGAACGATTTAATTTTAGAAAGCATAGAATCGTGCCTCCATCTGGTGGTCGAAAAGGAAAGCTGAAGCGCGAACACCGCATAATTGAATCCAAGGAGGTCACCCTCCCTGATTCCGACCGCGGTGATCGCTGCTTCGGAAAAGACTTTACAGTCCGCGACCCTCGGCGCGGAGCTAGAATAAGTTAAATCCGTAGAGGGGGTCAACGACCTAACAATGGTGAGGTTATGAGGTGAATAAGCTTCTAATTACTTAACTCTGGTTCAGGTTTGTCATATCCGTCATCAAAATGACACACTTATAGCATAAGATATTTTGGACCTCAGTATTTTTTTTCTGCTACGTTTTTTTTCTTTTTTAAAGGGGGGGTTCTAAAAAGAATCATCTTCTTTCTGATTCTGATACATTTATTTAAAATTGAAGGAAAAATTAAGAGGAAAAATAGGAATTAATGGCGTCAATTGAACAATTGAGTTTTTTTAGACAAATTTTGTTACGCTCAATTTGTTTTCGATCTTTTTGTTTTACTTTCTTTCTTTTTTCTTTTGAATTCGTGCAGCATATTTGTGTTGAAGATTTTTATTGTTCTTGAAGTATTTGCAAGAAGTCTCGGAAATTGTTTTTTTTTCTTTCTCTTTCCCTAGATGTCTTTGTTTTTTAAAACTATTTTTAGTTTTGTATATTTATATTATGTAATTATGTATGTATATTGCGAATTTCCCTTTACTTTGTATTATGTAAATTTACTGTGTGTACTTCTGTGAAAAAAGTAGATTAAGTGTTTGTTCTATGAAGGCCGGATGTGGGAGTAGCTATTTCCCGGAGACCGGTTTGTAGCTCGTGTGATCTCGGTTAATTTGGACATTCCGTTAATAACATTGCTTCAAAATGCGATGTTAATAAGCAATCCATAATAATAATAATGCATAAGAGAGTTATGGTGTTTTATTTAGAAAAAAGTAGGGTGCTAGTTTGATATCACGGGCACTCGCCAAGTTGTTTATGTTCGCCAAGATGGGCGATAACATTACAATATGGTTATCTTGATATTTTGGTAGTTTTTGGAATATTGTTAGTACACTTTTTAATTGATATTCATTAATTTCAATATATATTATACAATTATTTCATTAATAATATAAAAATGCAAGTATTATTATGTGTAATCATAATATTTGTTATTTATAATTGTTTTTTATTATATTTATTTATAAATATTATTACATATGTTATTTATAATTATTGTTTTGTTATTAATTTATAATTATGTTATTTATTTTTATTTATTACGTTATATGAGTATATTCTTATGAATAATTTTTATAATATAACAATACGATGATTATTCTTTTTTTATAATTACTATTAAAATATGTTATATGATTATTACATAAATAATTATTAAATCATACTATATTAATATTACATAAAATTACCATTAAATTATATAAGATTATTATATACTGCATAATATTATAAGTACATGTTTTTTTATTATATTAAATTGTTATTCATTATTTATTGATTAATCTTGGTTATGCTCAATACCTTAATATATTCTTTTGAAAAATGTTTCAATGTATTTCAAAAGAATTCTTTAAAGTTATTTTTATAACGATTTGATACCGCTAGGCCGCCCTCTTTGATTCTATCCCAGCGACAAAAAGCGCTGCTTGGCGTGATTCCTTTTTCACGCCAAGCAACACTAGAAGCTTTGTCCCGGACAATCAAACTAGTTATAAAAGTAGAATATAGGAATTTAAAAAATAATTAAAATTCTAACATATGGCTTTTATAATTTTGTTTTCCATTTATAAACCCATTATTTTACTTCACTCTTTTGTACTATAAAGTTCCTTGTACTTGTTTGCTGAACATCTTTATGAAAAATAATTTATTTTCAGGGATACGAAGAAGACAATATCCAGCCACGACTTGGGTGAGCACAACAACTGAAGGTCCATCTTTAACAGATGCTAATAATGAGATGTATAGAAAACTCTTCGCTTATATTCAAGGGCATAATGCGAAAGGTAATTTCAGAATTTTAAAAAGAAATTTTCCTAGGAATATTAATAGTTAAAATATGATTTCCTAAAACAAGAAAACGTATTTTGATTTGATTTGCTTACTTTTAAAGTCAATAATATTTAAAATATGGGTACATAAAGTTAAAACAAGTTAATTATTGATTTGTAATGCATTTTTAAAAAAATTTACATTTAGGAATATCGAGAGAGAGAGAAAGAATTAAACATTTTTTAAAAGAAAAATTGCTTTTTAAGTTTTTAATTTGATCAATTAATTTTGAATACATGATAAAAAGGTTTCAAAATTAATGTAATTTTCGTTTTTATAATTCAAAGAAATTTGAAATATATACAATGAAATAAATCTATCTTTTGACTGATAGTTTACCAAATCCCATTAATGTATCTGTCATTAGGAAGTGTTTTTCAATACTACTGGAAAGATGTTGACATTTTCTTTCGAAAAAATAAATCACAAAAGCACAACAGATGTATTAGAACGTTTAACTGTATATAATCTTTAAAAAAACCACTTCTGAACAACTCTTTATGCTAATAAATATATATATATATAGAACCAACAATAACATGCTAAATTGTCCTAAATATAATAAAGGAAAACAATAAATAGAAGTATAACTAGACAGTATGAATCAAAAATAAGATAACATCAATAGTCTAGCAGCAAAATTTTAGCCTGGGAACTAAGATTGTAAGTTTAAACATAGTTTTACGGTTGCCAACCTATGATTCTATATTTGCCTATAGCACTTGATATAGCTTGAACTATTAACTTAGATATCAATTCCATTTAGTTTCGATAAGGACTGAGAATGTTATTAAGCATTTGTTATTTTGAGAAAGGGGTGGGGGAAGGATTGAGTCATATTGTATAATTTAGTGAAATATTTTTCTTGAAAATTTCTTTCTTTAATGAACTCATTTTGTAAAATGGTTTTATTTCGAACTGCTGATGAATACTTTACATTATTTTGATATTCTTATACATACAGTTTCTTCTTTTTTCTTATTTAAATGCGAAAGAATATTTTCAGAACGAAGAAAACATTAATATGTAAGAATTATAATAGGTTTAAAAAAAGAATCATTTAAGGGTATAAATTTTTTCTCATAAATGCTTGGTTTTATGGAATTCAAATAATCTAAAATGTATTCCTTAATTCAAATCTTCCGACAATGTATTTTTAATTCTTAACTTTTCGAAAATCTTGGAAATCTAAGCTTTGAAAGAAATAAAATTTTCTTTGCCTTCTTGTTATATTAATACACAAAGTTTTTTAAACCTTAAAATATGTGTAATAGAAATGTGGAAACAAAACACGCGTAATCAATTGGGCATGTAGTTAGTACGATACAAGAAAAGTGTAGAACGCATTCATTAACAAATAATCTAACAGAATATTTTTTATTTATAAACCTTCAAAGCAAACATATCCTTACGGATAGGAATTTAAATATTCAAGACATTACTTTTGAAAGAAAAACAGATATAAATCATGACTGAGGAAATTCTTATTTTTCGTTTTCTTGGAAATCTTTTTTACACAACAACTCTGCTCCATGTTATACATAGGATATCAGACTGAAAAATTGCTTCACAGATATACAAATAAAAAAAGGGAGAGAAATCTATACGTAAAAGCAATGCTCTGAAAATAGAACGCAGTTTAAGATTTAGATCCCTTTGGGGAGAGTAAAAAAAGCTCAAAAGGAGTTCAAAGCGATCCTTGAAAATTCTTTTTGCGAAAATATCAGACAGAGATAGAACTATTACATGCAAAAAGAAGTTTTCGTGTAAGAAAATCGTGAAAACTAAAGAATATACGTACGGAAAATATAAAATAAGTGAAATAAAAATGATGCTGCGCAAAAGAGCAAAAAAAGTGAATATTTCGTTGAAAAGTTGTGAAGATCCCCTTGGATCTCACTTTGAGAACGAGAATAATTTGGAGTCAGATAAGAGCCAGTAGCCATTTTTATAAATAACTTTATTTGGTTATCTTTCCCAAATAGAATCAAAGACTTTTAATAACAACTAAATGAAATTAGCTTTATGAGGTTTAAAAGGGACTTTCCTTTATATTAACTTAAATATTTAATGATCCAATTAATTAACAATTAGAGTATCGATCACGCAGAGATTACCACGATAAGACATCCCAGAATTATGTTCAATAATATTCCTATTGAACATTTAACTTTAATCTCACTCCTAATATAAAGCTTTAATGAGACTTTAAATATAAATCAATATTTACCACACTGAATCTCAACTCTTCCTGAAATTAATTTATCCACCTAGAAATCTTCAATAATAAATCTCTAACTTCACTATTATAATTTTCTGCTTCAATCTCTCTCTCCTACTGTTTTTTACTTTATTATTCCGCTTGACTTAAATACTTTATCTAATCTGCATATAACAAGGAATCTTGTCCTCTTTTTGGAGCTGATTGGAAATAGGAAGGGGAATTAAATTTCCCTAAAAAAGACGTCTCAGAAGGTTAGTGATAAAGTTCCGTAAGGTTTGTCACAAAGTTACCGAATTTAAAATGCTGTACAAGGCATAAAAATATCTTTTTATTTCTGAAATCAATACAGATTTGTACATATTTGCAATTTAGTTTCACAAGTACAGTTTCAGTTTTAAAAAACACTATTAAGTTTAAAAACATTAATTTTAAGCCATATTTTTTTACATAAATAACAAATTGAAGTGAAATTTTACCTAGGTTATAAACCCAATTCAGAAGTAAAAATTAGTAAATATATATATATATATATATATATATATATATATATATATATATATATATATATATATATTCAACAGTTAGTATATATTAGTATATTCAACATATCAGTTAGTGATATATATATATATATATATATATATATATATATATCGCTAACTGAAAACCTTAGTAGGGACGTAAATAATTAGTTGATTCTAATCTAAATTGATGTTATGCGTGCATTTATAAACGCATGGACGTAAGTAGTATTTGAAAAAATGACGGAGGTACATCAAACACACAAGTTTAAGATTTTCCTATGATAATGCAAAAAATCATTGCTGATTTCCATTTCTGAATAAAAAATAACTTTTTGGCATTTTTTAAAAACATATTCATCTTGTAAACGTGTGTTTATAAAAAAATCACTAAGATTTCGAAAATCTACACTCAACAATAAAAAAGAAAAATATATTTGAGAATGCTTTATTAGGTAGACTTAAGTGCCTAACTGCTACTTAAGCCTACCAGCAATCGTTTCATCGGGCGTCTAGCTTTTATTTTCACTTTATTAAAACTAATTAAGAATTTTTTTTCAAAAATACTCGAATGGTTGATAACAATTAAAACTTTTTATATATTTATAGTTTTTTTTTAAAGTATGTTAAAAATTTTTTTTGAGAAAAGTTTTGCAGAAACATAAGTTAAAAACAATTAAAATTTATACTTATGAACAGTAAAATATATATAAAAATAAAGGATTTAAAAAGCAGGAAGCAAAATAATTTTATGACCTCTTGACCACACCACTCAAAAAACTGCAGTTGCTCTTATTACCTTTGTATTAGGTGTGAGGGAAAAGTTCTGCCATTTTTTTTTCTGAAGAAAAAACAATTTTTTAAAATTTTTATTTAAAATTTAGTTTAAAATATAATGTTATTTGCTAGTTGCAATTGTCTGCCAGCATTCTGCAGCTTATCTACCCCCCTAGAAAAGAACTCCTCTTTCCAGGAATTAAATATTCTTCCGCTGTCATTTTGGATCCCCTCATAATTTACATATTTCCATAAAAAAAAATTGCAGCGACCTGAACAGATGATAGCCAGATGGTGCAATATCAGGGGTATATGCTGGCTGTGAGGTAAAGTTTCCCAACCTAACTCTGCAATTTTTTATGCAGTGTGTCTTGCCACCTATAGTCTAGCGTTGTCAGGATGAAGAATCGCACCTTTTCTTCTGGTCAAAGAGGGACATTTATGTTGAATTTCTTTATTCAGAACATCAAGCTGCGATCAGTTACGGCCGCTTCATTTTCTTTTAGCAATTCATAGGGCACTATACCCTTCTTGCTGTCTCAACAACAACACAACATAACTTTTTTTTATAAAGGGCGTTTTTTTAGAGGTATAGAACTTTAAATTGCAATAAAACAACGACGTATTATTCCATTGACATGGATTTTTCTTATTCGAAAGATAATCTTGTGGCATTACATTTTAAATATGATTTCTGGCATAGGACTGCCACGGGTGGCTCGGATGTAGTTCAATCTGGACGTCCAATTTTCGATGACTTCATAAGCGAATTTTGTTTAGCGATGAAGCGCTCTTCTGGTTGAATGGCTACGTCAACAAACAAAACTGCAGCATTTGGAGTGAAGCTAATCCACAAGTGTATGTCGAAACACCGTTACATCCAGAAAAACTGACTGTTTGGTGCGCTTTATGGGCTGGTGGAATCATTGGTCCGTACTTCTTCAAAAACGACGAAGGCCACAACGTTACAGTCAATGGTGATCGGTATAGAGCCATGATTACTAACTTTTTCATTCCTGAATTGAACAATCATGATGTCCAGGAACTGTGATTCCAACAAGATGGCCCAACATGTCACACAGCTCGTGCCACAATCGATTTATTGAAAGACACGTTTGGTGACCGCCTAATTTCACGTTTTGGACCACTAAATTGGCCTCCAAGATTTTGTGATTTAACACTGCTAGACTATTTTCTGTGGGGCTATGTAAAGTCATTGGTCTATGCGGATAAGCCACAAACGCTTGACCGTTTTGAAGACAACATTTGCCGTGTTATTGACGATATACAGCCAAAAATGTTGGAAAAAGTCATCGAAAATTGGACGTCCAGATTGGACTACATCCGAGCCAGCCGAGGCAGTCCTATGCCAGAAATCATATTTAAAATGTAATGCCACAAGATTATCTTCCGAATAAAAAAAATTCATGTCAATCGAATAATACATCGTTGTTTTATTGCAATTTAAAGTTCTATACCTCTAAAAAAACCCTTTACATGCCAGCTTTGGATTTGGAGGGTGACAGGGGCGTCTCTAGGGCCGAACAAACCGGACCTCTCCCGGAGCGGAAAATTTTAAGGGTGGCATTTGGATCGAATTTGGAAAATATTTTTTTTTCTGTTACAAAAAATTTGATACATTTTCTGAAGTATTGTTGGATGTAAATTTGGTATTTCATTTAACGTATCTCATTTCCTTATTTTGTACTCTGTATGTTTAATGTCAGTTTTCTTTTGTATTGAAACTTGAAGGATTTAAGGCGGATTACATTTTATATAATGAAATTTGATATTTTTCACTAGTAACTTTCTTCCAATCCAGGAGTGAGGCCACAGCGTTATTTCATTTTACAAGCGTAACACAATCGTTTGGATTATGTTATACTTGGAGAGGAGTAGCAGAACTTCCCTTCAACTTCAGGACCACGGCGTCAAAATACGAGGTACCTTACCAAAAAGTGGTATTACACTCTCAACATAATTAATAGAAAAAAGAGAATAATTAATTGAAGTTCCATAAATTTAAAAGAGGCAATCAAAATTACTAATAAGTTGAGTTTTTCCCACCAACTTCAGAGGCCTCCGAAGCAGTCACCTTGACCACGCCTCCTTGCCACATCCTCCCAACCAATCAGGAAAGTCTCTATCATAAAGGCGCTACCACTTCAGGCTACATTCAATTTTCTAGATATAAGATAGAGGAACGCTTAGCGTTCCATTTCCCAGAGACGTCCAGCTTCTAAAAATGAATCACATTGACAACGGTAACAGTGGTGGCGTGGAAATTACGTGGTACCTTAAGAAGAAATGCCCTTACTAACAACTCATCATTTTTTAAGTTACAAATTCTAGAGAACAGAATTCGTTGTAAAAAAAAAAAAAAAGAACAGATTTTTTTTTTCTGTTAAAATAAATGCAGTTTTTGCTAGAGAGTGGAACCAGTTCTGGGGATGACTTCTTTGATATTGTTTTCTAACCTCTCCTTGGGCGGTCTACACTTAAGCAGGCTATCACAGTGAAGATGAACTTTTCTTTTACCCCCTGATTGGCAGTTTCCCTTATCTTATAAAAACTCTACAGCATTTTCGAGTCCTTTTTAATTATTTTTTATTTTCAACTTAAATTTCGAGGAACAATATATAACTATTCTCCTAATTTCCTTAATCAAAATTATAATGTTATAGTAAAGTAATTTGTAAGCTAGGAATCTCGTAATATTTCACTATGGGTGATTAATTCCGTATAATCAAATCACGATGTCCCAGTTGGTATTTCTCCGAAGAACTGACCACATTGAATGATGCTCTACTTCGGTGACCGACGTGAACCGGTGCTTTCAGCATGCACGCAAATGGATTCGGTGGAATGCTTTATAAAAGCGGCTGGAACCTAAGAAATAGTCTTTAATAAAAAAATATCGAGGCACTTATTGCATATAAATATAATGCGATTCACACATAAAGTACGAGTATAAGGGAAAAAAGGGCATCTAAAAGAGTTGTGTCGCGGTATCTCCTCGAGTTGATTGAGGTGGGAATCTTGCATCCGAACGCACACACAATAGGGATATATAAGTCATTAAATCCGATTCGAAAGGCAAACAAATTGCTATTCTCAATAAACCATTTTAGTTAATTTAAGCGTTAGAACTAAGTACGGATATGTAAATAAGACAAAATGAGTAATAAGAAATGACGGGTACTTATCTGAAAGGAGATGCAACTTTTGAAACTCGTCAAAGAGAAATTTTCCAACAGCTTTGGATACCTTAGCGACCATGGTTCCGGACGATAATTCATGAATAAGTAACTACAATGTAGGCAGTATTAACGTGGCAATATTGTCACCATAACATTTCTCGTCTAACTCACTGATTATTTATTTTCTTTTTAGCAGTGGCATTCGTTTGCGGAGGGGAGTTGTTCTGGCTCGAAGTGCCAATTTGGCTGAATAGAAAAAGACCCGAGTTAGGGAGGATATACCTCTCGAATTGCCCATTGTTAAAAATTCTCAAAAGTTTTTTTAAACTCCTGCCTAAGTGAGAAATTATATTAACTTGGGATTATTAAAAACACACCAAAACATTAGTAACTAAACCGATTCTCAAAAAGATATTCCTATCACATCACTAGTCATTTGTATCCAAAGCATGTTGAATTCTTTAGAGAAAAATGTAATACTGATACTTCAAAGATTTCGATTGCCTGAATTTCAGTCTTAATATATTTAGATACGGAAAATACATTGAGATATATCTAGAAGTTCTTACTCTTGTTTTATTTTTTATACGGGATTTCTGTATTTCTGGTTGAAGAAGTATGATAGATGATGTCGAAGCTGAAAAATTCGACAGAAAGTATAGGGATTTTAAAGTTTAAAACTTTGTGATACGTTATAAATCTAGACATACTTTTTTAGAACACTGAAATGAGATGGAAATAAAAGATTAGGATGTCGTGTATTATAATTTTAAAAGGATCATGATGTATTTTATTCCCATATGAAAGTGAATGTTTCGTAGTCAGTACTTGTGATAAGAGAATACTCTTAACATATATATATAGGAAATTAGCTGATTCCCAATTTTAAAGTTTCACGAGTTTTAGTAAATAAAATTCTAGTCTTGAAACAGATAATTATTCGGTGTGTTATAAGATAATAATTCTGTATGTTACGTTGCAGAACAAGTCAATAAAGGAGCAAATATAGGCTCACACTCGCAGTTTTGGATTATATGAATAAAATAATTCAATATATTATATCAAAATTTTGGATGAAAGTTTGTTTTTTAACTCAAGGGCATGTAGCATCATCTCTTAGACGGTTGCTTGTTACCCCTCTTCACTTTTCTCACACCCTTAGACAAAACTTTGCGAACAATAGTTGTGATATACATTTGTTCCTACAGCAGTCTATTTTTCCGTTCCTTCTAACATATGGTCATGCTACACATGTATGGAAAGAAGTGTAGGTTATTGTATGGAAGATTTAACAATTATTGTATTCTCAATGTAGAAGTAGATCCTTTGTATCAGTGCTCAAACTTTCAATACTTTCGACCCAATATTGAATCACAATTTTCATCGCGCCCCCCCTCCCTACAATAACTATGTATTGAATTCAATAATACGATACTTTGACGCTAAAGCTACAATACGACTTTAACCTCTTCGCCACCGACGTATATAAACGTCTCGATCAGCCAAGGTGTAAATTGTCCCGGACGTATATATACGTCTATCCGAAATATGTTCACTACTATCCATAAAATTATTCCGAATACTTTGGAATGCAATAAAATGACTTTAACATTGTTTGAGAAGGATTTACCTATTTCAGAGGATTTTCTTATTTTCCCTTTCTCCATCCTTCCAAATACACATGCGTGCAATAGTGGCATTGAGGAGTGAATCGTATAACTTTTAATTACCAGTTAAGTGTTAATTTTTGCATATAATTTTATATATAACCAACTGGTGCGGTCACTGGTAATTATTAAACTTGTTCTTAGCTTAGTATTGTTAAGATGATTATAAAGTACATAGTGCAATACTGATACATTTATAAGTGTATTATATCAGTGTAAATGTATTTTTTTATTATGACAGAATGTATTTTTTGTTTGTTTTACTTTCAAAAAATTAATAATTTTTGAAATAATCTTTTGTTTTCGACTTTTCAATATGCTCGCGCCCCCCTCGAAGAGTTATCACGCCCCCGCAAGGGGGAATGCCCCACAGTTTGAGAAACACTGCTTTATATGGTTTACGATGCTTGGCATCAAGATGATCACAGCCCATACTGGAAGAACCAAAGGTGATGGGGACCAAGACTGAAGGTGCAGATCCGTGTTTCTACCAATGAGGAATTGTAGGGGGAGGGAAAGAGCCTGAAAAAAGTTTAAAGAGAGGGATGAGAAGGTGATGGGTGGCAGTGATCGTCAAGAAGGGAAAAAGGGAGTAGCTGTAAGGCAGGGGAAAGTTTAGCGATCGGAACTTGGCTGATTCCAGCGACATGCTGCAGGGCAGCTGGACCAACAATATTAGATTAGTGATCCAAGGAAACAGCTGCGAAGTAGCGAAAAATTGATATCGGTGTGTTCAATGATAGAAATTGAACCACTATTTTGGTGGAGTGTGGGCATTACGATCCTTGAGAAAACGAGATGAACAGTCGACGATACCCAGTTTGTGACATTTAGATTTGAAAAAGGTACATACATGCATATATATATATATATATATATATATATATATATATATATATATATATATATATATCCAAATATTACGTTCTACCCTGACTATCTCAACCTCCTTAAAACTAACTTCAACTCTAATATGGTGGAATTCTTGGATTTAGACTTGCATCTTATTAACAATAATGTAGTCAGTAACATTTTTGACAAAAAAGATTCGTTTAAGTTCCATATAATTAAAATTCCCGTATGGAATAGTAATTTACATATATCAATTTACAGAAATATCATTTTAAATTTTTTTATTTAGAAATGGTAACTTAACTACCCACAAAATAGATAAATACAATAATATAAAAAAATTTTTCAATGTTGTTTATATCATGAATACCATTTTAATTTCTTAAGAACTTATATTCATCACAAATACATTAACCGTCTTGCTACTTCGAATTCCAAAACCACCACACAACAATAGGATTTCAAAGTCAGCATGTTAGTGGTCTTGCTGTGAAGATTAATTTTTTCCACACACATCTTGAACATCTTACACATTGTTAACAACCAACCAAATTAGAGCGTAGCAAATTTACATTTTTGACAATCAACCAATTCAAATTTTACCATATTTGATTGTCGTCATTTTATACCTGTCTTTGCTGGCTGGTTTAAAAGTCAGCTCAAAAGATGTGGTTATGTATTTTCGAATTTTTTAACTTGGTGAATAATTGATTTTCATTAATGGCAAGACGCTTGATTCTCTTCGTAAAAGCTTTGTGAGTAAAGAAATTTTGTTAAAACTTTTTTTTTTTTTGAAAGATACTTTTCTTATGTAATTGTTTTAGCATTTTTCTACTTTTCTTACGTAATTATTTTGTGATTTTTCTGCCTTGGGAGTTTGGGAGAGTTTGTTACATAATAGTAGTGAGTGGTTTTAACATGCTCTCTGAGTTATCCATACTCTGAAGTTTTGTTTATTTTATTTTATTTGGTTTTCCTACCGAGTTGCAAAGGGGGAAGGTTGGCGCCTTAAAACTAGTTTAACCCCACTTATTCGGTCCTAAGTCCGAAATTGCTTTCTAAATCACTAGGTACTTTTTTTTCTTTTTTTTCTATTTCTCTATAATTTTGTTCTTCATGTTCAGCTTTTATATTTTTATTACGCTATTTCTTGTTATGTTCTTTATCTATTATTTCTTGTTTTTGATATATAATATATATATATATATATACACTGGTGTGCAAAAATTAAGGACGAAGTCGAAAAATTAGCATATCAGCTGAACGAAGAGGCAGAGCGGACAGAAAGACCAATCAGGAGATTAAGTAAGGTGATGTACGGTAGCACATGAGCAGATATGCAGGTAGACGTAATGGGGGAATGTCTGAGTAGTATAAAGCATGTTGTCGGTGTAAGATCAGTATTTCTGGCAAAGAGATTGCACGCCGTATAGCAGTTAAAATCACACCGAGTTGCTGCCTCAGCGAGAAATGGCGAATAATCAATCTGTTAGACGACATCTGGATGCTTTTACCCGAGGTCGAATCATTGGGAAGTTGGAGGAAGGCCGCAATGTGACTGCTGAGTTCGGAATTGCTCACAGCATCGCTTCACGACTTTGGAGACAATTTCAAACTACAGGAACAGCTATCCGGGGGTTCAGTAGTGGTCGTCCACGTGGAACCACACCCGCAGATGACCGGTACATTGTCTTACAGGCCAGAAGAAACAGGCGGAAGACAGCGGGAGAAATCGCTAGACACACGACACAGGCGACTGGACGACCGATATCGTGTTTTACCGTGGCCAGAAGACTGCACGGTGGCGGTCTGTTTGCACGACGCCCCGTACGGCGTGTACCTTTAACCCCTGCCCATAGGAGAAGGCGTTCTCTGTGGTGCCGGGAACACCGGAATTGGAGAGACAATAAATGGGGACGAGTACTCTTTACAAATGAGAGCAGATTCAGTTTGAGTAGCGATTCTCATCGCATACTCATCTGGAGAGAGCGGGGAAGCCGCAATCATCCCTCGAACATCATTGAAAGGGATAGGTATGGAGGTCGAGGTGTTCTCGTTTGGGGAGACATCATGCTAGGTAGTCGTACAGACCTTCACATCTTCGACGCAGGTTCAGTCAACGGGACCCTTTATTGTAACGAGATTCTTCTTCCATATGTGCATCTTTTTAGAGGCACTATGGGTCTGCAGTTCCTTTTCATGGACGACAATGCACCATGTCATCGTACAGTAGCTGCCGAACAGCTCTTAGAGAGTGAGGATATTAAACGTATGGATTGGCCGGCACGATCTCCGGATCTCAATCCCATCGAGCATGTATGGGATTTTCTAGGCAGACGCTTGGCAGCTCGTACCTTACCACCAGTAACGATTCGGGAGCTTCGATTCGCGCTGCAAGACGAATGGGCAGCAATGCCTCAACAACTCATTGACACCTTCATTCTCAGCATGGGCAGACGCTGTGAAACCTGCCTAGAAGTCAGGGGAGATCATATCCTCTACTAAAGACCGGATGTTTCTTGCTGGACACCCATCACAGGGATGTTTCGACCTTCAGTCGCATTGCGTTCCATGCTACTTTTTTAATCAAGCTTCTTTTTATCCCTCTGATTTCTCTTTTAGTAAGTGTTGCTTACATATTACACATGTCCTTACGTATTGGGGATCTTACGGTATTAAATGTGTTGATTTGGAAAGCTTTTGTACAAAGTTATATTGAAAAAACCGTGTCGTCCTTAATTTTTGCACACCAGTGTATATATATATATATATATATATATATATATATATATATATATATATATATACTAGAGGACCCGACAGATGTTGTCCTGTGTACACGCATTTTAAATTCAAAAATTCCAAATTTTTATGAATAAGCTTTAACAATCTGGACCGTTTTGAGTAAAATTTGTATTAAAAAGTTATTACAATGGCTAATGTCATTACACACACATGTACGGTTATCACAATTCAATCAATCGATACGTGTGAGTATGTGTATACTATGAGCGAAGTTAAATGTAATGACTGTTTGAATAAAAACTTAAACTTGTTTTAGTTAAAGGTGAAAAAGTTGAGACTTAAACTATTTTATAACAGGTATATTTATTAAATTGTACATAAAATGTATAGTTTTTTATCCACACTTCAAAACTCTTCAAACACTAATTACATCTGAATGTAATAATTTAATTAACACATGATTTATTTCAACAAAATAATAACACGAAGTGACAAAATATTTCCCTGAAATGATCACAGCACCAACTGTCGGGCCCAACTTGAATTTTAGTAAAAGATTTTTGAATATTATATATATAGATACTGCAATCTTAGCGCAGTCTGCCGGATCCAACGTAAAACATTCCAAGATCAACAGTTTATAAATAAAAAAATAATTAATAAACATTTCTAAACCATTCACGAGTCCACTGGAACAGACAAAAACTTTCATCAAAATCGGTCCAGCCGTTTAGGAGGAGTTCAGTTACATACACCCGCACAGAAGAATTACATATATAAAGATTATTTGAAAAGATATTAATTAAAAACGCCAAAAAGCGTGAATCGTCTGCTTTTTCGTAACAATAAAGACCGGGTTTGGCCAGTTTGGCTGAAAATCAATTTTCGACGCCAACTTACGTCTTTTTCAATTCCTACTATTAGCTCACGATCTCTAGACATATTTTATTTGTTTGTTCGTTTATTTATTTATTTATTTTGGTGAAGTTTTCAATCGTTAATAAAATACATTTTGAAGCGCTCAATTGAGCTGAAATGTAATATACATGATTATTTTGGATGACAATGCCATATTTTAGTTATAATTAATAAAAATTAATTGATTATAACTTTTTATTTAAAAATTACAAATACAACCACGTTGGCGACTTAGCAACCCTTTTGGCGACTTATGTCAAAATTTGAAAAGGTTTTTTTCTCACGTGTTAAATAAAGCATTCAGTTGAAAGGAAATTTTATATACACGATTGTTTTGGATGACAAAACGATACTTTAATGATAATGAATAAAAATTAATTACCACTTAATGTTGTGATTCTGTCATATGTATATACATATTTATATTAATTGCAACTATTTAATAAAAAGTAGCTAAAATAATTTTTCCTTGGTTGATCTAGTAGGAATTGATTTAAAATTTTTTTATATTACTTGTGTGTGTGTGTGTGTGTTTATTACAATAGCGTTGTTACAACAATGCAGGTGAATGTTGAGTTGTATTTTTTTGAATGTTTTAAATTGATATCTTCTTAACTAATTGCGATATCGGACCGAATTGTGAATCTGAACCATTCTCGAATTTACTTGAATTCACACAAAAAATTTCATCGAAATCGGTCCAGCCGTTTAGGAGGAGTTTAGTGACAAACACACGCACAGAAGATTTTTATATATAAAGATATATATAGGGTGTTTTTTTTAGAGGTATAGAACTTTAAATTGCAATAAAACAACGATGTATTATTCGATTGAAATGAATTTTTTTTAATTCGAAAGATAATCTTGTGGCATTACATTTTAAATATGATCAAGCAAGGCGTAGATTCGTCGAATGGCCCAAAACGAGATTGCCGTTGTTCCCGATTTTCATAAGGCAATTTTAATTAGCGATGAAGCGCACTTCTGGTTGAATGGCTACGTCAACAAACAAAACTGCCGCATTTGGAGTGAAGCTAATCCACAAGTTTATGTCGAAACACCGTTAAATCCAGAAAAACTGACTGTTTGGTGCGCTTTATGGGCTGGTGGAATCATTGGTCCGTACTTCTTCAAAAACGATGAAGGCCACAACGTTACAGTCAATGGTGATCGGTATAGAGCCATGATTACTAATTTTTTTATTCCTGAATTGAACAATCATGATGCCCAGGAGCTGTGATTCCAACAAGATGGCGCAGCATGTCACACAGCTCGTGCCACAATCTATTTATTGAAAGACACGTTTGGTGACCGCCTAATTTCACGTTTTGGACCTGTGAATTGGCCTTCAAGATTTTGTGATTTAACACCGCTAGACTATTTTCTGTGGAGCTATGTAGTCATTGGTCTATGCGGATAAGCCACAAACGCTTGACCATTTGGAAGACAACATTCGCCGTGTTATTGCCGACATAGGCCACAAATGTTGGAAAAAGTCATCGAAAATTGGACGTCCAGATTGGACTACATCCGAGCCAGCCGTGGCAGTCATATGCCAGTAATCCTATTTAAAATGTAATGCCACAAGATTATCTTTCTAATAAAAAAATCATGTCAATCGAATAATACATCGTTGTTTTATTGCAATTTAAAGTTCTATACCTCTAAAAAAACACCCTTTATATCATAGTTGCAATAGAGCGTGTGTAAATTTGGCGTTATCTGTTTCTGAAAAAAAGTAATTTTTTACTAAAGCTGTGCGATCTTTCTCGCTACCCAAGAATTAAATTACTTTGTTGTTACGACAGTGATTCTCAAACCATCAATACCTGCGACCCAATATTCAATCATAAATTTCATCGCGCCGCCCTCCATACAATAACAAAGTATTGAATTCAATAATACGATACTTTGATGTTAAAGCTACAATAGGATTTAAATCTCTTAAGTTCCACCCGCGCATATAAACGTCTCGCTCAGCTGAAACATTTTCCCCGGACGTATATACACGTCTCTCAAAAGTACGATCTTTTCTGTGAACTTCTAGCTATAAAAGGACACGTTTGCGATGGATGTACCTATTTAAGAGGATTTGCTTATTTATTCCTTTTTCTTCCTCCCCCCTCCCCCAATACTTCACATATTAAGCAGGAAAAACATCACATATCCATTGCGGAAAACGGTGGCATTGGGGAGATAATCTCGTAACTTTTAATCGGTAGTTAAGGGATTAGTTATAAACCGCACAAATTATCAAGATAAGTATTAATTTTTGTATATAGTTTTATATATGGCACAACCATGGGATCACTTGTAATTATACTTGTTCTTAACGTAGTAGTGTTACATTAATTATGAAATACATTGTGCAGTACTGATACTTTTATAAGTGTATTATATCATTATAAATGGGTATTCTATTTTTTATTATGTCAGAATGAATTTTTTGTTTTTTTACTTTCAGTAAATTAGTAATTTTTAAAAATATTCTTTTGTTTTCTACTTTTCAATATGCTCGCGCCCCCCTTGTAGAGTTATCACGCCCCCAAAGAGAGGCGCGCCCCACAGTTTGACAAATGCCGAGTTACGACGTTACAGATACAGAACTATTTTGATTTCCCAAACGCTTCAAACAAAATTTTTGAACACGCACATAACTCACCCATAACAGTTAGATGATATTCCGTTCTTGAACTCTTTTTATTAGAATTTATTCCTTTTACTCAAATTTATTAAAAAAATTATATATAAGACTGCATACAACTTGAAAATAAAATTTTAAAACTTGCATATATGATTAAATATATTGATTTTATACCAAGTTTATGTAGTAAGAATATTTACTTGTGAAAATACCAGATCGTGAGATTTAGTAGTATTTGGATTGATAGAAGCTACACGGCTTTTTAATACATTTTTCATATCTCATATCAATTTCAATAAACTTGATCTTGACTTAAAAATAAAAAAATAAAATATTTTCTGCGACTACTAAATTAGACGTTCGAGTAAAGATTCGTATGACATTGACGATGCAGATTGATAAAATATTGGGAGACGGTCAATAGTGAAAAACTTTTCGACAAGGTTAGTCTATAAAGAGTCTGTACGGTATATGAGTTCTTATAATAAAATGCGTTCAGAAAGGATAGATAAGAAAAATGTTGAAGATAAAAAAATCAAAAAAATAGATTGTTAAAAAATATCATAATTCAAGCTCCTCTTCAATGCACAGGGTATCTCAAAACTCAACGTCAAGCGAGCAGTAAGGGAGGGAGAAGGGGGGGAGGGCCCATAAAAGTTCTGGTAAAAATTTAAAAAAAAAATTCCATATCACTTGGTTAGGTCCATCACATCATTAGGTACTGTGAATATAAATTATACAACTTTGCAGCGCCCTTTTCACTAACGGGATCTTACATAGCCATGCTATTCATCTCTGTCACAAATTGAGCAAATAACTTTGTTGGTTTGGTTAAAATTAAGGAAGTTTGATTCGGTTTCATAAAATGTCAGATTCTACATAATGAAGAAAATCTTACGTACTACCCTAGATGAGTTATTTTAAAATCTAGCTAATTTTGTTAAGATTCCAAAACGGTACAACATTTGCTACTTTTTTATCCATAACAATTTTTGGCAATTTTTTTTTCACAAAGTGACTTAGTTTAAAAAAACTCAATATTAAGTATGTAGCTCAAATTCAGCTATAAATTTAAAAATAAAAAGGAAAATATTTTTTGTTATATTTTAAGGATTGAAATGTTTGAAGTTCTGCCTTCTAACTTCTTCTAAACCAATCGAAAATGTAACTGAACTGCGTCAAAGGATTGTAGAAGCAATGGAAGAAATAAATTTAGCTAGCTACTCCAGAAAAAATCCCCTCAAAATTGTAAAACTTGGAGTCTACTTAAAGATATGATGGAGGGTGTCAACAAAGGTTTATAAAGCTAAGATGTTTTGCAAATAAAAGCATTGACTATGATTTTATAATAAATGTAATATAAAAGATATAATTGCGTACCAATTTTACAAAATTCTTACGAATTCATACTTAAGTATAAATTTCACTTGAAATCGGGATTTGCTATTAAATTTGTATTTGACCAAATTTACCTTTTGTTTTATTCAATCCATGTAAATAAAATTGTATTTATCAATTAATGAAACAAATATAAACTCATCAACAATTCAAAAGGACAATACAATAATGAGTGATAATATCTATCAATGGCATATTTTTGGGGACAAATCATAAATAATTATTAAAAACGAAACAGACTTAATTTCGAAGCTAATGTGCCATAAAATATTTATACATTTTGATAGAAAAAATATTTTTATAAGATATTCCTATATATTATTCATTTATTCTTAGGCATGAAGATAAATACGACGACTCCCATTCGAACACGCATTGTACCTTGTCATGGAGCAACTTGTGCCACGATTTTCATCATGTCCTTCTTGATTCCTGCTGATAACAGTGATAATACTCCTTATCCTCTGGATACTGCTCTTTTTATTGAGAAAGACCCACCTGTTCGATACGCTGTCAGGTAATTATTAATATAAAAATATCCATTTAAAAGTAAACTGTTAGAAAAAAAAAATTGTATAGCATACTAAATTGAAGCATGTGTGTGAGTGTTACATTTGCTATTGTCATACGAAGAACGTTCCGAAAGTAAGTTTCATCATTTTTTTCGCACATGAAAACTTTACTGCCAAAGAAAAATACACCATAATATCATAAGCTACACACTATGCACGATGATTTTTCGACATAATCACCTCCAACATTGAGATATTTGCTGTAGCTTACAATCAGCTTGTAGAAACTATTCTGGCAAAATCCAGTGTCCTGCGATACAAGAAAATTTCTCACAACCTGCTTCCCCTCGTCATTGTTTTGGAAGTTACATCCCAAAAGTGCGAATTTCTTTAATGAAATGATCCTGGGGAAAAGGTGAAAGTCAGATGTGGTAATGTTGCTTTGATTCATTTATGTGGAGGAACACCCATTTCGAACTTCATCCTCCAAAATCTGCCTTCCTTCTTTGAGCATGTAACACCAGCTACCAACCCATAATTTTTCTCTATTTGGTCTGCAAGCACCACATAGCCAATTCCCCTTTCCACGTTGGTTCAGTCAATTAGGTGGCTTCCTATCAACACATGACTACCACTTTCATCATGCACCGAAAAACATCCAGATGTGGGATGGAGGATTACCCAGTGACGTCTAGCGAACGGGATTTGACGAGACATAACTTCGTCACCATACACGGTCCATAGGCGTTCATGGATAATGGAGATACTAGTCTCGAGTACCCCATCATACCGGATAACAGCACGCCTGCTTCCATTGGTAACTCCATTGTCAGCATACATCTGCTGTCGTCGTGCTTTGTTCTCGAATAACCTTGCGCACACCGGTCTGCTGGTGCTTTCTCTTCTTCAATGCTTTGAGCATGCGTCATTCCTTCATTGAAACCTCAACGTATGCAGTTTCTAATGGTAATTGTTTTTATTTTTACCAAATGTGCCATCTTCCCTTTAAAAAAATGAAGAGCCTTACTTTTTAGACGGCTTGCATATATTTTAAAATATAATATTTCCAAAACAATATTTTTGCAATATTACAGAGATTACAAAATCAGTCAACATATATCTATCAACAAATATAAGAAATGAGAAGTAAAAGTAATTGTTAGTTTATCAAGTACATATAATTATTTACCGTCGATGAATTTGCGTGCATTAAAATAGTAATGGGATTGTTGAGACTTTTATAAAGTTTATAAATTGTAATCAACATTGTGATGCATTTCAATTATTTTAAAGAGTCGTCATCATAAATTTAAAAATGTTTTAATTCTTGAGTATAAATGAAGAATAATTATCTTAAAAGAGTATGGAAACAATGCTTATCAATTTTCTGAAAAGTAAATCAAACTTTTACGTGATTATTATTTTAAATATTACAGAAGATAGTTAGCGAAAAAATTCTTTTATTTTCTGTTCGCGTACGTATTAAATTTCATATTCTTTACTCTTAATTTGTTACGTATATAATATGAAACATACAGTAATCTATCATGTTTACTTTGATTCTTTTAATGCATTTACTAAACTGCAACAGCTTCTCTCACACAAATTCTTTAAAAACTTAACAGAAGAATTTTATTTTGTAAGCAATTATAAGCGTTCTTTTCTATTTACATCAAATTCAAGGAAAATTAGTTAAAATTTTCATCTTCAACTATATTCAATAGATAATTTTAAAGGAATGAGAAACATATTCAGAAGGGAAATAGATTATCAATAGATAAATAACTTTCCTAGTAAAATTATATTTTTTGTAACATTTACTTTTCCTATTCAATAAAAAGTAGATTCTGTTATATCAGCGAAAGGGAAATAATAAATTTTTAGTGAAGTCATTTGAGGCAGGAAAACAAATGAGATAAAAATATAGAAATCTAGAACTTAAAAAAACAAATTCAGTTAAGAAAACTTTCCTGATACACAATTGCATAAAACGTTTAATTGAAATACAATGCACTTTCCAAAATATTGACTAATTCCCCTATTGGATGACAATTTAACTAAATTGAATAAATCGCGCTAATGATAACTGATTATTTTATTATAGAATCGACCAATTACTCATTTATTCAGCAATTAAGTGATACATTCCCAAATGATGATAAAAATTCAGAAATAATCTTTATTCAAACAATAAAATATAAAAAGTAGAAAAATATTCTTTTCAGTGATCACTTGGATTGATTTATTATGTTAACACAAACAGCAGTTAATCTTAATGATAAACGATGGCAGAGACGATTATGCATATTCTTTTTTTCCTTCTTTCCAAATTTATGAACTAATGTTGAACAATGTTTGAATTGAATTTCATCTTGTCTTTTGAATAGATTTTCCATTAATAAATCATTCCCCGAGGATAATTGTGCCCTTGCTCATGTTACACCTCCCTAATAAATGATAGTAGGATATGTATATTGTGACTGCTTTTTAATTCATTATTTAGTCTTGTTTAAAATTACGAAAACTCTTTTTAAATGTTGATTGATTATCAACATCACGTTACGAAGGAACACATGGGTTGTTGATGACGGTCTCCTATTTTTAAGCCACCATCAAGTGACATAGATGACACCTGGGTTCTCATATCATTCTCCAAGCCTCCACACCACACCAATGTAAGATACCTGCACTTGTACAGATTTAACATGTATTAGTTTCTCTACGCATCGTGTCTTTAGTGGTTGATTACTAGAATTACTTGTTAACATATGTATATATATAAAATATTGTGGTAGATTTTTATAAAAATATCAAACTTTTTTTATACTATTTAATTTTTTACTGGAATTGTTTCAAATGTTGGCAACAAGTGCTTTTTTCACAACTAAAATTGTTTAGGAAACTTACAGTATAGTAACTGGAATGTTAGAAATTCTTAGGAATTATCTGTGTGTGTGTGGAATAATTAGCGATTAAAAGCCAGCCAGTAAAATGTCTCAGTCTTTTCTACACTTCGTAAGTAAAACTCATTGTCAGATGGCAGAAAAAAAGCAGAGCTTTAAAAATGATAGAGTATAGTTCTTAAATTAGCTTATATAACATAATGAAAGTTTGATAGGTATATCATTTGTGTCTTATAGTTTTAATATATATCTAACTAATGATTTTCAGATTTTATCCTTTTTTCACAGTGCTGTTTGGAAATTGATCTTAAAAATACCCGCAAGCATGCTTTTTACATTTTATGATCAGGCTTATTAGGAAAAATTAGCATCGCCCAAGCCCGAACGCTCTCTATCCTTGGGTCAACTCTATTATTAATAATCGTGCTATTCACAATAAATTAATTTCCTGCTTTGCTATTTCCAAATCCATATGTGATAATTTGGCTTAACTATCCCTTTCCCTCTTCGGTTCTTGCTATTCCTTTAAATCTTTTTTGTTCCCCTCCCTTAATTTATTGCAGCTTCCTGTTTTAACCCTTAGCCATCATTCTGGGTTTACTTTAAGATTAATTTCTTGTTTTTTTCTTCTCTCTTTTAGCAAAAGTGGTTTCTTTAATAAAATTCAATAACTTATCTGTTTGACCCCTCCTTTCCCCCTCTTTCTCTTTTTAGTGTCTTAAAAATATAATTGGAGGAGGAAATCTAAAAAAAAAACATCTTTCCAGTGCTTTTTCAAAAAAAAAAAAAAAAAATCTAACGACAACAGGAAGTGTTGGCGCCAACTGGAATTTTGGTTCCAAAATATAATTTTTTTTTGTGTCCTGTTTATTTTTTCTCTTTTTCACACCTCGTGCCCTATGTGTTTCAGGATCTTTTCTTGTGTTTGTTAAGTGTTTTTTTTTATGTTTTTGCATTGTAATTGTTAAGCGTTTTTTTCTGTATTCTTCCCCCAATTCTCAAGAATTTTGGGGAAGGGACCTTTTTGTACATGTTTTTCGTTTAATTTGATAATAAAATTCTTCTAGGAGGGTCGGATGCAGCTCTAAACCCTTTGGGTGAGCTCGATTCTCTGAAGTAAAAAAAAAAAAACCCGGTATAGTGGTTAGCGACGCTGACTGCGGCGCCTTTAGGACTGCGTTCGAATTCCGGAGAAGACATGGATGTTTGAAATGTATAGTGCATTTGCGGCATGGGGGTACTCTAAATAGCCGCCGAGCCACAAGTTCTCTCGTGTGGTTGGTGGAAAAAGAAGAGAGGTGGAATCCCCTGACCCTCCCCCAGGGTGTTCTCCCTTAAAATTGGAGTGGAACCGAGCTAAATCGCACTGTCACCTGTATGGTGCTCAAGGCCACGGCCGATGACAGGCGTACATGTAGCCCTTTGCCATGATGTATTTTGTGGGCCTCGATCTGACTACGTCAGACAGGTGGCATTAGCAACAACAACAGGAAAATTAGCAGATACGGAATTGTATCTTTTCAACTTAAGGTCATATGTATGTCTAAATGAATGGCTTTTAAAATGAATTTGAAATAAATTAGTTTTAATAAAAGATTAAGTTTGATTCCATTCTTGATACAATGTTAAAGTCCTCACATGGGGTGGGGTGGAAGTTAGGAAAAAGGGGACGACAGCTCGGTGTCGTCCCCATCATTTGACCATAGTTCAGATGTATAAGGTTCGTCACCAGTAACCTTAATGTTGTCTCAGAGGGCGAAGAAAATTAAAATCAAACTAAAAGTGATCGAATATTCTTGTCGAATGTAAGGAAAAGTGGGTGACATTATACAGTCATTTTTAAGAAAATTTACATCATTTTTACATAAAATATAAATTTGAGTTGACGCGAAGGGTTATTTGAATTAACGTGGATCATCATTAAGTAATTAATATTAGTAATAATTATGCTCGCAACTATTATGTAGCTTATGTAATAATGAAACAATGAAGTTGCATAAGGAAAAAAAAAAACAACAAGTAATATAAAAAAAATGTTAAGTCAATTCTTACTTAGATAAAAAAACAAAAAAGTTTATTTTAGCTACTTTTTGTTAAACAGTTACAATTAATATAAATATGTATATACATAGGACAGAATCACAACATTAAGTGGTAATTAATTTTTATTAATTATCATTAAATTATTGTATTGTCATCCAAAACAATCGTGTATATAAAATTTCAGTTCAACTGAATGTTTTAAAACGTGAGAAAAAAACCTTTTTAAGTTTTGACACAAATCGCCAAGAGGGTCGCTAAGTCGCTAAAAATGATGTCAATGTGACTGTATTTGTAATTCTTTAAATAATTAGCTTTAATGAATAAATTTTTATTAATTATAATTAAATTATTCTATTTTCATCCAAAATAATCATGTATATAAAATTTCAGCTCAATTGAGCGCTTTAAAATGTATTTTATTAAGGATTGAAAATTACACCAAGATAAATTACACTCTCTATTTATTTATTTATTATAAATAAATAAATAAATATACAGAGAGTGTGAGCTAATTGTAGGTATTGAAAAAAGACATCTCTATAATTAACATTATAAAAAATTATTAAAACACATAACACTGTATGAGATAATTTAATTACATTTATTAAAATGGTGGCAATATTTAAAGAACTTAAATCAAGTTATAGCTTTAACATACATTTCATGTTTTTATTATATTTACCCTTTACACAGTACCTAGGAAAAGTTCTAAGATTATTTTTGGTATAATCTTGTAAGATGGATCTCCAAAAGCGTATGAATTTGAAATATTAAGTATTGCTTGTGCATCTATTTTGTCCTATTCGTTTTTTTACAGAAATTCTGCATATTAGCATATTCTGTAAGTACACATTTAACACGTTTTGCATGGTTGGTAGTTTAAAAATTTAGTTTTTCTGTTTAAATTCTTTCAAATAACTGTATTCAATTAAAGATGCTTGAATTATTGTGCATATACCTACAAGTGAGAAATTTGTATGCTATTTTTCTACATATCATGAATTTTCAAGGAAACATGAGTAAAAATTGGTGTTTGATAGAAAACATAGTTCAGATTTAGTTGAATAATTTAAATTTAACCAATTTTAATAATTTGTATCATATTTAATAATTTAAAGTTATTAGATATGATACATATTCGTCATTTGCCCCTTTTAGACCAACCACAATGCAGTGCAATGAACTTTTTGTTGCTTATATATAATGTATATATAAGCCTAACGCTTTTTTAATGCTTTCTTCATTTGACTAGATAAAATTTTCTAATATTTGAATTTATAATAGCAAATAATATAGCAATTTCCATTAACTGAAGAAATTTTGATTTTTAAGGATATATTATTTTCAAGTAAAATACTTAACTAGTTTTAAAAAAAAAAAATAGCAAGAACATTCACACAATTGCAAAGCTTTTCCATTAAACTCAAGTTATTGAGACGAAGAAATATTTATTTTGAACAACTTAAAAATACTTATTTCAGAATAAGTGGAATTCGTTTACTTAAATTTGATAATAAATTGGAATTTTATAATTTACGCACAATCATAAAATTGATCCACTTCAAATTCGAATACTCTTGTTAGAACTAATCGAAAGTTGTCCCATAATTAGGAAGAAAACAACTGAAATACTGAAATAAATATATATCATATTTTGAAGAAAGAGAGAGAACATTAGTGCCATTAATAAATATTTCTAACCAAGGCTCTGAATGGTAAGATAAACCAGAAAAATTCACTAACTAGATAAATCTTTGATAGAATAGTTCAAGTAGTTGAATCTCCTAAATCAAAATTGGGCTCTCAGACACGACATGAAATTTTTAACTGTTTGTCGAGATGTCTGCTCAATTAGTAAAATCATAAATTTGGAATGTGTCAGAGATAAATTCATACAAATAAAAATATTTCACACAAGAATAATTTAAAACTACTTTTGAAAATCTATTTGAAATGGAGAAAGTAAAGAAGAAAAGAACAAGTTTTTAATAAAAACTAGACAAAGAACTAAAAATCAAGACATTTAATTTATGACGATTTCCAAGTGTTTTTTTGCAGATTAAAATTAAGGAAAAAAATTCTTAAATCTAAAAAATCTAGGTCATCTAACTCAAATAATCAAAACAAATTTTTTAAAAAAATATATGTGCAGTATAATTATAACTATGTGCAGACACTAAAAGTATCCTATACTTGAATAAAGTGCAGAAAAATTAAATGTGATCTTTAAAGTTCATTTGGAGTGGAAGATAACAAGAGGCTATGAATAATAAAAAGCTTACATAAAGATACAAACGAAACATTTTAATTTACATAGTCTTAAGAGTCTTCAAATATACTGACAATTTTATGTTACGTTTACAGAAATTCCCTTCAAGGCCGGAACAAAAACTCACAAAGAATGTGAGTGTATTAAGGCAACAGTTTCCGTGATCACCATAACTGGCATTTTTAGCCAATCAGATAGACCTATTTAACCATAGGGCGAAATATTGTCATCGATGATAAATATATTACCCATCTTCACTGGCGCGACAGCCCCAGATGGAGTTGTTCTGGCCATCTCAGAATTCTATTCCATACTGTCTTGTTCTCGGCTATGGTTTACCAATTTGTGTCTTCATATTTTTCATCTGATGAACTTGAACTTTAAATATTTTTACAGTCCAAAAGAGACATCTGTGACCTATAGCATTCTAAAAAATAAGTGACCCATCGTTTTTGTTGTTAGAAACTCCTTTTTGTAAAACCTAACAGTAATTTTTGTAGTTCGTACTTTAAACCACCATCACTCTAATAGGCATGAAAGAAATTTGATTTAAGTGTATTTTGTCATTTCTAATTATGAGATTATTTTTGTGAAGCCAAAATTTACTGTAATCTCTCAGATTTCTAATTTCAAAGATCCAACATGTTACCTTGTTTTAATACACTACGAATTATTACACTGCTGGACAATTTCTAAGGACGGATAACACTATCATCCATAGCAACCACAAAATGAAAGAAAGCAAAATGTGGAAAATTAGAATAAGTGCGGGATATTAGTAAGAAGAAGTATGAGTATATGCAAATTTTTTTTCCACGTCTGTTCATCACGTGATAGCGTTCGTAAGAGCTTTAAAGGTTTTGACGCGTGTGGACAGTTGTTGTTTCAAGTCAAAGTTTTACAGGAAAGATTTAATAGACAAACTTAAAATTTTTGGCATGTCTTCCCGACATCACATAGATGATTTTATGCGTGGCCGAATTATTGGAAAGATCGAAGAAGGGCGATAAATAACAGATGTTGCCAGGGAGTTTGACATCGCTCACAGCGTTGTTTCACGGCTGTGGAAGTCATTTAAAACTACTGGAATGTGTAGTAGATGGCACGGGGGAGGTCGTGTTAGAAGTAAGACGCCTGCAGAAGACAGATGTATAGTCCTATCAGCAAAAAGGAACAGGCGCACCACAGCTCAGCAGGTGGCAAATCAGTTTCTTGCTGCCTCAGGAAAGCAGATCTCCCGAAAAACTGTTGCCAGACGTTTGAGGAGGACTGTACGCACGCAGACCTGTTGTGTGTGTCCCATTGACCAGACAGCACCGTACTGCTCGTTTGCAATGGTGCCGTGAGCATCACAATTGGACTGAACAGGATTGGGCATGCGTACTATTCTCAGATGAGAGTAGGCTCAGTCTGTCATCGGATTGTAGACGCCAACTGATCTGGCGCGAGAGTGGTACTGCTTATCGTCCAGAAAATATCCAGGAAAAGGACCGATATCCGACATGCAGTATCATGGTGTGGGCCGGCATCATGATCAATGGCCGCACGCGCCTACATGTGGTTGCGAATGGGACTATGACGGGCCAACGATACATTGATGAAGTTCTACTTCCTCATGTTCGTCTTTTCCGTGGTGCTATCGGTGATAAATTTGTTTTTATGGACGACAACGCAACATGTCATCGAACACTCGCTGTTCAGGATTGTCTAGACAGCGAGGGTATTCAACGTCTCGTATGGCGAGCGCGTTCTCCAGATCTAAACCCCATTGAAAATGTGTGGGATGCTTTGAGGAGGCCAGTTTCTGGTCGAGACTATCCTCCGACAAACAAGAACACCCTTATTCGTGCACTCACAGAGGAATGGGATAAATTGCCTCAACAGCTGCTGGATAATGTTGTGCAAAGTATGGTACGACGTGTGGAATGTTGCATCACACTCCACGGTGGACATATCCCGTACTGATACTTTTCTTTAAGGCAGCCTGCTGACTTTTAGATGCATTGTTCCATTTCTCCGTACGCAGATCAAATGAACATTTTTTTTTCAGATGTTTCATGCTTTTGTACTTTCCAGAACAATAAATATTCTTTATTCTAATGTCTGAACAGTGTGGAAACTATATTTTATCCTACTAGGCCTCATGTCTCGCTTAATGTTATGCTACATAGCAATTTGTGATCCGTCCTTAGCAATTGTCCAGCAGTGTATTTCTAAGTTAGCGTTCTTTTTATATAATCAAAAGTATCTTAAAAGAATATATATATTTCAAAAGAAGAGTTTTTTTTAAAGAATAAATGTTAATTCTGCTATATGTGTAATTGTGACGGATCTCGTTTCTCAAAATTTCAATTGCATTTGGAAAAAGTCACCGCATATCTTACTTTAATAAAATTACTTTCTTTAATAAAATATACCAATGTACAAGGTTTCCGAGTTTCATTTAACGTATTGACTTCTATTAATTATTGGTTTGCTCACATTTATGTGTATTAAAGCAGAGGTCGCCAAAGTGGTGGTCCGCGAGAAAATTTCACTGGTCCTCAGAAAAATGTGGTACCCTTGGTAATGGCCCCCAGAAAATGTGGTAAAAGTGAATATCTTTTCTTAATGAGCAGACGATGAAAAATTCTGATTCAATTATCCACAACTTATTTATGTGAAAAGGCCTTTTATCTGTCAAAACAAACAAAACCCGGTACCGATCTCAGCTTGAAGTAAATGTCTTGCATTAACAACTTTGGATCCAAATATCATAATCTTATTTCAGGTACGCAGGAACATCCATCACACACTAGGAATGTATAATGCTAAAAGTTTGATGTATTTAAACCATTTTTAATTGTTTTGTTTTTACAGTTTTTGTTTATTTTATTATGGTTAATTAATAAAAACTTTCATAATTTGATTACAATTAGTAGTTTCATTTTTATTAACTAGGTATATTTTATGCGTTGTTAGATCACAATTTTTTTTATAAATTTATTTAAATTCTTTTAGTGGTCCACAGGATTTAAATTATGAATTTACTGGTCTGTGAGGTCAAAAGGTCTGGAGACCTCTGTATTAAAGTATATTTAATATTTCGGATATATATTTAATTGGTTTTCCTCTTAGTTTTTACAACACACGCACCACTGGGGATCTAGTCCTGAGTGGGTCAGATATCAACATTTCTTGAGAGTCCTTTTTAAGCCCTTAATAGTTTAGGATATTTTGCTTACATTTGGGGACCCCTGAAGCTTGGGGGCCCTGTATCATTGATAAGGTAGTAGTTACACCTGACACACACACACAGAAGGAGAGAGGACGTATGCATGTACCTCTTTTGTCTCCCAACACAGAGGTTCACTCAGAAGGCAAAAGAGTCACGGGATTTTAAATTTACTAAAAGTTTTAAAAACTCTGCTCTGAAAAATGTATCTAAGAGTTAGGTATAGATATGATACTAAGTTTCAATCCAAAAATTCACCGTCAATATTTATACTAAAATTAAGAAGGCTATAATTGGAAGCAAGTACTATTAAAAAAACAGTATTTAATTCCCTAATATTTTTTTTTAAAAAATAAAACCATTTTAATTTTTTTTTTGTAGAATATTTGAAGGAAGACCAACTGAAGCAGACTGGCTAGAAGAGTCCCACAAATTAGCTGATCTGGTGAGGAAGGAGCCTTTGATAGATAAGAGTTACTATTACACTGCTTGGTATGATCCCCCGTATCAGCTTTTCCATAGGATTAATGAAATTTGGATGGTGAAGAAAGCTGAAAAGCAACCAAGCACAAATGCTGGAAATGAACACATTCCGGTTGAAACAAAAGATCACAAAGCCGAAAGTGAAGATCTAAAGTATCATTTAAAGTTCAGATTCATGGAGTGAATTTATCTCACTTGGTTTTATTACTTAATTTTTTATTTTTTGTATTCAGGAATATTGAATCTATTACTTATTATTATTTATTTGAATACTCATTGATTTTCTCGCGAACATTTTTTTCTCATTACAATTCTTACTTTTCATGAGTTAATTTTCACAAATTATTTATATTCATTTAAATTTATTCGTAATTTATAATTCGATTTTTCTTTGCATAATTCTATTCATTGAAGACATTGCATAAATTAATTTTTAATTAAAAAATAGATCCATTGATTAAATTCATTTCCTCATTACTTTTAATTTATGCAATGATTTGTTTTTGTGGTTTTATATTGTCATATTTTTAAAGCATTTTCATTTTCGTTATTTATAAGAAATGCCTTCTTTGGTAATCAAATTTGTGTATTACTTGCTGTATGACAAATGTTGTTTTCTTTCATTTGAAATAAAATCCTATTTATTTTCTTAACAATTTGTTTTTCTTCTTATTAATATAGATAAATCATACACATAAGCACATACATTGTGATTCTAAACTGATGGGACAAATTTTGAGGTGGTAAGCAAACAATGTTTTGTATAGGAACATATGGGCGGAAGTTCCGCTTTTCCGCACAAACAGAAAAAAATATCATATTGACGGAAACATAACACGTTCATTAGCAGCATGCTTAACGAGTAATTCTGTTCAGAAAACGTTAAAACAGTTTTATAAATTGCATCCACCAACCGTTATGATGCTTGGCTGACAATACAGGTAAAAGGTGAAGGTAGCAAAGTGGTGTGCTAGTATCTGCTTTATCACCAAAATAAGCATTTGCACTAAATATTTCAGTAATTATGGGTGATTTTACTAATAGCAAAATGCAGACATGCATCTAACGTACGGTGCTATTAATGGTAACCAGAGATGCGTTACGACTGTATCAGGAACGCTTTCAGTGATTACATCGACAGCTTTAGGAAAATTGTTTATTTATCGCCAGTACTGATAGAAGGGGTAGATCAAGAACTGTACGACAAACACACCTGGAAGAAGTCCTCTTGGACTATGTGGACGAAACACCCGGCAAAATCACGAGGGCTGTAACTTGTCGTCTACGTGTCAGTCAACCAAGTGTTAGTTTTACGGCTGAACTGTTGGTGGATGAAATTTCTTAAACTGTTTTAACGTTTTCTGTATGGAATCACTCGTTAAATGTGCGCTAATGAACATTTTATGTGTCCTTTAATGTGTTATTTTTTCTGTTTGTGTCTCCCAACTTGGCACTTCCCCCATATATTTCAATACAAAAATTGCCTGTTTTAGTGAGCTGTTACGCTCTTTTCTGTAATTGACAGTTCGGTCATTTTTTCAAAAAAAAAAACAAATTTTGTTCATTAAAATTTAAGTTAAAACATAATGTTATTTGTTAGTTTCAACTGTCTATCAGTATTCTGGCAGCTCATCTAACCACCTGGAAAAAAAGTCCTCTGTTTTGGAGACGAAGTATTGTTCCTCAGCTATTTCGACATATTTATATAATTTATGTATTTATTTTCATCAAGAAAATTTTACAGCGATTTGAACAGATAATAGCCAGATGGTGCAATATTAGGAGTATATTCTGGCTGAGGTAAAGTTACCCAACCCAAATCTGCAATTTTTTGTGCGGTGTTTCTTGCCACATGTAGTCTAGCGTTGTCGTGATGAAGAATCACACCCCTTCCCCCTGCTGCTGGTCAAAGATGGAGGTTTATATTGAATTTCTCTATTCAAAACATCCAGCTACGAACATTAATGGTTGTTTCATTTTCTTCCAGCAATTAATACTGCACTTTACCCTTGCTGTATCACCACCAACACAACATAACCTTCTTTTGATACACGCCAGCTTTGGATTTGGATGGTGGTGTTTCAGGTCATCAAAAGGTTAAAAACCGATTCACTTTTGTGACAAGCAAGCTTTGAAGAACATATCGAAATTATGTCCATTAAATCTTTTTCACTTAATGTATCCGACTACCCTAATATCATGATTTATTTTAAAAATGAACAAAATATTTTTATGACTTTATTTTATAGACCATCTTATTAGCTTCATGAAAATACTGAGGTTTTTATTTTCCATTCACTAGAACAAAAATTGCAGGCGTTTTAGTAAAAGCAAATGCCATAACTTTACACAATATGTCAAACTTTAAAACGCGTTTTACTCGAAATGTCTGTTTTTTTTCGAAAAACTCAAACGGCGACAGCGATTGCTCAAAAAGTTTGCAAAATAATTTGCTGAAATTTTTTGTGTACGTTCTGTAAAACAGTAGAAGTGTTTCAATCTTCAGATTTATATAAATCACTGTTTCATTTCAAAATTTACAGTTCTTTATGTGAATATAATCACTGTTTTTTAAGCAATTTCATATAACAACTAAAATAAAGTGTTCTAATTTTTGTAAAAATTAAAATATCTCATATCCTGAAGGTTACTTCAAAAAGGAATAGCAAAGTAATACAACAAAATTGAAAAATTGAGAATTTGTTCATTTGTTATTTGTACAGAGCGGGCCCCGTTTGTGTAAAATCTTGTCAATGTTTACCCATTTTTTCCCATTTTAGTAGTAATAATTTATTTTTTAATTATTAATTTTAGTCTTTTTTTCTTAAAATGTACTAAAAATAAATCTAAATACTACAAAAAATCTCCATATATCCATTATTTAAAAAAAAAGGTGTTGTAAGTAGTCGGATACCTTAATTCGTGTGGCACCTAAACAGAGAGTTTGGACACGAAACCAAGACTTTTAATGCAATCCAAAGCAGTAGTCTGATGAATTCAATTTTGAAGCCCATTTCTGTAGAAATTAACGTGAGATTTGTCCTGATCATACTGTGTAGCACTTCGTCACTGACATCTGATGGCCTTCCCGATCTAAGTTCAACTTTCAAAGAAAAATCTCTCAAGCTAAATGTTAAAAGCCATCTTTGGCATTTTAGAGCTTTAACTACTTCTTCTGCAAACACTCACACCAAGTTTCTTCTTGCCTTCCTCGCAGCTTTCCCTTTTTGGAATTCAAACAACAAACAATGTCTTAAGTGCACTTTTCACTCATGTTGACAGTTTTACAAGTTTAAAAAAGCCGACTAAAATACAAAAAATGTATTTAAATCAATAGTATACTAATCTAACTTTTCATACTGGTTTCAGTTGAATCCGAATTATTGCTAAAGATCGACAGCGCGTAAAACTGAACGTGTTCATAAACGATAGAATTTTTCCTTATATCCAATGTTTTTTCAGAAAAAAATAATATTTTGCATAGGAATATAAAGCTAATAATAATTTTGTTTATTGTACAAGTTACGTGAAAGAAAAATTCTTAGTTCATGCCTACAATCGTTATAAAAATAATAAACAGTAATAATAAATATATTAATTCAAGCGTCTAAATTTGGTAGCAAGACCGGCTTCTAGAGGATGCCACGATGGAATGGCTGTCATATTTGAGGATTTTCCGTGTCTGTGCAAAATACTTCGTTACCATTATGCAGCCCATAAGGAAAATAAAAATACTAATCATTATTAATGCAATAAAATTTTTGTAATACTTGAGATAAAGTTCAAAATTATTTTTTGAACATTAAGTCTGATTTTTGAATTTATAACTTTAATTTATAAATTTAATTATAAACATTACGTGTTTGAAACTAAGAAATTTACTAATTATAGATAAATCTTGAATAAATAAAATTCTATATATAATTTTAAAATATTACTGTTACACCAGAAGAAAATATCATTATTTATTCAAAAATTACGTCGAATTTTTCCTTCTCTCAATATTTTTTGATAATTTAATAAATTAAACATTTTTGAATCAAAGATAATAAAATAGAAGAGAACAATGAATTAATATTCTTTTTAAATAAAATCTGAAACGTAGTATATTGTTTCAGGAAATTTAAATGTCCTTTTTTTTGTTATAGTTCTGTTCATTTTAAAAATGCATGGGTTTTAAATCAAATTTTATTTATTTACTTTTCAATTTAGTGAAACTCCTCTCCCCCCCCAAGCAAAATTATTTTTAAAAATTTAATAAATATTTATAGGAATATTAATCTATCAGAGAAGTACTGAGATGATTAAATCATTTTTAAAAAGCATTGGATCTATTTCTTGTCTGAAGCTTTCAAATAAATCATTGACTTGTAAATGTGAAAAGTGAGCATACGAGGAAAAACTGAATTATTTCCTTATATATATTTTCCTCTAATCTTTATTAATTAGTTTTTATTAGAAATAGTTATTTATGACTTAATTTTTATATGATTGAATTGATGGTATAAAAAAATAAAAAAAAAACACTAGTTTGTTTTTTGTGAAATATTTTCAAAATATTTAAATAATTTTCATTTAACTAAAGCATTTCAGTAACTGGGTTTATGTTTATGCTATTTAAAACTTTTCAAACTCTTTTCATTGGAAAAAGATACATTGCTCAATACGATTTTCCGTTTGAGCTCCAATTTCAAGCATTGATTACATAGCTCCTTAGAATTAACGAATTAATATAAAAATCGAGGACTTGTACTAAATATGAAAATATGTAAATAGAAATTGTTGAATGTTATGCAATAAAATAATGGAACAGATACAATAAGAGAATGATTTGCCATTATCCTGCTCTTATATTTGATGTACAGTTTTCAAGAGACAGCATTGGCGAATTTTTAAATTACAAATTTTTAGAAGCGTACATCATCATTTTAAACCTATATTCAGAAACAATAACGGAAAGCATTAATAGGAGTATTTTTGGGCTTTAGTATGTATATTTGAGCTTACTATATTCTTTTCCTACAGTAATGCAAATAAATCTCTCTCTCTCTGTACAACCTATAGAATATGTATTTTTGTTTAAAATAGTTTGAAGGAAAGGTTTTTGCATTGCTTATGGTGAAATATAAAAAAAAGTTACTATTACGGTAAAAAAAATTTTTTTTCAATCGTATTCGCCGAAAAATCCAAGCATATTTTTGACAACTACGATTAGAATATCACCATAATATTTACATATATAGAATAAAAAAAAAAAAAAATAATAAAAATTTGTGAACCCGGTTTCATTTCTTTTATGATCTCTTTCAGAAATGAGCACCAAGAAATTCTTTTTTCTTGGAGAAAGAGGAACAAGTAATACAGCTTTTCGTTTCGTTTCCCACTGGTTATTATATCACTGCGAAATGCAACGACACGTTCCAAAACTCGTAACGTAATGGTGACCATGGGCTCATGAATTCCTTATTTCGAAGCAAGAAAAGCGTTCTCATTCCTGATTTATCATAATATACCGTATGAACATAACCGTGAAAATTCGCTGAAAGAAACTTCCAAGAATCAGAGCAAGGGAAGAATCATATTTTCCCCGTCGTTTACTAGTAACTCGAATAAAACAAGCACAATTATAGAAAAATCTGACACTGATGTGAAAACTACTGCTAATGACTAGAGAAGAATCCTAAAATTCTGCCTTGTTTTTACGAGAAAAGTATGTACTGAAGATACTAATCGATGAATTTCCGTATGAAGACAGGTTTCATGCGCCAAAATGTAATGATTGATACGTAGTATGCATTTTGTCATTGAAATTTAATCAGAAATTAATCACGAAGTAAAATATGATATTAATTTTTATTGTTTTATATGGTAAATTAAAAAAAAAAAACTTCGACGTATATCTATATAATTCACTTCTTTATTTTCTTCTCTCGAAATATTCATGCAAATAATTCCAAATCATGGTTAATACCTACAATGTTTATTTAATTAGTTGGATTAAGTAATTTAGTAAATGTATTGTTTCCAAATACAGGCTAAAATTACAATTACAATTAAATTAGTTTTAACCGTTTGAATTAAATGTGCATCACATTTTTCATACTGATTGTGATTATTTCTACCATATTAGATTATTTTAAAATGTTAGGTTTATTTACATTTTTCATAAAACAAATATCTTATGGAAAATATGAAACTTCCTTATATATATATATATATATATATATATATATATATATATATATATACTTAAATCTTAATACAAAGATCTTTTTCATCCAAAACCTTTTTAGGTTTACTTTCATTATATGCTCTTTTTTAATATAATTTTTCCAAATGGAACATTCTCTAAGAATGCTCCTTAGCTAACATTTTAAAATTCAACTGACAAAATCTATATCATTAGCTGCTAAAATATTTGAACAAGCATAAACAACCGTGCATCTTACTTTCTTAAAAAGTTGAATAAAGTACTTCTTTCATATAATAAGCAAATTTGTTTCAAATTATTTCTGAATGTATTCTTTTGAAAGAAATGTTTAAAGCAATAAAAATGTCTTAAAAAACAAATGTTTCTAAATTTGAACATACGTCACATTTTTCTTTCTTTTGAGAATAAATACTACTAAAATGTTTCTTATGTATTCATCTTATTTTGTTTGCATAAATGCAGGCTTACGTAATCGTTAAGCATTGATTTAATAGATAAAATTGTTGCGACATTTCGCATGTCATGTTTCTTTGATTGTAATAACATATGGAAATAAATGTTTGTCTGATTTTGGGATTGAAACAAAATGTTTTTGCAATAGTTAGAATGCTTAAAATAAAAAAAAAAAAATGCTTTAATGAATACAAGCGTTCTTGATTCTCTTCAGAGATCAGAAGATTTCGTCATTTAGTTATTGTAATTTCAATATCTTGCAATCTCTTAAGCAATACTATTGTTTATATTTCAGCAACCCTTTTTTTTTTATTTTTATTTTTATCGTGTTCTAAGATGTCTTTCCCTCAAAGGCTTACTGAGTAAGTCCGGTCATCACAAACCCGATGTATCCCGTGATCCTTTCCCTTTCCCATGGGGTTTACTGTCTTTGGTAAACACGAATGGCACGCTCCGGTGTACCCCTAGTAATCCTTCTCTATTTTTTGGTTCTCCTTTTCGTCATTTAGTTTTTACCGTTCACTCCTTTTTACATAAAGAATACCGATTTTCGTATATTAAATTGATTTGCAATAGATATATATTTGTTTCTGATTTTCACGATTGGCATTACACTTTAAAATTTTTTCTTATTTATATCACATTAATCTGGTTTTTATGCTTAATTTGATATTTATTATCATTATTATTTTTATTATTATTAGCTCTTTTGTCTTTCTGAAATACATGTTTGGCATGCTTCGAGTTAATAAGCATGCTTCACGTTTGGCATACTAGAAGCTGTAAATAATATCTTAGGGATATCTATCGCATTCCTTTTAGCCTAAGCCATTCTGTAGAGGGATGGCAAGAATTAGCCTGGTTTTGTGAATAAAATTATATGCAATCTCTGCAGAGTTTCTTTGGAGTTGCAGAAGGAAGCATTGTTTAATGTCTAGCGCTGTAGACAAAGAATATCTCAGATTTCCCCAATGGATCCTTGCTTTGATGCTGCATTCTGGTGACTCCTAGGTAAATGCCGAGTCCGACTATTGTCAGTTGATAGGTACATCGTCTGCTTTAGAGTTCCATTGCACACTCATGGACAAAAAAATTTGCGCTCAAGAAATAATTGCGGAATCGTAACGAAACTTGGCATGAAGGTACATGTCGGGGAAATATGAAAATGATTAGAAATGCAGCGTGATTGCGCATTACGTATAGCCAGAGGGAGTTTAACGCCATTCTCCGTGAAGTATAAAACAAGTAACCAAAGCTTGTTTGAATGTGCTGAATTATTTACAAAGGAAGAGCTGAAGTAGACATACCATTACGCCGCTTTCGAAGACAATACGAGCAACTGAGGGGGAAGAATCGTCTGATGGAAGCTGGGTGGTCAGCTAAGCGAGTAGCTCATCAAATAGGCCGCTCTGATTGTGTTGTGAGGAGATGTTGAGACCAGTGGTTCCGAAAGATATCATTCACACGAAGACCAGGCTCAGGACACCCTTGAAAGACCAGTCATTGAGGAAGACCAGCGCATCGTAAGAAACGCATGCGTGAAGTCAACTGCTTCGTCAGCTGCCATCAAGACACAAGTAGTACCTTCACTAGAGGCCCAGGTGTCTTCTCCAACCATACGAAGGCGCCTGGCAGAAGGAAATTTGGGATCGAGGCGCCCATGACGCCCACAGATCGAGGCCAACGTTTGGATTGGTGCCAAACACGAGGAAACTGGACTGCAGCGGAATGGAGCCTGGTCGTCTTTAGCGACGAATTCAGATTCAATCTCAGCAGTGATGACAATCGTGTTCGTGTGTGGTGACTCTGGGGTGAACACCTCATTCCTGCCTTTGCTTTACAGCAACACACCGCTCCCACAGCTGGTGTGATGTTATAGGGTGCCATTGCCTGTAATACACGGTCACCCCTAGTATTGATCCGTGGCACCATGACAACCCAGTAGTATGTCATGGACATTCTGCAATCACAGTGTTGCCACTCATGGAATGGCTCCCAGGAGCCATTTTTCAACAAGACAATGCTCGGCGGTCTCACACGGCAAGGGTGTCACAAGACTGTCTCCGCATTGTTACTACCTTTCCTTGACCAGCCTAATTTCCATATTTGTCTGCAATCGAGCATATTTGGGATGGCGAGTTGGGTATCCCACGAGTTTGAACGAACTGGAGGCAAGGTTACAGTAAATATGGATTGAAATGTCTCAGGACATCATACAGAACTTGTATGTCTCAGTGCTCGATCGTATTGCATCGTGCATTCGCGCTTAAGGGGGATCAACATGGTATTAAATCTTCCATTATTTTGCATTTTTCTCTGAAAGAAATGATCCTTTTTATTGTAAAATTTCGTTTCATTTTGACGACTCCTTCTTGATGTGCTAATTTGTTTTGTCGATGAGTGTAAGTGAGGGCACATCAGATTATAATCTCTTTTCTTCAGAATCCATCTCTTTCGTGCCCAGAGGAAGGTCATGGCTTATCTGCTGTTTTAAATATTGATCACATTGCTATGGGGTGATTCATATTTTTCTTAAAATATGAATTCTTCTAATAGTGAAATGTTAAAAAAATCTCCTGTTGCTATCTGTAAAATTCTCCACAGAAAGTTAAAAAACACCCCATTGTCTGGAGATTTGCTTGTCAAAATTGATCTGTTGTGTTCTTGTGAAGCAAAAATCGTTGAAATAATTTCAGATTTGAGAGAAGTTATTTAAATCGAAGTGAGTGATAGTTTATTAATGTCGCAACAAGAGGGCTATTGGAGACGGACCTTGAAATTTTGAGCCACGATCAGGAATGAAAACGACATCTGAGCTTCCTCTCCCTTCTTCAAACTACCAGACAACCCCTTCTACATGTCTTAAAGTGACAGGCTATCTTTGAAGGCTATCTTAAAGATAACAGTTTGAAGCGAATGTAATAGACAACTCAAACCCAGGCCTGAATCTAATGGAACATCTTTGGGACTATCTTGTAGACAGATGGCTGCTTTAAGCTCAAGTTTGTTACATGATCTGGAATAAGGTTACTTCTTGTCTGGACTTCACTTTCCGTTTCAGTCTCCGGCAACTTAATTAACAGCATGCAAAGTCGATACCGCCAAGAAATTCGTGCTATAGGGGACACATTCTTTACTAGAACTTATTTTTGTAATGTTTCTTTGGCATTTCTGTACTTAAAAAAGGTGTACCATTTTCTCCAAGAATAGAATTTTCATCCAAGAATGCTTTTTTTTGTTGTAACTCTTTTCTATTTGCATTCATCTTATGTAAATTTCTATAACATATTTAATAAATAACTGTTCAATGCAAATTTGCTCCAAATTTATTGTTTCTGCATTCATTCATTTGTAAAATAAACGCAAAAACCTATTTTACAATAACGTTAGGAGGCCAGCGTATATCTTCTTCTGAAGTGTCTAGAGTCACTGTCTCCATCTCCATCTGATTACAAATACATTTTACTCGAAACACGTAGTTTCCACATTGCTTTCTTCAATTCAAACACATTTGTTTCTATCGATATATCTATATTTTCCACCTTGTTTTAAGTCTCTCTCATACCTATATCTCTCTGTTTTGTCATCGTTATTAACTATCAAGTATTCTTTTTCTTCTGCATTTTCACACTATCAACTTTGAAACTCAGTCATCTGCTTCTATACATGATATTGCCAGTGCCACATCCAAAAGTCAATCTTCCTCTGTTGTATCTACTGTACCTCGTCTTAAAACACAATATAAAAATTCAAACAAAAATAACACATTAAATAAAACTTTTCGCTCAGCAATAGGAAGTAAATATTAAAAATAGTTACAAATTGCACCCTCAAATTAAGAAAAGTTACATCATACATTCATCAGATAAAAAGCTGACTATTTTTTGTAGTAAATGAATCAATACCCAGGAAAAACATGATGCTGAGAGTGGGTTTGCATATGCTGGAGTGGGTGAGGAGTTATATTAACGTCGCACAGCTGCAAGAGAGCTATTGATGACGGACCTCGCAATTTGAATTCTCAGTCCGGCGGCGGGGATGACGCGATCACACACACCCTCTCAAATTACACCACCACATCAACTGACGGACTTCGATCTCAACAGATTTAATGAGCATGATCTCCTTCTACACTTTGGGTCTTCAATGGCACCAGGACTCGAATCCGCAACACACCAACCACGAGTTCATGGTCACATAACCACTAGACTGGCTACTTTTTGTATTTGTTAACCCCGACCGAAAGCACAAACCGAAAGTGGTTATGTAATTCTTATTTCACCGTCATGTTTAATACCATAATTTAATAGTTTGTATCTTTATTTTTCGCTTTTCATGGTAATCACAATCTTTCCATAAGCATTGCAGTATTTCTAATGTGATTTAAAGATTTTTACTTTGAAAAGTAATCCTATATATTTTTTCATCTATCTCTCTCTTTAAAATTTTTTCTGAATTTAAGTAATTGCTTAGTTCAGCATTACCCCGAATTAGTTTCTTACATAATAAACCCATTCATTAAAATATTAAGATTTTAATTATGGTTTTTTATAAGATAGTATTCTATTTTTTAAGTAATTAAACATATTTAAAATAATTAAATCGCTATTATAACATGTTATTCTAGCTTTAAGAAAAATATACAAAAATGACAAAATAATTTCTTAGAATAATGATTACAATA
>BMAU01003422.1:0-40320 GCA_019973935.1 Trichonephila clavipes
GATTCCAACAAGATGGCGCAACATGTCACACAGCTCGTGCCACAATCGATTTATTGAAAGACACGTTTGGTGACCGCCTAATTTCACATTTTGGACCACTAAATTGGCCTCCAAGATTTTGTGATTTAACACTGCTAGACTATTTTCTGTGGGGCTATATAAAGTCATTGGTCTATGCGGATAAGCCACAAACGCTTGACCATTTGGAAGACAACATTCGCCGTGTTATTGACGATATACAGCCACAAATGTTGGAAAAAATCATCGAAAATTGGACGTCCAGATTGGACTACATCCGAGCCAGCCGAGGCAGTCCTATGCCAGAAATCATATTTAAAATGTAATGCCACAAGATTATCTTCCGAATAAAAAAAATTCATGTCAATCGAATAATACATCGTTGTTTTATTGCAATTTAAAGTTCTATACCTCTAAAAAAACCCTTTACATGCCAGCTTTGGATTTGGATGGTGACAGGGGCGTCTCTAGGGCCGGACAAACCGGACCTCTTCCGGGGCGGAAAAGTTTAAGGGTGGCATTTGGATCGAATTTGGAAAATATTTTTTTTTCTGTTACAAAAAATTTGATACATTTTCTGAAGTATTGTTGGATGTAAATTTGGTATTTCATTTAACGTATCTCATTTCCTTATTTTGTACTCTGTATGTTTAATGTCAGTTTTCTTTTGTATTGAAACTTGAAGGATTTAAGGCGGATTACATTTTATATAATGAAATTTGATATTTTTCACTAGTAACTTTCTTCCAATCCAGGAGTGAGGTGACAACGGACATTCTTTACACACATACGATGTCTGGTTTTGGCTATCGAAAAGGGGACAGCGGTAATAAGAGTTTCAATTGATAGAAAGTTACATGAGATGTTTTATTTTAGTTTGGAGTGTTTTAACTGTCAGTTAAAATAAACTCTTATGATCCCCACCATCAGTAGACTCTTTTTCGAAGAAATTGGCCGGCTGAAATTGACAATTTCTTCTCTTACATTTTACTAGTTTGAAATAATAACAAGTAATTATGTCCTTAATTTCAAATTATTTTGTCTTAAGATACATATAATGTTATGCTCCCCTTTTGTTCACAAGAATTATTCACGTTTTATTGGCGTGTAGCTATGTGAATAATTGATCTGTTTTAATTATAATTTTTTGCTTTAGAGAGAAGGAAGGTAAAACTGTTAGAGCTGACCCTGATATGGTGGTGTCTCCTCACCAAAAGGTTCAAAATCGGTTCTCTTTTGTGACGAGCAAGATTTGAAGAACATATGGAAATTATGCCTATCAAATTTCCTTTTGCCTCCTTTGCGTTATTCTCTTTTTGAAGCTCTAAAACATACAATGACTTAAGTTAACTTTTTCTTCACTCATGTGGACAGTTTTACAAGTTTAAAAAAATGACTAAAATGCAAATGAAAAAATGTATAAATCTTTAATAGTGTACTAATTTAATTGTTTAAACCATTTTTGGTCGAATCCGAATTCTTGCTAAAGACAGACAACGGGTATAAGTGCACGCGTTCAAAAACTGCAGAACTTTCCCTTGTTTCCAATATTTTTGTCAATTCTAAAACAGCTACAACACAATAAAATTTAAATAAAATTTTTAAGGGAGGACATAGGTGGTAAAATGCCTTGTACACACGTGAAAAGCTTTTACTATATTTATTATTATTTATTTCATTTGGGGTGAACAGTTTTTAATTTTATCTATCCTTGTTTTTTTTAATAGGTGTTTAGAATTGTTAAAAGTTTATTATACATATGAAGAGAGGATTTATCGTTAATCTGCACTAAAGGATGCATACTTAAAAAGACGTTCGTTACGAAATTACATTCATTTCACGATCTAATGTTGCCAGGGGATTTTTTTTTACCGAATTTATTTTCAATTCAAATTATGCATGTTAATAGAACATATATTTTTGTTTTTTATTGTATTTCAAAATTCTATATGCAAAATATTATATATTTTTATAAGAAAACGTTAGCATAGCAGAATTTTAATTTCTCCCTAAAATATTTGTTTTCTCTCCCTTATCATTAGAACCAGTGCGGGGGTGGGTGGGTGATACTCATACAATCTAACAGAGCTGCTTCTACTTTTTCACCATGCAGCGATGAGTGTTGTTTCATTTTACAAGCATAACACAATCGTTTGGGTTATGTTATACTTGGAGAGGAGTAGCAGAACTTCCCTTCAACTTCAGGACCACGGCGTCAAAATACGAGGTACCTTACCAAAAAGTGGTATTACACTCTCAACATAATTAATAGAAAAAAGAGAATAATTAATTGAAGTTCCATAAATTTAAAAGAGGCTATCAAAATTATTAATAAGTTGAGTTTTTCCCACCCACTTCGGAGGCCTCCGAAGCAGTCCCCTTTACCACGCCTCCTTGCCACATCCTCCCAACCAATCAGGAAAGTCTCTATCATAAAGGCGCTACCACTTCAGGCTACATTCAATTTTCTAGATATAAGATAGAGGAACGCTTAGAGTTCCATTTCCCAGAGACGTCCAGCTTCTAAAAATGAATCACATTGACAACGGCAACAGTGGTGGCGTGCAAATTACGTGGTACCTTAAGAAGAAATGCCCTTACTAACAACTCATCATTTTTTAAATTACAAATTCTAGAGAACAGAATTCGTTGTAAAAAAAAAAACAGATTTTTTTTTCTCTTAAAATAAATGCAGTTTTTGCTAGAGAGTGGAACCACAGTTCTGGGGATGACTTCTTTGATATTGTTTTCTAACCTCTATTTGGGCGGTCTACACTTAAGAAGGCTATCACAGTGAAGATGAACTTTTCTTTTACCCCCTGATTGGCAGTTTCCCTCATCTTATAAAAACTCTACAGCATTTTCGAGTCCTTTTCAATTATTTTTTATTTTCAACTTAAATTTCGAGGAACAATATATAACTATTCTCCTAATTTCCTTAATCAAAATTATAATGTTATAGTAAAGTAATTTGTAAGCTAGGAATCTCGTAATATTTCACTATGGGTGATTAATTCCGTATAATCAAATCACGATGTCCCAGTTGATATTTCTCCGAAGAACTGACCACATTGAATGATGCTCTACTTCGGTGACCGACGTGAACCGGTGCTTTCAGCATGCACGCAAATGGATTCGGTGGAATGCTTTATAAAAGCGGCTGGAACCTAAGAAATAGTCTTTAATAAAAAATATCGAGGCACTTATTGCATATAAATATAATGCGATTCACACATAAAGTATGAGTATAAGAGAAAAAAGGGCATCTAAGAGTTGTGTCGCGGTATCTTCTCGAGTTGATTGAGGTGGGAATCTTGCATCAGAACGCAATAGGGATATATAAGTCATTAAATCCGATTCGAAAGGCAAACAAATTGCTATTCTCAATAAACCATTTTAGTTAATTTAAGCGTTAGAACTAAGTACGGATATATAAATAAGACAAAATGAGTAATAGGAAATGACGGGTACTTATCTGAAAGGAGATGCAACTTTTGAAACTCGTCAAAAAGAAATTTTCCAACAGCTTTGAATACCTTAGCGACCATGGTTCCGGACGATAATTCATGAATAAGTAACTACAACGTAGGCAGTATTAACGTGGCAATATTGTCACCATAACACTTCTCGTCTAACTCACTGATTATTTATTTTCTTTTTAGCAGTGGCATTCGTTTGCGGAGGGGAGTTGTTCTGGCTCGAAGTGCCAATTTGGCTGAATAGAAAAAGACCCGAGTTAGGGAGGATATACCTCTCGAATTGCCCATTGTTAAAAATTCTCAAAAGTTTTTTTTTAAACTCCTGCCTAAGTGAGAAATTATATTAACTTGGGATTATTAAAAACACACCAAAACATTAGTAACTAAACCGATTCTCAAAAAGATATTCCTATCACATCACTAGTCATTTGTATACAAAGCATGTTGAATTCTTTAGAGAAAATGTAATACTGATACTTCAAAGATTTCGATTGCCTGAATTTCAGTCTTAATATATTTAGATACGGAAAATACATTGAGATATATCTAGAAGTTCTTACTCTTGTTTTATTTTTTATACGGGATTTCTGTATTTCTGGTTGAAGAAGTATGATAGATGATGTCGAAGCTGAAAAATTCGACAGAAAGTATAGGGATTTTAAAGTTTAAAACTTTGTGATACGTTATAAATCTAGACATACTTTTTAGAACACTGAAATGAGATGGAAATAAAAGATTAGGATGTCGTGTATTATAATTTTAAAAGGATCATGATGTATTTTATTCCTATATGAAAGTGAATGTTTCGTAGTCAGTACTTGTGATAAGAGGACTACTTAGGGAATTAGCTGATTCCCAATTTTAAAGTTTCACGAGTTTTAGTAAATAAAATTCTAGTCTTGAAATAGATAATTATTCGGTGTGTTATAAGATAATAATTCTGTATGTTACGTTGCAGAACGAGTCAATAAAGGAGTAAATATAGGCTCACACTCGCAGTTTTGGATTATATGAATAAAATAATTCAATATATTATATCAAAATTTTGGATGAAAGTTTGTTTTTTAACTCAAGGGCATGTAGCATCATCTCTTAGACGGTTGCTTGTTACCCCTCTTCACTTTTCTCACACCCTTAGACAAAACTTTCCGAACAATAGTTGTGATACACTTGTTCCTACAGCAGTCTATTTTTCCGTTCCTTCTAACATATGGTCATGCTACACATGTATGGAAAGAAGTGTAGGTTATTGTAAGGAAGATTTAACAATTATTGTATTCTCAATGTAGAAGTAGATCCTTTGTATCAGTGCTCAAACTTTCAATACTTTCGACCCAATATTGAATCACAATTTTCATCGGCCCCCCTCCCTACAATAACTACGTATTGAATTCAATAATACGATACTTTGACGCTAAAGCTACAATACGACTTTAACCTCTTCGCCACCGACGTATATAAACGTCTCGCTCAGCCAGGGTGTAAATTGTCCCGGACGTATATATACGTCTATCTGAAATATGTTCACTACTATCCATAAAATTATTCCGAATACTTTGGAATGCAATAAAATGACTTTAACATTGTTTGAGAAGGATTTACCTATTTCAGAGGATTTTCTTATTTTCCCTTTCTCCATCCTTCCAAATACACATGCGTGCAATAGTAGCATTGAGGAGTGAATCGTATAACTTTTAATTACCAGTTAAGTGTTATTTTTGCATATAATTTTATATATAACCAACTGGTGCGGTCACTGGTAATTATTAAACTTGTTCTTAGCTTAGTATTGTTAAGATGATTATAAAGTACATAGTGCAATACTGATATATTTATAAGTGTATTATATCAGTGTAAATGTATTTTTTTTATTATGACAGAATGTAATTTTTGTTTGTTTTACTTTCAAAAAATTAAAAAAATTTTGAAATAATCTTTTGTTTTCGACTTTTCAATATGCTCGCGCCCCCCTCGCAGAGTTATCACGCCCCCCAAGGGGGAGTGCTCCACAGTTTGAGAAACACAGCTTTATATGGTTTACGATGCTTGGCATCAAGATGATCACAGCCCATACTGGAAGAACCAAATGTGACTGGGACCAAGACTGAAGGTGCAGATCCGTGTTCCTACCAATGAGGAATTGTAGGGGGAGGGAAAGAGCCTGAAAAAAGTTTAAAGAGAGGGATGAGAAGGTGATGGGTGGCAGTGATCGTCAAGAAAGGAAAAAGGGAGTAGCTGTAAGGCAGGGGAAGGTTTAGCGATCGGAACTTGGCTGATTCCAGCGACATGCAGCAGGGCAGCTGAACCAACGATATTAGATTAGTGATCCAAGGAAACAGCTGCAAAGTAGCGAAAAATTGATATCGGTGTGTTCAATGATAGAAATTGAACCACTATTTTGGTAGAGTGTGGGCATTACGATCCTTGAGAAAACGAGATGAACAGTCGACGATACCCAGTTTGTGATACATAGATTTGAAAAAGACACACACACACACACACACACACACACACACACACACACACACACACACACACACACACACACACACACACATATATATATATATACATACACTGGTGTGCAAAAATTAAGGACGAAGAGTCGAAAAATTAGCATATCAGCTGAACGAAGAGGCAGAGCGGACAGAAAGACCAATCAAGAGATTAAGTAAGGTGATGTACGGTAGCACATGCGCAGATATGCAGGTAGACGTAATGGGGGAATGTCTGAGTAGTACACTGCTGGACAATTGCTAAGGACGGATAACACTATCATCCATAGCAACCACAAAATGAAAGGAAGCAAAATGTGGAAAATTAGAATAAGTGCGGGATATTAGTAAGAAGAAGTATGAGTATGCAAATTTTTTTCCACGTCTGTTCATCACGTGATAGCGTTCATAAGAGCTTTAAAGGTTTTGACGCGTGTGGACAGTTGTTGTTTCAAGTCAAAGTTTTACAGGAAAGATTTAATAGACGAACTTAAAATTTTTGGCATGTCTTCCCGACATCACATAGATGATTTCATGAGTGGCCGAATTATTGGAAAGATCGAAGAAGGGCGAAAAATAACAGATGTTGCCAGGAGTTCGACATCGCTCACAGCGTTGTTTCACGGCTGTGGAAGTCATTTAAAACTAATGGAATGTATAGTAGACGGCACGGGGAGGTCGTGTTAGAAGTACGACGCCTGCAGAAGACAGATATATCGTCCAATCAGCAAAAAGGAACAGGCGCACCACAGCTCAGCAGGTGGCAAATCAGTTTCTTGCTGCCTCAGGAAAGCAGATCTCCCGAAAAGCTGTTGCCAGACGTTTTAGGGGAGGAGGACTATACGCACGCAGACCTGTTGTGTGTGTCCCATTGACCAGACAGCACCGTACTGCCCGTTTGCAATGGTGTCGTGAGCATCACAATTGGACTGAACAGGACTGGGCATGCGTACTATTCTCAGATGAAAGTAGGTTCAGTCTGTCATCGGATTATAGACGCCAACTGATCTGGCGCGAGAGTGGTACTGCTTATCTTCCAGAAAATATCCAGAAAAAGGACCGATATCCGACATGCAGTATTATGGTGTGGGCCGGCATCATGATCAATGGCCGCACGTGCCTACATGTGGTTTCGAATGGGACTATGACGGGCCAACGATACATTGATGAAGTTCTACTTCCTCATGTTCGTCTTTTCCGTGGAGCTGTCGGTGATAAATTTGTTTTTATGGACGACAACGCAACATGTCATCGAACATTCGCTGTTCAGGATTGTCTAGACAGCCAGGTTATTCAACGTCTCGTATGGCCAGCGCGTTTTCCAGATCTAAACCCCATTGAAAATGTGTGGGATGTTTTGGGGAGGAAAGTTTCTGGTCGAAACTATCCTCCGACAAACAAGAACACCCTCATCCGTGCACTCACACAGGAATGGGATAAATTGCCTCAGCAGCTGCTGGATAATGTTGTGCAAAGTATGGTACGACGTGTGGAATGTTGCATCACACTCCATGGTGGGCATATCCCGTACTGATACCTTTCTTTAAGGTGCCTGCTGACTTTTAGATGCATTGTTCCATTTCTCCGTACGCAGATCAAATGAACATTTTTTTTTTCTTTCAGATGTTTCACAGCTTTTGTACTTTCCAGAACAATAAATATTCTTTATTCTAATGTCTGAACAGTGTGGCAACTATATTTTGTCCTACTAGGCCTCATGTCTCGCTTAATGTTATGCTACATAGCAATTTGTGATCCGTCCTTAGCAATTGTCCAGCAGTGTATAAAGCATGTTGTCGGTGTAAGATCAGTATTTTTGGCAAAGATATTGCACGCCGTATAGCAGTTAAAATCACACCGAGTTGCTGCCTCAGCGAGAAATGGCGAATAATCAATCTGTTAGACGACATCTGGATGCTTTTACCCGAGGTGGAATCATTGGGAAGTTGGAGGAAGGCCGCAGTGTGACAAGTGTGGCTGCTGAGTTCGGAATTGCTCACAGCATCGCTTCACGACTTTGGAGACAATTTCAAACTACAGGAACAGCTATCCGGGGGTTCAGTTGTGGTCGTCCACGAGGAATTACACTCGCAGATGACCGGTACATTGTCTTACAGGCCAGAAGAAACAGGCGGTAGACAGCGAGAGAAATCGCTAGACACACGACACAGGCGACTGGACTACCGATATCGCGTTTTACCGTGGCCAGAAGACTGCACGGTGGTGGTCTGTTTGCACGATGCCCTGTACGGTGTGTACCTTTAACGCCTGCCCATCGGAGAAGGCGTTCTCTGTGGTGACGGGAACACCGGAATTGGAGAGACAATGAATGGGGACGAGTACTCTTTACAGATGAGAGCAGATTCAGTTTGAGTAGCGATTCTCATCGCATACTCATCTGGAGAGAGCGGGGAAGCCGCAATCAGCCGTCGAACATCATTGAAAGGGACAGGTATGGAGGTCGCGGTGTTCTCGTTTGGGGAGGCATCATGCTAGGTAATCATACAGACCTTCACATCTTCGACGCAGGTTCAGTCAACGGGACCCGTTATTGTAACGAGATTCTTCTTCCATATGTGCGTCTTTTTAGAGGCACTATGGGTCTGCAGTTCCTTTTCATGGACTACAATGCACCATGTTATCGCACAGTAGCTGCCAAACAGCTCTTAGAGAGTGAGGATATTGAACGTATGGATTGGCCGGCACGATCTCCGGATCTCAATCCCATCGAGCATGTATGGGATTTTCTAGGCAGACGCTGGGCAGCTCGTACCTTACCACCAGTAACGATTCGGGAGATTCGATTGGCGCTGCAAGACGAATGGGCAGCAATGCCTCAACAACTCATTGACACCCTCATTCTCAGCATGGGCAGACGCTGTTAAACCTGCCTAGAAGTCAGGGGAGATCATATCCCCTACTAAAGACCGGATGTTTCTTGCTGCACACCCATCACAGGGATGTTTCGGCCTTCAGTCGCATTGCGCTCCATGCTACTTTTTCAATCAAGCTTCTTTTTATCCCTCTGATTTCTCTTTTAGTAAGTGTTGCTTACATTACACATGTCCTTACGTATTGGGGATCTTACGGTATTAAATGTGTTGATTTGGAAAGCTTTTGTACAAAGTTATATTGAAAAAACCGTGTGTGTCGTCCTTAATTTTTGCACACCAGTGTATATATATATATATATATATTATATATATATATATATATATATATATATATATATATATATATATATATATATATATATATATATATATATATATATATACTAGAGGACCCGACAGACGTTGTCCTGTGTACACGCATTTTAAATTAAAAAATTCCAAATTTTTATGAATAAGCTTTAACAATCTGGACCGTTTTGAGTAAAATTTGTATTAAAAAGTTATTACAATGTCTAACGTCATTACACACACATGTACGGTTATCACAATTCAATCAATCGATAGCGTGTGAGTATGTGTGTACTATGAGCGAAGTTAAATGTAATGACTGTGTGAATAAAAACTTAAACTTGTTTTAGTTAAAGGTGAAAAAGTTGAGACTTAAACTGTTTTATAACAGTTTAAGTCAGTTAATTTATTAAATTGTACATAAAATGTATAGTTTTTTATTCACACTTCAAAACTCTTCAAACACTAATTACATCTGAATGTAATAATTTAATTAACACATGATTTATTTCAACAAAATAATAACACGAAGTGACAAAATATTTCCCTGAAATGATCACAGCACCAACTGTCGGGCCCAACTTGAATTTCAGTAAAAGATTTTTGAATATTAGATACTGCAATCTTAGCGCAGTCTGCCGGATCCAACGTAAAACATTCCAAGATCATCAGTTTATAAATAAAAAAATAATTAATAAACATTTCTAAACCTAATTATAAATCTAAACCATTCACGAGTCCACTGGAACAGACAAAAACTTTCATCAAAATCGGTCCAGCCGTTTAGGAGGAGTTCAGTTACATACACCCGCACAGAAGAATTACATATATAAAGATTATTTAAAAAGATATTAATTAAAAACGCCAAAAAGCGTGAATCGTCTGCTTTTTCGTAACAATAAAGACCGGGTTTGGCCAGTTTGGCTGAAAATCAATTTTCGACGCCAACTTACGTCTTTTTCAATTCCTACTATTAGCTCACGATCTCTAGACATATATTATTTGTTTGTTCGTTTATTTATTTTGGTGAAATTTTCAATCGTTAATAAAATACATTTTGAAGCGCTCAATTGAGCTGAAATGTAATATACATGATTATTTTGGATGGCAATGCAATATTTTAGTTATAATTAATAAAAATTAATTGATTATAACTTTTTATTTAAAAATTACAAATACAACCACGTTGGCGACTTAGCAACCCTTTTGGCGACTTATGTCAAAATTTGAAAAGGTTTTTTTCTCACGTGTTAAATAAAGCATTCAGTTGAAAGGAAATTTTATATGCACGGTTGTTTTGGATGACAATACGATACTTTAATGATAATGAATAAAAATTAATTACCACTTAAGGGCAGTCGGAAACCTCTATACCGACAATGTTAAATTGGCTGTTTTCGAGGTACATTTTCTCAAAATCTGTTATATGTACATGCTTGAAATTTTTCATATAATTAAAATACACATTTCTCATTATACTCAAATGAGCTTTTAGCTAATTTTGAATTTTTTCATAATTTATAAAATATTTTATCAAACATAGTTTACGTTAACCCGTTTTTCACATAAAAAATTTGTAAAAAATAAATTTTGGGGTTTTTACAAAAAGCTCATTTCAGTATATATTAGCCATCATTATAAATATATCATAAAAAATTTACATACCTGTGAACAGTAGTTTCTAAGAAAAGGAACATCGAACATCAAAAATTGACATTTTGAGAAAAATTGATTTTAACGTATAATTACTTTTTAGTTAAAACATGCCAGCTCCATATTCTAAATCATCAGCATTTTTTAGTAGCTCATCATCTTCTTTCTTCCTTTTAAGTCTTTTTTCCTTCCTAACTTCCTTTGTTTTTTGTAAACAATAGTATTTTTGCTCGTAACAGCCTCTGTTTGTCGAGGCACTCCATCGCCTGTACCGTGCAATCACCAGGCTCAATACACATTTTTCTCAAAATTTCTAGTTTTGATACATTCCCCATATTAAATGAGGAAACTGCATCATATGTACCCAGTGACAAAACTTCTAATTGTACAAATGTTTTCTTCGGTACACGAGACCATATTACATTATTTACACTTTCGTTAGGATTTTGCGTACCTCCATGTAAACACTTTTTAGCAATTCTGGATTAGCTAAATCCCTAAAAACAGGTCGCATGGCCTCCACAACATCCACAGGTAAACTATATTTGTGATGATAAGTCTCCCCAAGCAATTCTGCTTTTTAAATTTGCACCACGTATCTGAATCAGAGGGACAAAATCCATGCTGAGGTTTTTCATCGGTTGATAGCTTGTGTAAAAATATTGCCCATATGGCTTGTTGCATGTCCTTCACGCTAGACAAATTTCTGCGGATAGCTAGACCATAATATGCTTGCAGACGGTCGATTTCTGCCTCTGTCAATCTATTTCTTCCGCATAAAGGCTTTCCGTCAGAAAGTTTTTGACCTCTCATCTTAGTTTTCAAGCGTCGAAGACGTGTCCCCATTCTTTTCATAACATGACCTATGCATTCTAATTTCTCGACAGAGCAATGGTCACCATATACTTTGTTCTCGACAATAGAAGTAAAAGCTTTGGAGTCCCCATCTCCTAAATATTTTGTGTACCGAACATTGTAGAGAGACTAGGAACGCTGAAAAATGGATAGAGCTCCAGCTACTTCCATCTTACCGCTGTAGCCTTCAAAATTTCTCTTACAATTTTGAAGATGCTTGGTTTTGTTCGGACAAATACAGTGTTTTGAAAAAACTTCGACATCTATAACTTTGCCAGTATCAACACTTGTGACTGTCACCAAGCCATTCTTCGAAGAAAAACCACGCTTCTGCCAGCTACCATCAACAGCAACAGCAAGGTCCCTTTTTCCATCATTTTCATCAACGGCTTCACGAACAGCTTCTGCCATACTGTGTTCACAGGTTTCTCTTGTTGCCTGCAGTAAAATGTGGTTGTACTTTGAGAATTTTGTGGGTGGCGGGGAAGATTCATGATACCGCAAAACATCCTAGCAGACTCAGCACCTTTACCTATGCATCGCATAGCATACACTGGCCGGGTATTCAGTTCGTAATTCTCAGAACTATCGCATTTCTTGGAGTTAAAAATGTATAGTTATATTTACAAGAAGGACATTTTAAGTGAAACTTCACAGCTTCACCACAGTTACTTTCACTGAGGTGCAACCTGAGTCCTGTTTTTTCACACTTTATACATTTTACAGCTTCAAAAAAACACACAAGCTAAAAGGTTAATGTCCACAATAACATTTCTGAAACCAGAAAAAGCCTCATCCGAATATGAAATATCCATGTTTACAATTTTTCTCTCACTGGCAGATGGTTCAGTTTCATTAGTACAAAGCTTTGCACCATCAGCACAATTTTTTTCATCAGCAGAGTTCTTTGGAACAGTAGAATTGCTTTCACCACAACCATCATTACTTTTATTACATCTTCCTTTATTAAAAACTCCTCTTCGTTTCTTAAATACTTTAGTCGATGCTCTAGGCATGGTAAAGTCGATATATTATAGCAATTTTTTTGAAAGTTTAAGCTGAATAATATTAAAGAATACTTGCGAGTTCAAAAATTATAACGCAGTTTTGAAAGTGTAAACAAACACTGATTTGACCGTTAAAAATACAGTGAAGTTTCAAATGGGTTAGGAAATAAAATAATAAAAAGCTCAATTTATACAATAAAAGATAAATGTTTTGATTTATACCAGACGCTCAACTTTTAAGCCAAAACAAAAAACTTTGTTTACTTTTACGCTTGTCAAATGGGCGTGGCCCAGTTTCAAAGATTATTTAAAAATAGGTTTTTAGGGCTTCTACTTACCCTAGAGGTTAAAGTAAGGTATTTTTAGAAAGGTTAAAATCTGTACTATGTGGAAATGTAAAAATCTCAAATTGTCAAAAAAATCAAATTTTACCTTTCCGACTGCCCTTAATGTTGTGATTCTATCATATGTATATACATATTTATATTAATTGCAACTATTTAATAAAAAGTAGCTAAAATAAATTTTTCCTTGGTTGATCTAAGTAGGAATTGATTTAAAATTTTTTTTACATTACTTGTGTGTGTGTGTGTGTTTATAACAATAGCGTTGTTACAACAATGCAGGTGAATGTTGAGTTGTATTTTTTGAATGTTTTTAATTGATATCTTCTTAACTAATTGCGATATCGGACCGAATTGTGAATCTGAACCATTCTCGAATTTATTTGAATTCACACAAAAAATTTCATCGAAATCGGTCCAGCCGTTTAGGAGGAGTTGTGGAGGTCTCTCGGGACCTCACTTTGAGAACGAGAATAATTTTGAGTCACAAAAGAACCAGTAGCCATTTTTATAAATAACTTTCTTTATTTGGTTATCTTTCCCAAATAGAATCAAAGACTTATTAACAATTGTTACTAACAATATTATGAGGTTTTAAAGATAATATCCTTTAAATTAACTCACTTAATTAATGATATAATTAATTTATTAAATAACGATCACGCAGAAATTACCACGATAAGAGATCACAGAATTATATTTAATAATGTTCTTATTGAACATATAACTTTAATCTCACTCTTAAAACTTTATTGAGACTTTAAATACAAATTTATATTTACCACTCGGAGTCTCAATTCTTCATGAGATTAAATTATCGACAACAATAAGACTTCAATTCAAATTCAATATAACTCTATGTTTCAATATCTATCTCCTACTGCTTTAACTTTACTATTTCGTTTGACTTAAATACTGAATCTAATCTACATAACAAGGAATCCTGTCCGCTTTTTGGAGTTGGTTGGAAATAGGTAGGGAATTAAATTTCCCTCAAAAGGTCGGTTCAGAAGGTTAGTGATAAAGTTCCGTATAGATTCGTCACAGAGTTTAGTGACAAACACACGCACAGAAGATTTTATATATAAAGATATATATAGGGTGTTTTTTTTAGAGGTATAGAACTTTAAATTGCAATAAAACAACGATGTATTATTCGGTTTAAATGAATTTTTTTTAATTCGAAAGATAATCTTGTGGCATTACATTTTAAATATGATCAAGCAAGGCGTAGATTCGTCGAATGGCCCAAAACGAGATTGCCGTTGTTCCCGATTTTCATAAGACAATTTTAATTAGCGATGAAGCGCACTTCTGGTTGAATGGCTACGTCAACAAACAAAACTGCCGCATTTGGAGTGAAGCTAATCCACAAGTGTATGTCGAAACACCGTTACATCCAGAAAAACTGACTGTTTGGTGCGCTTTATGGGCTGGTGGAATCATTGGTCCGTACTTCTTCAAAAACGATGAAGGCCACAACGTTACAGTCAATGGTGATCGGTATACAGCCATGATTACTAATTTTTTCATTCCTGAATTGAACAATCATGATTTCCAGGAGCTGTGATTCCAACAAGATAGCGCAACATGTCACACAGCTCGTGCCACAATCGATTTTTTGAAAGACACGTTTGGTGACCGCCTAATTTCACGTTTTGGACCTGTGAATTGGCCTTCAAGATCTTGTGATTTAACACCGCTAGACTATTTTCTGTGGAGCTATGTAAAGTCATTGGTCTATGCGGATAAGCCACAAACACTTGACCATTTGGAAGACAACATTCGCCGTGTTATTGCCGATATACGGCCACAAATGTTGGAAAAAGTCATCGAAAATTGGACGTCCAGATTGGACTACATCCGAGCCAGCCGTGGCAGTCCTATGCCAGAAATCTTATTTAAAATGTAATGCCACAAGATTATCTTTCTAATAAAAAAAATTCATGTCAATCGAATAATACATCGTTGTTTTATTGCAATTTAAAGTTCTATACCTCTAAAAAAACACCCTTTATATCATAGTTACAATAGATCGTGTGTAAATTTGGCGTTATCTGTTTCTGAAAAAAAGTAATTTTTTACTAAAGCTGCGCGATCTTTCTCGCTACCCAGGAATTAAATTAGTTTGGGGTTACGACAGTGGTTCTCAAACTATCAATACCTGCGACCCAATATTCAATCATAAATTTCATCCCGCCACCCTCCATACAATAACAAAGTATTGAATTCAATAATACGATACTTTGATGTTAAAGCTACAATAGGATTTAAACCTCTTAAGTTCCACCCGCGCATATAAACGTCTCGCTCAGCTGAAACATTTTTCCCGGACGTATATACACGTGTTTCAAAAGTACGATCTTTTCTGTGAACGTCTAGCCATAAAAGGACACGTTTGCGAAGGATGTACCTATTTAAGAGGATTTGCTTATTTATTCCTTTTTCTTCCTCCCCCCTCCCCCAATACTCCACATATTAACCGGGAAAAACATCACATATCCATTGCGGAAAACGGTGGCATTGGGGAGATAATCTCGTAACTTTTAATCGGTAGTTAAGGGATTAGTTATAAACCGCACAAATTATCAAGATAAGTATTAATTTTTTGTATATAGTTTTATATATGGCACAACCATGGGATCACTTGTAATTATACTTGTTCTTAACGTAGTATTGTTACATTAATTATGAAATACATTGTGCAGTACTGATACTTTTATAAGTGTATTATATCAGTGTAAATGGGTATTCTATTTTTTTTTATGTCAGAATGAATTTTTTGTTTTTTTACTTTCAGTAAATTAGTAATTTTTAAAAATAATCTTTTGTTTTCTACTTTTCAATATGCTCGCGCCCCCTTATAGAGTTATCACGCCCCCAAAGAGAAGCGCGCCCCACAGTTTGACAAATGCCGAGTTACGACGTTACAGATACAGAACTATTTTGATTTCCCAAACGCTTCAAACAAAATTTTTGAACACGCACATAACTCACCCATAACAGTTAGATGATATTCCGTTCTTGAACTATTTTTATTAGAATTTATTCCTTTTACTCAAATTTATTAAAAAAATATATATAAGACTGCATACAACTTGAAAATAAAATTTTAAGACTTGCATATATGATTAAATATATTGATTTTATACCAAGTTTATGTAGTAAGAGTATTTACTTGTGGAAATACCAGATCGTGAGATTTAGTAGTATTTGGATTGATAGAAGCTACACGGCTTTTTAATACATTTTTCATATCTCATATCAATTTCAATAAACTTGATCTTGACTTAAAAATAAAAAAAATAAAATATTTTCTGTGACCACTAAATTAGACGTTCGAGTAAAGATTCTTATGACATTGACGATGCAGATTGATAAAATATTGGGAGACGGTCAATAGTGAAAAACTTTTCGACAAGGTTAGTCTATAAAGAGTCTGTACGGTATATGAGTTCTTATAATAAAATGTGTTCAGAAAGGATAGATAAGAAAAATATTGAAGATAAAAAAATCAAAAAAATAGATTGTTAAAAAATATAATTCAAGCTCCTCTTCAATGCACAGGGTATCTCAAAACTCAACGTCAAGCGAGCAGTAAGGGAGGGAGAATGGGGGGGTCCATAAAAGTTCTGGTAAAAATTTTAAAAAAAATTCCATATCACTTGGTTAGGTCCATCACATCATTAGGTACTGTGAATATAAATTATACAACTTTGCAGCGCCCTTTTCACTAACGGGATCTTACATAGCCATGCTATTCATCTCTGTCACAAATTGAGCAAATAACTTTGTTGGTTTGGTTAAAATTAAGAAAGTTTGATTCGGTTTCAGAAAATGTCAGATTCTACATAATGAAGAAAATCTTACGTACTACCCTAGATAAGTTATTTTAAAATCTAGCTAATTTTGTTAAGATTCCAAAACGGTACAACATTTGCTACTTTTTTATCCATAACAATTTTTGGCATTTTTTTTTCACAAAGTGACTTAGTTTAAAAAAACTCAATATTAAGTATGTAGCTCAAATTCAGCAATAAATTTAAAAATAAAAAGGAAAATATTTCTTGTTATATTTTAAGGATTCAAATGTTTGAAGTTCTGCCTTCTAACTTCTTTTAAACCAATCGAAAATGTAACTGAAGTGCGCCAAAGGATTGTAGAAGCAATGGAAAAAAAAAATTTAGCTAGCTACTCGAGAAAAAATCTCCTCAAAATTGTAAAACTTGGAGTCTACTTAAAGATATGATGGAGGGTGTCAACAAAGGTTTATAAAGCTAAGATGTTTTGCAAATAAAAGCATTGACTATGATTTTATAATAAATGTAATATAAAAGATATAATTGCGTACCAATTTTACAATTCTTACGAATTCATACTTAAGTATAAATTTCACTTGAAATCGGGATTTGCTATTAAATTTGTATTTGACCAAATTTACCTTTTGTTTTATTCAATCCATGTAAACAAAATTGTATTTATCAATTAATGAAACAAATATAAACTCATCAACAATTCAAAAGGACAATACAATAATGAGTGATAATATCTATCAATGGCATATTTTTGGGGACAAATCATAAATAATTATTAAAAACGAAACAGACTTAATTTCGAAGCTAATGTGCCATAAAATATTTATACATTTTGATAGAAAAATATTTTTATAAGATATTCCTATATATTATTCATTTATTCTTAGGCATGAAGATAAATACGACGACTCCCATTCGAACACGCATTGTACCTTGTCATGGAGCAACTTGTGCCACGATTTTCATATCATGTCCTTCTTGATTCCTGCTGATAACAGTGATAATACTCCTTATCCTCTGGATACTGCTCTTTTTATTGAGAAAGACCCACCTGTTCGATACGCTGTCAGGTAATTATTAATATAAAAATATCCATTTAAAAGTAAACTGTTAGAAAAAAAAAAAATTTGTATAGCATACTAAATTGAAGCATGTGTGTGAGTGTTACATTTGCTATTGTCATACGAAGAACGTTCCGAAAGTAAGTTTCATCATTTTTTCGCACATGAAAACTTTACTGCCAAAGAAAATGCACCATAATATCATAAGCTACACACTATGCACGATGATTTTTCGACATAATCACCTCCAACATTGAGATATTTGCTGTAGCTTACAATCAGCTTGTAGAAACTATTCTGGCAAAATCCAGTGTCCTGCGATACAAGAAAATTTCTCACAACCTGCTTCCCCTCGTCATTGTTTTGGAAGTTACATCCCAAAAGTGCGAATTTCTTTAATGAAATGATGCTGGGGAAAAGGTGAAAGTCAGATGTGGTAATGTTGCTTTGATTCATTTATGTGGAGGAACACCCAATTCGACCTTCATCCTCCACAATCTGCCTTCCTTCTTTGAGCATGTAACACCAGCTACCAACCCATGATTTTTCTCTATTTGGTCTGCAAGCACCACATAGCCATTTCCCCTTTCCACGTTGGTTCAGTCAATTAGGTGGCTTCCTATCAACTCATGATTACCACTTTCATCATGCACCGAAAAACATCCAGATGTGGGATGGAGGATTACCCAGTGACGTCTAGCGAACGGGATTTGACGAGACATAACTTCGTCACCATACACGGTCTATAGGCGTTCATGGATAATGGAGATACTAGTCTCAAGTACCCCATCATACCGGATAACAGCACGCCTGCTTCCATTGGTAACTCCATTGTCAGCATACATCTGCTGTCGTCGTGCTTTGTTCTCGAATAACCTTGTGCACACCGGTCTGCTGGTGCTTTCTCTTCTTCGATGCTTTGAGCATGCGTCATTCCTTCTACGCTGACGATAATTCCATCATTGAAACCTCAACGTATGCAGTTTCTTATGGTAATTGTTTTTATTTTTATACCAAATGTGCCATCTTCCCTTTAAAAAAATGACGAGCCTTACTTTTTAGACGGCCTGCATATATTTTAAAATATAATATTTCCAAAACAATATTTTTGCAATATTACAGAGATTACGAAATCAGTCAACATAGATCTATCAACAAATATAAGAAATGAGAAGTAAAAGTAATTGTTAGTTTATCAAGTACATATAATTATTTACCGTCGATGAACTTGCGTGCATTAAAATAGTAATGGGATTGTTGAGACTTTTATAAAGTTTAAATTGTAATCAACATTGTGATGCATTTCAATTATTTTAAAGAGTCGTCATCATAAATTTAAAAATGTTTTAATTCTTGAGTATAAATGAAGAATAATTATCTTAAAAGAGTATGGAAACAATGCTTATCAATTTCTGAAAATTAAATCAAACTTTTACGTGATTATTATTTTAAATATTACAGAAGATAGTTAGCGAAAAAATTCTTTTATTTTCTGTACGCGTATGTATTAAATTTCATATTCTTTACTCTTAATTTGTTACGTATATAATATGAAACATACAGTAATCTATCATGTTTACTTTGATTCTTTTAATGCATTTACTAAACTGCAACAGCTTCTCTCACACAAATTCTTTAAAACTTAACAGAAGAATTTTATTTTGTAAGCAATTATAAACGTTCTTTTCTATTTACATCAAATTCAAGGAAAATTAGTTAAAATTTTCATCTTCAACTATATTCAATAGATAATTTTAAAGGAACGAGAAACATATTCAGAAGGGAAATAGATTATCAATAGATAAATAACTTTCCTAGTAAAATTATATTTTTTGTAACATTTACTTTTCCTATTCAATAAAAATTAGATTCTGTTATATCAGCGAAAGGGAAATAATAAATTTTTAGTGAAGTCATTTGAGGCAGGAAAACAAATGATAAAAATATAGAAATCTAGAACTTAAAAAAACAAATTCAGTTAAGAAAACTTTCCTGATACACAATTGCATAAAACGTTTAATTGAAATACAATGCACTTTCGCAAAATATTGACTAATTCCCCTATTGGATGATAATTTAACTAAATTGAATAAATCGTTAATGATAACTGATTATTTTATTATAGAATCGACCAATTACCCATTTATTCAGCAATTAAGTGATACATTCCCAAATGATGATAAAAATTCAGAAATAATCTTTATTCAAACAATAAAATATAAAAAGTAGAAAAATATTCTTTTCAGTGATCACTTGGATTGATTTATTATGTTAACACAAACAGCAGTTAATCTTAATGATAAATGATGGCAGAGACGATTATGCATATTCTTTTTTTCCTTCTTTCCAAATTTATGAACTAATGTTGAACAATGTTTGAATTGAATTTCATCTTGTCTTTTGAATAGATTTTCCATTAATAAATCATTCCCCGAGGATAATTGTGCCCTTGCTCATGTTACACCTCCCTAATAAATGATAGTAGGATATGTATATTGTGACTGCTTTTTAATTCATTATTTAGTCTTGTTTAAAATTACGAAAACTCTTTTTAAATGTTGATTGATTATCAACATCACGTTACGAAGGAACACATGGGTTGTTGATGACGGTCTCCTATTTTTAAGCCACCATCAAGTGACATAGATGACACCTGGGTTCTCATATCATTCTCCAAGCCTCCACACCACACCAATGTAAGGAACCTGTACTTGTACAGATTTAACATGTATTAGTTCCTCTACGCATCGTGTCTTTAGTGGTTGATTACTAGAATTACTTGTTAACATATGTATATATATAAAATATTGTGGTAGATTTTTATAAAAATATCAAACTTTTTTTATACTATTTAATTTTTTACTGGAATTGTTTCAAATGTTGGCAACAAGTGCTTTTTTCACAACTAAAATTGTTTAGGAAACTTACAGTATAGTAACTGGAATGTTAGAAATTCTTAGGAATTATCTGTGTGTGTGTGGAATAATTAGCGATTAAAAGCCAGCCAGTAAAATGTCAGTCTTTTCTACACTTCGTAAGTAAAACTCATTGTCAGATGGCAGAAAAAAAGAAGCAGAGTTTTAAAAATGATAGAGTATAGTTCTTAAATTAGCTTATATAACATAATGGAAGTTTGATAGGTATATCATTTGTCTTATAGTTTTAATATATATCTAACTAATGATTTTCAGATTTTATCCTTTTTTCACAGTGCTGTTTGGAAATTGATCTTAAAAATACCCGCAAGCATGCTTTTTACATTTTATGATCAGGCTTATTAGGAAAAATTAGCATCGCCCAAGCCCGAACGCTCTCTATCCTTGGGTCAACTCTATTATTAATAATCGTGCTATTCACAATAAATTAATTTCCTGCTTTGCTATTTCCAAATCCATATGTGATAATTTGGCTTAACTTTCCCTTTTCCCTCTTCGGTTCTTGCTATTCCTTTAAATCTTTTTTGTTCCCCTCCCTTAATTTATTGCAGCTTCCTGTTTTAACCCTTAGTCATCATTCTGGGTTTACTTTAAGATTAATTTCTTGTTTTTTTCTCTCTCTTTTAGCAAAAGTGGTTTCTTTAATAAAATTCAATAACTTATCTGTTTGCCCCCTCCTTTCCCCCTCTTTCTCTTTTTAGTGTCTTAAAAATATAATTGGAGGAGGAAATCTAAAAAAAAAATCATCTTTCCAGTGCTTTTTCAAAAAAAAAAAAAAAAAATAATCTAACGACAACAGGAAGTGTTGGCGCCAACTGGAATTTTGGTTCCAAAATATAATTTTTTTTGTTTCCTGTTTATTTTTTCTCTTTTTCACACCTCGTGCCCTATGTGTTTCAGGATCTTTTCTTGTGTTTGTTAAGTGTTTTTTTTATTTTTTATGTTTTTGCATTGTAATTGTTAAGCGTTTTTTCTGTATTCTTCCCCCAATTCTCAAGAATTTTGGGGAAGGGACCTTTTTGTACATGTTTTTCGCGCGCGTTTAATTTGATAATAAAATTCTTCTCGGAGGGTCGGATGCAGCTCTAAACCCTTTGGGTGAGCTCGATTCTCTGGAGTAAAAAAAAAAAAAAAAAACCGGTATAGTGGTTAGCGACGCTGACTACGGCGCCTTTAGGACTGCGTTCGATTTCCGGAGAAGACATGGATGTTTGAAATGTATAGTGCATTTGCGGCATGGGGGTACTCTAAATAGCCGCCGAGCCACAAGTCCTCTCGTGTGGTTGGTGGAAAAAGAAGAGAGGTGGAATCCCCTGACCCTCCCCCAGGGTATTTTCCCTCAAAATTGGAGTGGAACCGAGCTAAATCGCACTGTCACCTGTATGGTGCTCAAGGCCACGGCCGATGACAGGCGTACATGTAGCCCTTTGCCATGATGTATTTTGTGGGCCTCGATCTGACTACGTCAGACAGGTGGCATTAGCAACAACAACAGGAAAATTAGCAGATACGGAATTGTATCTTTTCAACTTAAGGTCATATGTATGTCTAAATGAATGGCTTTTAAAATGAATTTGAAATAAATTATTTTAATAAAAGATTAAGTTTGATTCCATTTTTGATACAATGTTAAAGTCCTCACATGGGGTGGGGTGGAAGTAAGGAAAAAGGGGACGACAGCTCGGTGTCGTCCCCGTCATTTGACCATAGTTCAGATGTATAAGGTTCGTCACCAGTAACCTTAATGTTGTCTCAGAGGGCGAAGAAAATTAAAATCAAACTAAAAGTGATCGAATATTCTTGTCGAATGTGAGGAAAAGTGGGTGACATTATACAGTCATTTTTAAGAAAATTTACATCATTTTTACATAAAATATAAATTTGAGTTGACGCGAAGGGTTATTTGAATTAACGTGGATAATCATTAAGTAATTGATATTAGTAATAATTATACTCGCAACTATTATGTAGCTTATGTAATAATGAAACAATGAAGTTGCATAAGGAAAAAAAAAAACAAGTAATATAAAAAAATGTTAAGTCAATTCTTACTTAGATCAAAAAACAAAAAGTTTATTTTAGCTACTTTTTGTTAAATAGTTACAATTAATATAAATATGTATATACATAGGACAGAATCACAACATTAAGTGATAATTAATTTTTATTAATTATCATTAAAGTATCGTATTGTCATCCAAAACAGTCGTGTATATAAAATTTCAGTTCAACTGAATGCTTTAAAACGTGAGAAAAAAACCTTTTTAAGTTTTGACACAAATCGCCAAGAGGGTCGCTAAGTCGCTAAAAATGATGTCATTGTGACTGTATTTGTAATTCTTTAAATAATTAGCTTTAATGAATCAATTTTTATTAATTATAATTAAATTATTCTATTTTCATCCAAAATAATCATGTATATAAAATTTCAGCTCAATTGAACGCTTTAAAATGTATTTTATTAAGGATTGAAAATTCCACCAAGATAAATTACACTCTCTATTTATTTATTTATTATAAATAAATATACAGAGAGTGTGAGCTAATTGTAGGTATTGAAAAAAAAACATCTCTATAATTAACATTATAAAAAATTATTAAAACACATAACACTGTATGAGATAATTTAATTACATCTTTTAAAATGGTGGCAATATTTAAAGAACTTAAATCAAATTATAGCTTTAACATACATTTCATGTTTTTATTATATTTACCCCTTACATAGTACCTAGGAAAAGTTCTAAGATTATTTTTGGTATAATCTTGTAAGATGGATCTCCAAAAGCGTATGAATTTGAAATATTAAGTATTGCTTGTGCATCTATTTTGTCCTATTCGTTTTTTTACAGAAATTCTGCATATTAGCATATTCTGTAAGTACACATTTAACACGTTTTGCATGGTTAGTAGTTTAAAAATTTAGTTTTTCTGTTTAAATTCTTTCAAATAACTGTATTCAATTAAAGATGCTTGAATTAATGTGCATATACCTACAAGTGAGAAATTTGTATGCTATTTTTCTACATATCATGAATTTTCAAGGAAACATGAGTAAAAATTGGTGTTTGATAGAAAACATAGTTCAGATTTAGTTGAATAATTTAAATGTAACCAATTTTAATAATTTGTATCATATCTAATAATTTAAAGTTATTAGATATGATACATATTCGTCATTTGCCCCTTTTAGACCAACCACAATGCAGTGCAATGAACTTTTTGTTGCTTATATATAATGTATATATAAGCCTAACGCTTTTTTAATGCTTTCTTCATTTGACTAGATAAAATTTTCTATTTGAATTTATAATAGCAAATAATATAGCAATTTCCATTAACTGAAGAAATTTTGATTTTTAAGGATATATTATTTTCAAGTAAAATACTTAACTAGTTTTAAAAAGAAAAAAATAGCAAGAACATTCACACAATTGCAAAGCTTTTCCATTAAACGCAAGTTAATGGAAGAAATATTTATTTTGTACAACTTAAAAATACTTATTTCAGAATATGTGGAATTCGTTTACTTAAATTTGATAATAAATTGGAATTTTATAATTTACGCACAATCATAAAATTGATCCACTTCAAATTCGAATACTCTTGTTACAACTAATCGAAAGTTAACCCATAATTAGGAAGAAAACAACTGAAATACTGAAATAAATATATATCATATTTTGAAGAAAGAGAGAGAACATTAGTGCCATTAATAAATATTTCTAACCAAGGCTCTGAATGGTAAGATAAACCAGAAATTCACTAACTAGATAAATCTTTGATAGAATAGTTCAAGTAGTTGAATCTCCTAAATCAAAATTGGGCTCTCAGACACGACATGAAATTTTTAACTGTTTGTCGAGATGTCTACTCAATTAGTAAAATCATAAATTTGGAATGTGTCAGAGATAAATTCACACAAATAAAAATATTTCACACAAGAATAATTTAAAACTACTTTTGAAAATCTATTTGGAATGGAGAAAGTAAAGAAGAAAAGAACAAGTTTTTAATAAAAACTAGACAAAGAACTAAAAATCAAGACATTTAATTTATGACGATTTCCAAGTGTTTTTTGCAGATTAAAATTAAGGGAAAAATTCTTAAATCTAAAAAAATGTATCTAACTCATCAAAATAATATATTCTGCCTCAAATAATCGTTTCTTGTATAAATGACAAATTTTTTTTTTAAAAACTGTCATAAAATTTGCTTGGAATTCGTCCGAAATACTATCAAAGAACAAAATATTAAAATATTTAATGATAGCTAGAAACTATGTGCAGACACTAAAAGTATCCTATACTTGAATAAAGTGCAGAAAAATTAAATGTGATCTTTAAAGTTCATTTGGAGTGGAAGATAACAAGAGGCTATGAATAATAAAAAGCTTACATAAAGATACAAACGAAACATTTTAATTTACATAGTCTTAAGAGTCTTCAAATATACTGACAATTTTATGTTAGGTTTACAGAAATTCCCTTCAAGGCCCGAACAAAAACTCACAAAGAATGTGAGTGTATTAAGGCAACAGTTTCAGTGGTCACCATAACTGGAATTTTTAGCCAATCAGATAGACCTATTTAACCATAGGGCGAAATATTGTCATCGATGATAAATATATTACCCATCTTCACTGGCACGACAGCCCCAGATGGAGTTGTTCTGGCCATCTCAGAATTCTATTCCATACTGTCTTGTTCTCGGCTATGCTTTACCAATTTGTGTCTTGATATTTTTCTTCTGATGAACTTGAACTTTAAATATTTTTACAGTCCAAAAGACATCTGTGACCTATAGCATTCTAAAAATAAGTGACCCATCGTTTTTGTTGTTAGAAACTCATTTTTGTAAAACCTAACAGTAATTTTTGTAGTTCGTACTTTAAACCACCATCACTCTAATAGGCATGAAAGAAATTTGATTTAAGTGTATTTTGTCATTTCTAATTACGAGATTATTTTTGTGAAGCCAAAATTTACTGTAATCTCTCAGATTTCTAATTTCAAAGATCCAACATGTTACCTTGTTTTAATACACTACGAATTATTACACTGCTGGACAATTGCTAATAACGGATAACACTATCATCCATAGCAACCACAAAATGAAAGAAAGCAAAATGTGGAAAATTAGAATAAGTGCGGGATATTAGTAAGAAGAAGTATGAGTATGCAAACTTTTTTCCACGTCTGTTCATCACGTGATAGCGTTCGTAAGAGCTTTAAAGGTTTTGACGCGTGTGGACAGTTGTTGTTTCAAGTCAAAGTTTTACAGGAAAGATTTAATACACAAACTTAAAATTTTTGGCATGTCTTCCCGACATCACATAGATGATTTTATGCGTGGCCGAATTATTGGAAAGATCGAAGAAGGGCGAAAAATAACAGATGTTGCCAGGGAGTTCGACATCGCTCACAGCGTTGTTTCACGGCTGTGGAAGTCATTTATAACTACTGGAATGTGTAGTAGACGGCACGGGGGAGGTCGTGTTAGAAGTACGACGCCTGCAGAAGACAGATATATAGTCCTATCAGCAAAAAGGAACAGGCGCACCACAGCTCAGTAGGTGGCAAATCAGTTTCTTGCTGCCTCAGGAAAGCAGATCTCCCGAAAAAGTGTTGCCAGACGTTTGAGGGGAGGAGGACTGTACGCACGCAGACCTGTTGTGTGTGTCCCATTGACCAGACAGCACCGTACTGCTCGTTTGCAATGGTGCCGTGAGCATCACAATTGGACTGAACAGGACTGGACATGCGTACTATTCTCAGATGAGAGTAGGTTCAGTCTGTCATCGGATTGTAGACGCCAACTGATCTGGCGAGAGAGTGGTACTACTTATCGTCCAGAAAATATCCAAGAAAAGGACCGATATCCGACATGCAGTATCATGGTGTGGGCCGGCATCATGATCAATGGCCGCACGCGCCTACATGTGGTTGCGAATGGGACTATGACGGGCCAACGATACATTGATGAAGTTCTACTTCCTCATGTTCGTCTTTTTCCGTGGTGCTGTCGGTGATAAATTTGTTTTTATGGACGACAACGCAACATGTCATCGAACACTCGCTGTTCAGGATTGTCTAGACAGCGAGGGTATTCAACGTCTCGTATGGCCAGCGCGTTCTCCAGATCTAAACCCCATTGAAAATGTGTGGGATGCTTTGGGGAGGCAAGTTGCTGGTCGAGACTATCCTCCGACAAACAAGAACACCCTTATTCGTGCACTCACAGAGGAATGGGATAAATTGCCTCAACAGCTGCTGGATAATGTTGTGCAAAGTATGGTACGACGTGTGGAATGTTGCATCACACTCCACGGTGGGCATATCCCGTACTGATACTTTTCTTTAAGGTGCCTGCTGACTTTTAGATGCATTGTTCCATTTCTCCGTACGCAGATCAAATGAACATTTTTTTTTCTTTCAGATGTTTCACAGCTTTTGTACTTTCCAGAACAATAAATATTCTTTATTCTAATGTCTGAACAGTGTGGCAACTATATTTTATCCTACTAGGCCTCATGTCTCGCTTAATGTTATGCTACATAGCAATTTGTGATCCGTCCTTAGCATTTGTCCAGCAGTGTATTTCTAAGTTAGCGTTCTTTTTATATAATCAAAAGTATCTTAAAAGAATATATATATTTCAAAAGAAGAGTTTTTTTAAAGAATAAATGTTAATTCTGCTATATGTGTAATTGTGACGGATCTCGTTTCTCAAAATTTCAATTGCATTTGGAAAAAGTCACCGCATATCTTACTTTAATAAAATTACTTTATTTAATAAAATATACCAATGTACAAGGTTTCCGAGTTTCATTTAACGTATTGACTTCTATTAATTATTGGTTTGCTCACATTTATGTGTATTAAAGCAGAGGTCGCCAAAGTGGTGGTCCGCGAGAAAATTTCACTGGTCCTCAGAAAAATGTGGTACCCTTGGTAATGGCCCCCAGAAAATGTGGTAAAAGTGAATATCTTTTCTTAATGAGCAGACGATGAAAATTCTGATTCAATTATCCACAACTTATTTATGTGAAAAGGCCTTTTTATCTGTCAAAACAAACAAAACCCGGTACCGATCTCAGCTTGAAGTAAATGTCTTGCATTAACAACTTTGGATCCAAATATCTATAATCTTATTTCAGGTACGCAGGAACATCCATCACACACTAGGAATGTATAATGCTAAAAGTTTGATGTATTTAAACCATTTTTTAATTGTTTTGTTTTTACAGTTTTTGTTTATTTTATTATGGTTAATTAATAAAACTTTCATAATTTGATTACAATTAGTAGTTTCATTTTATTAACTAGGTATATTTTATGCGTTGTTAGATCACAATTTTTTTTATAAATTTATTTAAATTCTTTTAGTGGTCCACAGGATTTAAATTATGAATTTACTGGTCTGTGAGGTCAAAAGTTCTGGAGACCTCTGTATTAAAGTATATTTAATATTTCGGATATATTTAATTGGTTTTCCTCTTAGTTTTTACAACACACGCACCACTGGGGGATCTAGTCCTGAGTGGGTCAGATATCAACATTTCTTGAGAGTCCTTTTTTAAGCCCCTTAATAGTTTAGGATATTTTGCTTACACATTTGGGGACCCCTGAAGCTTGGGGGCCCCGTATCATTGATAAGGTAGTAGTTACACCCTGACACGCACACACACACAGAAGAAGAGAGGACGTATGCATGTACCTCTTTTGTCTCCCAACACAGAGGTTCACTCAGAAGGCAAAAGAGTCACGGGATTTTAAATTTACTAAAAGTTTTAAAAACTCTGCTCTGAAAAATGAATCTAAGAGTTAGGTATAGATATGATACTAAGTTTCAATCCAAAAATTCACCGTCAATATTTATACTAAAATTAAGAAGGCTATAATTGGAAGCAAGTACTATTAAAAAAACAGTATTTAATTCCCTAATATTTTTTTTAAAAAATAAAACCATTTTAATTTTTTTTTTGTAGAATATTTGAAGGAAGACCAACTGAAGCAGACTGGCTAGAAGAGTCCCACAAATTAGCTGATCTGGTGAGGAAGGAGCCTTTGATAGATAAGAGTTACTATTACACTGCTTGGTATGATCCCCCGTATCAGCTTTTCCATAGGATTAATGAAATTTGGATGGTGAAGAAAGCTGAAAAGCAACCAAGCACAAATGCTGGAAATGAACACATTCCGGTTGAAACAAAAGATCACAAAGCCGAAAAGTGAAGATCTAAAGTATCATTTAAAGTTCAGATTCATGGAGTGAATTTATCTCACTTATTTATTACTTAATTTTATTTTTGTATTCCAGGAATATTGAATCTATTACTTATTATTATTTATTTGAATACTCATTGATTTTTCTCGCGAACATTTTTCTCATTACAATTCTTACTTTCATGAGTTAATTTTTCACAAATTATTTATATTCATTTAAATTTATTCGTAATTTATAATTCGATTTTCTTTTTGCATAATTCTATTCATTGAAGACATTGCATAAATTAATTTTAATTAAAAAAATAGATCCATTGATTAAATTCATTTCCTCATTACTTTTAATTTATGCAATGATTTGTTTTTGTGGTTTTATATTGTCATATTTTTAAAGCATTTTCATTTTCGTTATTTATAAGAAATGCCTTCTTTGGAAATCAAATTTGTGTATTACTTGCTGTATGACAATGTTGTTTTCTTTCATTTGAAATAAAATCCTATTTATTTTCTTAACAATTTGTTTTTTCTTCTTATTAATATAGATAAATCATACACATAAGCACATACATTGTGATTCTAAACTGACGGGACAAATTTTGAGGGGTGGTAAGCAAACAATGTTTGTATAGGAACATATGGGCGGAAGTTCCGCTTTTCCGCACAAACAGAAAAAAATATCATATTGACGGAAACATAACACGTTCATTAGCAGCATGCTTAACGAGTAATTCTGTTCAGAAAACGTTAAAACAGTTTTATAAATTGCATCCACCAACCGTTATGATGCTTGGCTGACAATACAGGTAAAAGGTGAAGGTAGCAAAGTGGTGTGCTAGTATCTGCTTTATCACCAAAATAAGCATTTGCACTAAATATTTCAGTAATTATGGGTGATTTTACTAATAGCAAAATGCAGACATGCATCTAACGTACGGTGCTATTAATGGTAACCAGAGATGCGTTACGACTGTATCAGGAACGCTTTCAGTGATTACATCGACAGCTTTAGGAAAATTGTTTATTTATCGCCAGTACTGATAGAAGGGGTAGATCAAGAACTGTACGACAAACACACCTGGAAGAAGTCCTCTTGGACTATGTGGACGAAACACCCGGCAAAATCACGAGGGCTGTAACTTGTCGTCTACGTGTCAGTCAACCAAGTGTTAGTTTTACGGCTGAACTGTTGGTGGATGAAATTTCTTAAACTGTTTTAACGTTTTCTGTATGGAATCACTCGTTAAATGTGCGCTAATGAACATTTTATGTGTCCTTTAATGTGTTATTTTTCTGTTTGTGTCTCCCAACTTGGCACTTCCCCCCATATATTTCAATACAAAAATTGCCTGTTTTAGTGAGCTGTTACGCTCTTTTCTGTAATTGACAGTTCGGTCATTTTTTTTCTGAAAAAAAAAAAAAACAAATTTTGTTCATTAAAATTTAAGTTAAAACATAATGTTATTTGTTAGTTTCAACTGTCTATCAGTATTCTGGCAGCTCATCTAACCACCTGAAAAAAAAAAAGTCCTCTGTTTTGGAGACGAAGTATTGTTCCACAGCTATTTCGACATATTTATATAATTTATGTATTTATTTTCATCAAGAAAATTTTACAGCGATTTGAACAGATAATAGCCAGATGGTGCAATATTAGGAGTATATTCTGGCTGAGGTAAAGTTACCCAACCCAAATCTGCAATTTTTTGTGCGGTGTTTCTTGCCACATGTAGTCTAGCGTTGTCGTGATGAAGAATCACACCCCTTCCCCCTGCTGCTGGTCAAAGATGGAGGTTTATATTGAATTTCTCTATTCAAAACATCCAGCTACGAACATTAATGGTTGTTTCATTTTCTTCCAGCAATTAATACTGCACTTTACCCTTGCTGTATCACCACCAACACAACATAACCTTCTTTTGATACACGCCAGCTTTGGATTTGGATGGTGGTGTTTCAGGTCATCAAAAGGTTAAAAACCGATTCACTTTTGTGACAAGCAAGCTTTGAAGAACATATCGAAATTATGTCCATTAAATCTTTTTCACTTAATGTATCCGACTACCCTAATATCATGATTTATTTTAAAAATGAACAAAATATTTTTATGACTTTATTTTATAGACCATCTTATTAGCTTCATGAAAATACTGAGGTTTTTATTTTCCATTCACTAGAACAAAAATTGCAGGCGTTTTAGTAAAAGCAAATGCCATAACTTTACACAATATGTCAAACTTTAAAACGCGTTTTACTCGAAATGTGTTTTTTTTCGAAAAACTCAAACGGGACAGCGATTGCTCAAAAAGTTTGCAAAATAATTTGCTGAAATTTTTGTGTACGTTCTGTAAAACAGTAGAAGTGTTTCAATCTTCAGATTTATATAAATCACTGTTTCATTTCAAAATTTACAGTTCTTTATGTGAATATAATCACTGTTTTTTAAGCAATTTCATATAACATCTAAAATAAAGTGTTCTAATTTTTGTAAAAATTAAAATATCTCTTATCCTGAAGGTTACTTCAAAAGGAATAGCAAAGTAATACAACAAAATTGAAAAATTGAGAATTTGTTCATTTGTTATTTGTACAGAGCGGGCCCCGTTTGTGTAAAATCTTGTCAATGTTTACCCATTTTTCCCATTTTAGTAGTAATAATTTATTTTTAATTATTAATTTTAGTCTTTTTTTTTCTTAAAATGTACTAAAAATAAATCTAAATACTACAAAAAAAATCTCCATATATCCATTATTTAAAAAAAAAGGTGTTGTAAGTAGTCGGATACCTTAATTCGTGTGGCACCTAAACACAGAGTTTGGACACGAAACCAAGACTTTTAATGCAATCCAAAGCAGTAGTCTGATGAATTCCAATTTTGAAGCCCATTTCTGTAGAAATTAACGTGAGATTTGTCCTGATCATACTGTGTAGCACTTCGTCACTGACATCTGATGGCCTTCCCGATCTAAGTTCAACTTTCAAAGAAAAATCTCTCAAGCTAAATGTTAAAAGCCATCTTTGGCATTTTAGAGCTTTAACTACTTCTTCTGCAAACACTCACACCAAGTTTCTTCTTGCCTTCCTCGCAGCTTTCCCTTTTTGGAATTCAAACAACAAACAATGTCTTAAGTGCACTTTTTCACTCATGTTGACAGTTTTACAAGTTTAAAAAAAAAGCTGACTAAAATACAAAAAATGTATTTAAATCAATAGTATACTAATCTAACTTTTCATACTGGTTTCAGTTGAATCCGAATTATTGCTAAAGATCGACAGCGCGTAAAACTGAACGTGTTCATAAACGATAGAATTTTTCCTTATATCCAATGTTTTTTCAGAAAAAAATAATATTTTGCATAGGAATATAAAGCTAATAATAATTTTGTTTATTGTACAAGTTACGTGAAAGAAAAATTCTTAGTTCATGCCTACAATCGTTATAAAAATAATAAACAGTAATAATAAATATATTAATTCAAGCGTCTAAATTTGGTAGCAAGACCGGCTTCTAGAGGATGCCACGATGGAATGGCTGTCATATTTGAGGATTTTCCGTGCCTGTGCAAAATACTTCGTTACCATTATGCAGCCTATAAGGAAAATAAAAATACTAATCATTATTAATGCAATAAAATTTTTGTAATACTTGAGATAAAGTTCAAAATTATTTTTGAACATTAAGTCTGATTTTTTGAATTTATAACTTTAATTTATAAATTTAATTATAAACATTACGTGTTTGAAACTAAGAAATTTACTAATTATAGATAAATCTTGAATAAATAAAATTCTATATATAATTTTAAAATATTACTGTTACACCAGAAGAAAATATCATTATTTATTCAAAAATTACGTCGAATTTTTCCTTCTCTCAATATTTTTTGATAATTTAATAAATTAAACATTTTTTGAATCAAAGATAATAAAATAGAAGAGAACAATGAATTAATATTCTTTTAAATAAAATCTGAAACGTAGTATATTGTTTCAGGAAATTTAAATGTCCTTTTTGTTATAGTTCTGTTCATTTTAAAAATGCATGGGTTTTAAATCAAATTTTATTTATTTACTTTTCAATTTAGTGAAACTCCTCTCCCCCCAAGCAAAATTATTTTTAAAAATTTAATAAATATTTATAGGAATATTAATCTATCAGAGAAGTACTGAGATGATTAAATCATTTTTAAAAAGCATTGGATCTATTTCTTGTCTGAAGCTTTCAAATAAATCATTGACTTGTAAGAAATGTGAAAAGTGAGCATACGAGGAAAAACTGAATTATTTCCTTATATATTTTCCTCTAATCTTTATTAATTAGTTTTTTTATTAGAAATAGTTATTTATGACTTAATTTTTATATGATTGAATTGATGGTATAAAAAAATAAAAAAAAACACTAGTTTGTTTTTTGTGAAATATTTTCAAAATATTTAAATAATTTTCATTTAACTAAAGCATTTCAGTAACTGGGTTTATGTTTATGCTATTTAAAACTTTTCAAACTCTTTTCATTGGAAAAAGATACATTGCTCAATACGATTTTCCGTTTGAGCTCCAATTTCAAGCATTGATTACATAGCTCCTTAGAATTAACGAATTAATATAAAAATCGAGGACTTGTACTAAATATGAAAATATGTAAATAGAAATTGTTGAATGTTATGCAATAAAATAATGGAACAGATACAATAAGAGAATGATTTGCCATTATCCTGCTCTTATATTTGATGTACAGTTTTCAAGAGACAGCATTGGCGAATTTTTAAATTACAAATTTTTAAAAGCGTACATCATCATTTTAAACCTATATTCAGAAACAATAACGGAAAGCATTAATAGGCGTATTTTTGGGCTTTAGTATGTATATTTGAGCTTACTATATTCTTTTCCTACAGTAATGCAAATAAATCTTCTCTCTCTCTCTGTACAACCTATAGAATATGTATTTTTGTTTAAAATAGTTTGAAGGAAAGGTTTTTGCATTGCTTATGGTGAAATATAAAAAAAAGTTACTATTACGGTAAAAAAAATTTTTTTTCAATCGTATTCGCCGAAAAATCCAAGCATATTTTTGACAACTACGATTAGAATATCACCATAATATTTACATATATAGAATAAAAAAAATAATAAAAATTTGTGAACCCGGTTTCATTTCTTTTATGATCTCTTTCAGAAATGAGCACCAAGAAATTCTTTTTTCTTGGAGAAAGAGGAACAAGTAATACAGCTTTTCGTTTCGTTTCCCACTGGTTATTATATCACTGCGAAATGCAACGACACGTTCCAAAACTCGTAACGTAATGGTGACCATGGGCTCATGAATTCCTTATTTCGAAGCAAGAAAAGCGTTCTCATTCCTGATTTATCATAATATACCGTATGAACATAACCGTGAAAATTCGCTGAAAGAAACTTCCAAGAATCAGAGCAAGGAAGAATCATATTTTTCCCCGTCGTTTACTAGTAACTCGAATAAAACAAGCACAATTATAGAAAAATCTGACACTGATGTGAAAACTACTGCTAATGACTAGAGAAGAATCCTAAAATTCTGCCTTGTTTTTACGAGAAAAGTATGTACTGAAGATACTAATCGATGAATTTCCGTATGAAGACAGGTTTCATGCGCCAAAATGTAATGATTGATACACGTAGTATGCATTTTGTCATTGAAATTTAATCAGAAATTAATCACGAAGTAAAATATGATATTAATTTTTATTGTTTTATATGGTAAATTAAAAAAAAAAACTTCGACGTATATCTATATAATTCACTTCTTTATTTTCTTCTCTCGAAATATTCATGCAAATAATTCCAAATCATGGTTAATACCTACAATGTTTATTTAATTAGTTGGATTAAGTAATTTAGTAAATGTATTGTTTCCAAATACAGGCTAAAATTACAATTACAATTAAATTAGTTTTAACCGTTTGAATTAAATGTGCATCACATTTTCATACTGATTGTGATTATTTCTACCATATTAGATTATTTTAAAATGTTAGGTTTATGTACATTTTCATAAAACAAATATCTTATGGAAAATATGAAACCTTATATATATATATATATATATATATATATATATATATTCCTTACTTAAATCTTAATACAAAGATCTTTTTCATCCAAAACCTTTTTAGGTTTACTTTCATTATATGCTCTTTTTTTAATATAATTTTTCCAAATGGAACATTCTCTAAGAATGCTCCTTAGCTAACATTTTAAAATTCAACTTACAAAATCTATATCATTAGCTGCTAAAATATTTGAACAAGCATAAACAACTGTGCATCTTACTTTCTTAAAAAGTTGAATAAAGTACTTCTTTCATATAATAAGCAAATTTGTTTCAAATTATTTCTGAATGTATACTTTTGAAAGAAATGTTTAAAGCAATAAAAATGTCTTAAAAAACAAATGTTTCTAAATTTGAACATACGTCACATTTTTCTTTCTTTTGAGAATAAATACTACTAAAATGTTTCTTATGTATTCATCTTATTTTGTTTGCATAAATGCAGGCTTACGTAATCGTTAAGCATTGATTTAATAGATAAAATTGTTGCGACATTTCGCATGTCATGTTTCTTTGATTGTAATAACATATGGAAATAAATGTTTGTCTGATTTTGGGATTGAAACAAAATGTTTTTGCAATAGTTAGAATGCTTAAAATAAAAAAAAAAAATGCTTTAATGAATACAAGCGTTCTTGATTCTCTTCAGAGATCAGAAGATTTCGTCATTTAGTTATTGTAATTTCAATATCTTGCAATCTCTTAAGCAATACTATTGTTTTATATTTCAGCAACCCTTTTTATTTTATTTTTTTATCGTGTTCTAAGATGTCTTTCCCCTCAAAGGCTTACTGAGTAAGTCCGGTCATCACAAACCCGATGTATCCCGTGATCCTTTCCTTTCCCATGGGGTTTACTGTCCTTGGTAAACACGAATGGCACGCTCCCGGTGTACCCCTAGTAATCCTTCTCTATTTTTGGTTCTCCTTTTCGTCATTTAGTTTTTACCGTTCACTCCTTTTTACATAAAGAATACCGATTTTCGTATATTAAATTGATTTGCAATAGATATATATTTGTTTCTGATTTTCACGATTGGCATTACACTTTAAAATTTTTCTTATTTATATCACATTAATCTGGTTTTTTATGCTTAATTTGATATTTATTATCATTATTATTTTTATTATTATTAGCTCTTTTGTCTTTCTGAAATATATGTTTGGCATGCTTCGAGTTAATAAGCATGCTTCACGTTTGGCATACTAGAAGCTGTAAATAATATCTTAGGGATATCTATCGCATTCCTTTTAGCCTAAGCCATTCTGTAGAGGGATGGCAAGAATTAGCCAGGTTTTGTGAATAAAATTATATGCAATCTCTGCAGAGTTTCTTTGGAGTTGCGAAGGAAGCATTGTTTAATGTCTAGCGCTGTAGACAAAGAATATCTCAGATTTCCCCAATGGATCCTTGCTTTGATGCTGCATTCTGGTGACTCCTAGGTAAATGCCGAGTCCGACTATTGTCAGTTGATAGGTACATCGTCTGCTTTAGAGCTCCATTGCACACTCATGGACAAAAAAATTTGCGCTCCAAGAAATAATTGCGGAATCGTAACGAAACTTGGCATGAAGGTACATGTCGGGGAAATATGAAAATGATTAGAAATGCAGCGTGATTGCGCATTACGTATAGCCAGTAGAGGGAGTTTAACGCCATTCTCCGTGAAGTATAAAACAAGTAACCAAAGCTTGTTTGAATGTGCTGAATTATTTACAAAGGAAGAGCTGAAGTAGACATACCATTACGCCGCTTTCGAAGACAATACGAGCAACTGAGAGGGGAAGAATCGTCTGATGGAAGCTGGGTGGTCAGCTAAGCGAGTAGCTCATCAAATAGGCCGCTCTGATTGTGTTGTGAGGAGATGTTGAGACCAGTGGTTCCGAAAGATATCATTCACACGAAGACCAGGCTCAGGACACCCTTGAAAGACCAGTCATTGAGAAGACCAGCGCATCGTAAGAAACGCATGCGTGAAGTCAACTGCTTCGTCAGCTGCCATCAAGACACAAGTAGTACCTTCACTAGAGGCCCAGGTGTCTTCTCCAACCATACGAAGGCGCCTGGCAGAAGGAAATTTGGGATCGAGGCGCCCATGACGCCCACAGATCGAGGCCAACGTTTGGATTGGTGCCAAACACGAGGAAACTGGACTGCAGCGGAATGGAGCCTGGTCGTCTTTAGCGACGAATTCAGATTCAATCTCAGCAGTGATGACAATCGTGTTCGTGTGTGGTGACTCTGGGGTGAACACCTCATTCCTGCCTTTGCTTTACAGCAACACACCGTTCCCACAGCTGGTGTGATGTTATAGGGTGCCATTGCCTGTAATACACGGTCACCCCTAGTATTGATCCGTGGCACCATGACAACCCAGTAGTATGTCATGGACATTCTGCAATCACAGTGTTGCCACTCATGGAATGGCTCCCAGGAGCCATTTTTCAACAAGACAATGCTCGGCGGTCTCACACGGCAAGGGTGTCACAAGACTGTCTCCGCATTGTTACTACCTTTCCTTGACCAGCCTAATTTCCATATTTGTCTGCAATCGAGCATATTTGGGATGGCGAGTTGGGTATCCCACGAGTTTGAACGAACTGGAGGCAAGGTTACAGTAAATATGGAACGAAATGTCTCAGGACATCATACAGAACTTGTATGTCTCAGTGCTCGATCGTATTGCATCGTGCATTCGCGCTTAAGGGGGATCAACATGGTATTAAATCTTCCATTATTTTGCATTTTTCTCTGAAAGAAATGATCCTTTTTATTGTAAAATTTCGTTTCATTTTGACGACTCCTTCTTGATGTGCTAATTTGTTTTGTCGATGAGTGTAAGTGAGGGCACATCAGATTATAATCTCTTTTCTTCAGAATCCATCTCTTTCGTGCCCAGAGGAAGGTCATGGCTTATCTGCTGTTTTAAATATTGATCACATTGCTATGGGGTGATTCATATTTTTCTTAAAATATGAATATCTTCTAATAGTGAAATGTTAAAAAAATCTCCTGTTGCTATCTGTAAAATTCTCCACAGAAAGTTAAAAAAACCCCATTGTCTGGAGATTTGCTTGTCAAAATTGATCTGTTGTGTTCTTGTGAAGCAAAAATCGTTGAAATAATTTCAGATTTGAGAGAAGTTATTTAAATCGAAGTGAGTGATAGTTTATTAATGTCGCAACAAGAGGGCTATTGGAGACGGACCTTGAAATTTTGAGCCACGATCAGGAATGAAAACGACATCTGAGCTTCCTCTCCCTTCTTCAAACTACCAGACAACCCCTTCTACATGTCTTAAAGTGACAGGCTATCTTTGAAGGCTATCTTAAAGATAACAGTTTGAAGCGAATGTAATAGACAACTCAAACTCCAGGCCTGAATCTAATGGAACATCTTTGGGACTATCTTGGTAGACAGATGGCTGCTTTAAGCTCAAGTTTGTTACATGATCTGGAATAAGGTTTACTTCTTGTCTGGACTTCACTTTCCGTTTCAGTCTCCGGCAACTTAATTAACAGCATGCAAAGTCGATACCGCCAAGAAATTCGTGCTATAGGGGGACACATTCTTTACTAGAACTTATTTTTGTAATGTTTCTTTGGCATTTCTGTACTTAAAAAAAGGTGTACCATTTTCTCCAAGAATAGAATTTTCATCCAAGAATGCTTTTTTTTTTTTGTTGTAACTCTTTTCTATTTGCATTCATCTTATGTAAATTTCTATAACATATTTAATAAATAACTGTTCAATGCAAATTTGCTCCAAATTTATTGTTTCTGCATTCATTCATTTGTAAAATAAACGCAAAAAACCTATTTTACAATAACGTTAGGAGGCCAGCGTATATCTTCTTCTGAAGTGTCTAGAGTCACTGTCTCCATCCCATCTGATTACAAATACATTTTACTCGAAACACGTAGTTTCCACATTGCTTTCTTCAATTCAAACACATTTGTTTCTATCGATATATTCCATAGTGCCTGCCTTGTTTTTTAAGTCTCTCTCATACCTATATCTCTCTGTTTTGTCATCGTTATTAACTATCAAGTATTCTTTTTCTTCTCTGCATTTTTCACACTATCAACTGAAACTCAGTCATCTGCTTCTATACATGATATTGCCAGTGCCACATCCAAAAGTCAATCTTCCTCTGTTGTATCTACTGTACCTCTCGTCTTAAAACACAATATAAAAATTCAAACAAAAATAACACATTAAATAAAACTTTTCGCTCAGCAATAGGAAGTAAATATTAAAAATAGTTACAAATTGCACCCTCCAAATTTAAGAAAAGTACATGTACACACACATTCATCAGATAAAAAGCTGACTATTTTTGTAGTAAATGAATCAATACAGGAAAAACATGATGCTGAAACTGGGTTTTGCATATGCTGAGTGGGTGAGAGTTATATTAACGTCGCACGAAAAGCTGCAAGAGAGCTATTGATGACGGACCTCGCAATTTGGAGTCTCAGTCAAGCGACGAGGATGACACCTGATCACACACACCCTCTCCAAATTACACCACTACATCAACTGACGGACTTCGATCTCAACAGATTTAATGAGCATGATCTCCTTCTACACTTTGGGTCTTCAATGGCACCAGGACTCGAATCCGCAACACACCAACCACGAGTTCATGGTCATAACCACTAGACTACCGTGGCTACTTTTGTATTTGTTAACCCCGACCGAAAGCACAAACCGAAAGTGGTTATGTAATTCTATTTCACCGTCATGTTTAATACCATAATTTAATAGTATGTATCTTTATTTTTTCGCTTTTCATGGTAATCACAATCTTTCCATAAGCATTGCAATATTTCTAATGTGATTTAAAGATTTTTTACTTTGAAAAGTAATCCTATATATTTTTTCATCTATCTCTCTTTAAAATTTTTCTGAATTTAAGTAATTGCTTAGTTCAGCATTACCCCGAATTAGTTTCTTGCATAATAAACCCATTCATTAAAATATTAAGATTTTAATTATGGTTTTTTATAAGATAGTATTCTATTTTTAAGTAATTAAACATATTTAAAATAATTAAATCGCTATTATAACATGTTATTCTAGCTTTAAGAAAAATATACAAAAAATGACAAAATAATTTCTTAGAATAATGATTACAATAGAGACACACACACAC